>CM077239.1:15657916-16147916 GCA_039654775.1 Spinibarbus caldwelli | reverse complement strand
GAAACAAGCCACAACACAACGGAAACAAGTTACAACACAATTAAAATAGCACAACACAACAAAATTAGTCCTGTGCATTGTGTTGTCAAGATTTTGTTGTGTTGTGCACTACTGGGCCACCGTAGAACTATCCCTTTAACTTAATAAATTACACTAGACTAACATAACATAACATAACATAACATAACATAACATAAAATATTTCTATTTAATTTATTTTTGTTTTATATAAAACTTTATTTTTTAAACTATATTTTATTGAAACACCAAATAAGACTGCTAATGTGTATTAGGCTCATGATGGAACTGGGTTAGGGTTAGGGTTAGCTGTACTGGAGTGAGAAAAACCAAACTGACTTTCTCTGACTTTCAGAAAACATGCTCCTCACTCCAGGCAAAATTATGCAACTGCTCACATAGTCTGACGGCAGTGTAACATAGACCCAAATAGAGGCTGAGATGAGTCAAACACTAAGATGAAACCATGACTGACACTTTACACTGCAGTACAGGGGAATACTGTAATATGCAAGTGAAATCAGAAGTAATATAATAATATAACATGAAACTAATATAAATAATGATGAGCAAATATAGCTATAAACATGGTCAGAAAGTTCAAATATTAGTTGATTTAGAGAATAAAGTTAAGTTGAGAGCTAATACTATCTGTTTGATTAAACCTTTGAAAAAAAAAAAGTTTCCACCAACTGTACTTAAAAGAGGGCCTTTATCCCTTCTTTTTAAAATTAGTTTTTTTTTTTTTTTTTTTTTTTAATTTTTTATGATAAGAGTTCAAACTTGTTCAGCTGGGATTTTTTTTTTTTAAATTTAATTTAATTTATCTTTTATTTTTTTTTTAAAGAACAAAACACTGTTTTCTTGGAATGCCTTACCTGTGTTACAGTTCATTCTGCTTCCTCAAATGATTTTATGTTGACACAGACAGGTGCATGTCACAATGTGACACAAAGTGACAAATGCAAAAACTGAAACAATATTAAGACTTCTTGCAGTCACAGTCTTTCTCACATTAATTCTGATTTTGTAAATGCTTTTCCAAAATCTCCCATCTAGCATCTTGCCTGAACCCATCAAATTAAATCAGATTTGTGTTACATTGCAAGAAAGGGGAATATTTTGGACAGTAATTTCTTGAACTGTCACATACAGCATTTTATGATGCTGAAATCTAACCCAGAGAAGTTGCACCACATATGAAAAACTTTTCCTTTGAATAAAATCACTTGTTTCTTAGTGCAAATTGAGTAGAAGGGGAGTCAAATAAAATAAAACAAATTAATAAAAAATAAAATAAAATATATAACTAAAATATTATATTTTGTCTAAAGATAAATAAATATTTAATATATGATAGCTATATGTAATCTGCCAGAGAGGACTGAGGTTACACATGGATAAAGTGAATTTACACTTGCACAGTATGAATCTGTAAGCAATCTGCCAGGTGGCTGGACACTGCATGCAACCTAAATACCTTGACTGACTTTCTATAGGCATCATTCTATGTGTCAGACTAAAGAAATGCTTTTCACATTCCCTCTGATTCGTTCAGTGGCAGTTTTGCCCGGTAAGCATCACAAAAGAGTCCTCTAGCATGGCTGAAAAAGCCCTGCTATGTGATCTAAAACCAATTTCACTGTTAGAATAAGCCAACACACATTTCCTTATCTTCCCCTTGCAGTCCAAACACCCAGGCATAACTGTGAGAGGTGAAGCATGGTAAAAAAAAAAATAGAATCTAATTTTAAAGGTAAGCACCAAACAAAAGCAATGCTTTAAGAGTGTTACCGAGCAGGGATAAGCAGGTGTTTGGCATGCCATGAAAAGGTGATTTCACATGAACCATCAGTTTAATTGGGTTTCAAAGCTCTGGCCTCCTGCTAAGAGAACGGACCTACGATTTGGCCTTTCCTCTTCTCTCTCTAGTAACAGCAGATCTGAGGAACCTTCTTTGTGTGACCTTTGATTTTATAACCATCCTGTATATCAGTGTTTTCATTTTTTATTTTTTTAAAGGCAGTATGGAAATGAAGAGTGTCTAAATAGTGTACAGTGACTTTTAGGGTAGAAATTTCTCTGGGTAATTTTCAAGCAATGTTGAGGTTTATCTTGTGCAATCAAATAGATTTTGGCACTCCAGAAAAAAAGACTTTTTAATTGAGAAAAGTATAATTTCCATGCAGTAGTATTTTAGTATTATTCATTTACTATTATAGTATTTATACTGTTAAAGTATTTATATAATATTTCTTATTCATATGCTATTATTGTATTTATTATTAATTGAATAGTATTTACTATTATACTGTTAGTATAGGGATAGTTCACCCAAAAATGAAAATCTGTCATTAATTACTCACTCTCATGTCGTTCCAAACCTGCAAGACCTTTGTTCATCTTCACAACACAAATTAAGATATTTTGGATGAAATCTGAGATCTTTCTGTCCCTGCATAGACAGCAACACAACTGAAATATTCAAGGCCCAAAAAGCTAGTAAGGACATCGTTAGAATAGCCTATGTGACATCAGTTCTATTTATTTTTATATATATTTTTTATTTTTTTATTTTTCATATTTATATTTTATTTTATTTCAGCTTTATTTCAAATGAATGAAACATTTTTGTTTGTTTGATTTTTGGTTTTGGCCTTTATTATGATAGGACAGCGTAGAGCTGACAGGAAGCAAAGTGGGCAGAATTGGGAAAGGTCCTCAAGGTGGGATTCGAACTCGTGACGCCCATAAGCGCAACGGTGCTGTATGTTGGCATGCTGCCCACAAGGCTATCAGTGCTGAAATTAAAGCAATTTTTAATAATTTGTTTTAGTTTTAGTTAACAGTAACAGCGCTGTTTCGTCACAGTAAAAATATAGACTGTATTCAAGTAAGTTTTAATCAATCCCTCTGTCTTCCATTGGTCAGACAGACAGGTAGCACCGTCCCCAAAATTATCAATTATTAGTTGAGCCAATGTTGCTATGTTCAGCCCAAACAGATTACAATTCCATTTGGTGCCACTAGTTGTGAAGAATTTGTGCTAACTGGTCTCATGGTGAAAATGTACCTCTGGTTGCTTTTTTGCAAGACGTGAAATAAGTACCAATAAATACATATCACTGCAGTTTCCAGCAGAAATTAACACTAGAGGTGGTAAAACCGTGAGCACTTGTAATCATTTTCGTACACAGTTATGATTACAGCTCCATATGTTTTGCTTTCCGAACATAACAAGCTTGCTCGATAGCTCAGCCTGCATGGAATTGGACTTAGGGTGCAGAATCATTGGGTATGAATCCCGTGAAAAACATGACTTATGATGAAAGAGCTGAAAGATGAGAGATCAAAAAACAAGCTAAAACGGCATGATTGCGTTTTTACATCACATTTGCTTTTGTTCACACTATCAGGTAGGTTTAGGTGTAGTGTAGATGGTACTGTATGTTATTTTAAAACGTCACGGAGCATTACAGTTATAGCGCCACTCAACAGACATTTAAATTCAGAACTGCAGTGACATGTACAAAACCAACGTCACATAAAACGTACCATATGTACGTTCATCTGTTCTGGGGAGAAAAACGAAACACTCTTTTAGCACCACCCAGGGGACATTTCACATCGAATATGTCACGAAACGTACATGGCGGTATGTACTTCACGTCTTGCGAAAAAGTTTCCAGAGGTACATTTTTGTCAAGAGACCAGGTTGAATTTATAAGTCTCCTTTAAACAAGTTTTTGTTAACATCCTTGTACAGTAAATTTTCATAATCAAATGCAAATCTAAAATAAAATTCTTTCAGTGCAGTATCATCTGATATTGATTCTGTTGGGAGAATGTAGTTGTAGTGCAAGTGGCTGATCAAGAAAAAAAATGGGTATAAAATATTACATAAATAGTATATTTTGTATAGTATATAGTAAACTGTATATTATCATAACTTAATCTTAAATAAGGGGAAATAGGAATGGAACAGTACAACATTTGGTAGCTCTAGAGTAATTATTCTTATTTTATTTGATAGTTCCCTGTCTATTTTAGATGCACAATAGTGCAAAATAATATTTGCAGCTTCCAGCGTTCTTTCTCCAATGGTGCAGCCACGATAAAACAGCGACAGTGCTGATTTGTTTCCAGCGTGAGAGCAACAGGGAAACACTTTACTGTGTGATGCAGTCAGATTGCATTTCCTCCCACTGTGAGATGTCTTGCAGAGTCCTCCTGTTATGAACACCCCTAGGGCCTCCTCTGCTCCTCACTGCACACACGTCAATAGTCCTGTCCATTAAGCAGGGGGCTGCACGGAACAATATTTAGAGGTTATTGAAAGACCACTCAGATACGTTTCTCTTGTAGATACATTAGTCAGAATGTAAATGCTTATTGGATATTTGTTCTTTAAGGGTTTTAAAAAGAAGTGTTTAACTCTGTAATAATAACATTTATCCACTGATGTTTTTGAATGACACTGAAAAAAACACTGTATTATTCCTGTCGCTCACCCTTCCTTCCTAAGGTCACTGTAATCATTTAGTATGGAACACTTAGGTAATTATAAGAGAGTTCAGGGTTGAAGGGCAGCCATATGATGAAGGTAATTGTTTAGTGCTTTTACACAGTAATGGCCAATTCCTAACCCTTTGGCTTAAAAGGAGCTGTAATGCTCATAGAGTTTTAGCCAACTGATGTACTGTAATAAAAAATGACTCACTCTGGAGAACAGACTAGCAGATGTAGAAGACAGATGTAAAATAATGTTAATTTAGCTTCTGCTTACTTATATATTATATTTTTAGAAAACCAAATTTACATATTTCTTTTTATAAAAGATTTATATGTTACATAAATTACCATCCAAAAGTTTAGGGTCACTAATTTTTTTTTTTTTTTTTTTTTTTTGAAAGAAATAACACTTTTAACTGATCAAAAGTGACACTGAAGAATACATAACCCTGGACCACAAAACCAGTCATAAGGGTCAGTTTTTTGAAATTGAGATTAAAAGCTGAATGAATAAGCTTTCCATTGATTTATGGTTTGTTAGGATAGGGCAATATTTGGCTGAGATACAACTATTTAAAAGTCTGGAATCTGAGGGTGCAAAAAATCGAAATATTGAGAAAACTGCCTTTAAAGTTGTCCAAATGAAGTTCTTAGCAATGCAAATTCCTAATCAAAAATTAAGTTTTGATATATTTACAGTAGGAATTTTACAAAATATCTCCATGGAATATGATCTTTACTTATCCTAATGATTTTTGGCATAAAAAAAAAATCGATAATTTTGACCCATACAATGTATTTGTGTATTTGGTTGTGTGGTCCAGGGTAACAAACACACAAACACGCACACACGCACACACACACGCACGTACGCACACACTCACACACACACAACTGTTTTTCTGCGCAAAATGTTTATTAAGCATGCAAATCAGCATATTACAATGATTTCTGAAGGATCACGTGACCCTGAAGATTGGAGTAATGATGCTGAAAATTCAGCTTTACCATCACAGTAATAACTTACATTTTAAAAAATGTTAAAATATTAAACAGTTATTTTGAGTATTAATGTAGTTTTCACATAACTATAGGTGCATTTAGCCTATAGATCACAAACTTTAAACAAATGTGGCTAAAAAATGAACTAATCCTCATATCAAGTCCAATGTTATAAATGAAAGCATTTTTGTTATAAGAAGCAGAATGCATAAATAAACTTCGCATTACAATACAGGTGATATTTAGAAAACAGATGAAGGTGATGAAAAGTAAAATTATGCAGATTAAAAAAAAAAGACTAAACAGAAACATGCAAAAAGCAACATAAAAAAATGCTGTCTTCTTCTACCAGAATGACTGTAATTGATGATATCAGTAAGACAGACAGGAATCCTGTGAAGACGGACCACAGGAGACAGAGCTGAGTCTTCTTATCAACAGCACTTCATAATTCATGTGCTCATGAATTATGCATTATCTGTGGTTTGAAAAGAGGAAGAGTTCCTTTGTAAACATGGGAAAATACAGGCAGAGATGTATCATTCAATAGTGTTTCTTCTTTATAGGTGGTCTTAAAAGCTTCTGGGCCTGAGGTCTTTATGCCAATTCACACCTCAGTCTTAAACGCTCAGTTGCTGAGGAATAAAAATAGATTGTGAAGAGTAATGCACTCTGCTTGCTTCAGGTCAACTGTTGCTCGAGCAAGTAAATTGTCACTATATAAGTCGCTATGGATATAATTAGTGTCAGTTAAGTTTGGAAATGTTCTTTAATGACTCCACAGTATGGAGTCCTTCAGTGACATTTTTGAATGCTTTCATTAGTAAAACACAGAAGCAGTTATATTGGGATTAAAATGCAGATTTTGGGATTATTTTTGACCATAAACCATGCCCACTTATCTTGTTACTCCAGGTCTTGTTGTTCGTTATGACTCTGGCAGGTTTAAAATGGGTTCATCCGTCATTTTAGATTGTCCTGAAAAAAGATCGATGAATTTTAATGCAATAATAATAATAAAAAAAATCCTACCCTGAGACATAATTATTAATTGACCATAGAAAAGTGGAAGCAGCAGACAGTAATTCATAAGAACAGAGAGGTTCACTTTTTTATTAGAAGATGAAAGCTTGTTTTACTTTGTTTGCAGGTTACTTTTAAAAAGATGGATGTGTCACTTTGGTCTTGAGTAATGCTTCTGTGCTGATTTTGGGGGAAATTCTTCAGAATTCTTTCATTTAAACATGGTAAAATGTGATAAATAGAGCTGAAAGCACTTCAATCATATTGATAACTAAAACGCATTACCAATTTCACAACCACATTTACATTAGCGACAGGTTATATGTTTAAATACACAGGCTCACACAGGCTTTAAATATAAGTCCAAGTCTTACATTATTTTCTTTTCATGAATATATCTCCACCAGAACCATTGCTTACTGCAATCTTATATATAGTGGTTTCGATCTCTACAAGAGTGTCAGATGCCAAAGGAGGAATAAATGAGCATTTAAAACTGCTCAATACTGCTGTCAGAAATATTTCACAAGTACAGATGAGATTTTCCTCCAGAGATAATCTAAAGGTGACATTGTGAAGATACAGGACTGGGGTGTATATGTGAGTGAGGGATACGTCAGGATAGTAAAATAACCTCAGCTGCTGATTTCATGGTGAAATATTTTGCTGTCTTCTACCTCACTATGTTTAAAATGTAAAATGCAGTTCAGATATGATGATCAGAGGACAGATGGGCATTTCAACAGACAGGGGTGAACATAAACAGTTACCACACCAATGCACATGGATTTATGAAAGCATTAAAGTATATTATGCATTAATTTGACATGAGAAGGTAATCTGAAATTATTGCATAATGTTCTTTAATGCTTTCATTGTTTCATATAGATTAAAAAACTATTACTAAAAATAAAAAGAAATATATGTATCTTTTTAAGAGACAGTATAACTATTTTTAAATAATAATATTGATTTTTTCATAGTAATTATATTTACATTAGGTGTAAATATGTATAAATAAATTGTTTAGGATTTTTAGATGAGTTCCTTTATTTTTTCAGTAGGTTCAATTAGCAGCTCCTAACACCAGAAAAAATAAAATGGCTCCAGAAGTTATAATTTTATTTATATAAAAATATTATTGCAGAATATTTGGTCGACACTTGTCTGACTGTGGTGACAGTTCAATAAATGGAGCTGAAAATCAGTTCTTAACCATCTTGTGGTTTAAATTCATTGGTTCATTGAAATGAATTTTACTGTAGATTTGCCAGTATTTATTAGAAATATTTGACATATCAAAAAAAAAAAAAAAAAAAAAAAAAAAAAAGTGCCCAGTGGTTGTGTTCAGAGCTGGAGAAAACTACCATAATAATATCACCAGAGCTAAATATTCGTATAAAAATATTTAGTAAAAAATCTGTCTCATCTATTGACCAGGTTGTATGATTTAAGATTAAATGAACTTTACGCACATTCATAAGAAATTAAAAAACAACATGTAAACATACGCATTGTGACATTGTGATTGAGAAAATAGTGGACAGAGCTTTACATGCTTAAATTGTTTAATGCTTAATTTTTTTCTATTGATCAAATTATTTCAGATCTATACTAACGCTTCCAATCCGATCGAAATTTCATTTGGATCAAGCTCAGTTGTTTCGATGGAGGTGTTTTCTTGAATGCTTTTCGCTCTGATTGAGCCATCAGTCCAATTGCTGACATCATCTAGATTCATGTAAAAAGTAATGTAGCTTATGATAGATTTTGAAGTAAATATATTGAAAGAATATTGAAAGATATTGATTGACAGAAGCAAACACGTTTTTAGATAAAAGCTTTCAGCAAGTTCTGAGTGTAGTGAGATCCAGAAAATTAAATATTGAAATTAATGTGGTTGTGGAGTTTTTTTAAAGCAGTGTTTCTGCATATTGAGCCTTAAGGTAGGTGAAGTGCACACTGAATACAGTCCCATTTCCTCATGCTTTCAAGGAAACGGTTTAGCAGGAGTACAAAGACTTTTTCTAAAATATTTTTTGGGGATACAAAAAATGGTTCAAACAACAAAGAATTTAATTTCTTCCGCCCATCTGCTGCTTGCTGCAAACATGGGACACGACATCAACTTTTATGTCTCACTGCTTTTCCGCAATAATTCCATAAAATTTATGGGTAACTGAATCAAAAACTATGAGTCATCCGTCAAAACTTGAACATTAATGGAGCTCGCTGACTCACTCTCCCTAAAGATGTTTTCTTCTGGCTGACTGAATTCTTGTTTCGGATTCAAAATCATTGTCCTAATATGCAAAAATCGCTTCATAATCACTTTCCAGTAATGAGCTTTGGTGTCTGGTGGCGCTGAGTGACAGAGGTTTGGTCCAGGATCACTCTACATTCAGGCCTCCTCCAGCCATCGGCTCTGAGCTAAGCTCATTATGTAAAACACAGCACAGTGTGCAGACCACATCCTGATGCCTAAACTCACACTGATGTACTGCCTGCAAAATCTATTTTAAGCTGGCTGTGTCTGGGTTCGTCCTCTGAGAACAGACATGGGGCGCAAAAATCTCCACTGACATTGAGTCACTGCTACAAAAAAATTGGTGCCTGTCACCCATCTGCTGAGAACAGGTAGCAGTGTTTACCACAAATCCACAGGAAAAAAAGAAACGAATGCTATATTGCATTATGTTAATTCCATCTTCCTATAATCTTCTGCCTTGGATGAGAACTGTGAGAATTTCCCATACATTCTCAGTGGCAATGGGTACTTATTTGTAATGTCATTCGTACGTTTTGGTATAATCTTCCTACACCCCACTGATGGATAGGTTAAGGGCTCTGGTTAGGGATGGACCTTTAGTTAAGTAAATATATTTCCTTATATATTAATGATCAGTACTGTATATTTAATTATTTAATGTATATTGAAAATATACAGAACAATATGTTATGTTATTACGATATACTCATATACTTTCATGTATTCAAATAAGAAAATATATTTACTCATATATGTATGTAATTTTATATTCAGTGATACTCTTCATAATATGTAGATGTACATGTCCTAAAAACATGGTATGTGTTTATGTAGACCCGTGCATTAATTCATGAAAGAATTCTGGTGCAGTTTTTGTCTTCATGGATATATATGTTTATATGTATTAATATATAACCATACATGGTTCATATTGCAGCATATTGAAAAATATAAGCCCTAGTTTCTCATATATGGGGTTCAAGCATATTTTTATTTATTTATTTATTTGAAATCATATGAAGTCACATTTTCTCATAAAATTGGGTTGGGTTTTCCACCATACACACATTGTAGAAATCCATTTTCATAAAAACTAATAAGATGGAGATGAGTTATAAAAATATATAAGTATGTTAGTGGATACAGTTAAAACATAACTACTTCAAATGACCTTTTATGTCATGCTTTTGATAGAAAACTTGACATCTGTTCAAAATATGATTTATAAAAACTGATTCTAGCCAGCTTCAGGGGGTTTTATGCCATAAAGGAATGGGTTGTTGTCTGTTATATTTGTAAAAATATTTTATAGATATTTGTATAAAATAAGGGCTTTGGTGACAACTTATCTTTTTTCAATTCAATTCAAATTTTACCACACTGACATGATATGCTTACACAATAGAGTGCTAAAAGTCATTAATTAATTAATAACATTAATAAGAAATGTTTATTGTGCACCAAGTCAGCATATTAGAATAATTTCTGAATGATCACGTGACACTGAAAACTAGTGACTGCTGAAAATTCAGCTTTGCCATCACAGGAATGCATTACATTTTAAAATATATTAAAAAAGAAAATTTCACAATATCAAAAAATTGCAGCCTTGGTGAGACTTATACTTATATATATATTTTTTTACATTTTAAGTTCAAAACAATCATAATGAATAATAGTATATACGTAAATACTGCAAATTGTTGATCACTGTTGGTTCATCAAACCTAATGCATTAACTAATGTTAGCAAAATATTCTAAACTATTTCTATGTTTTCTAATAAATTAAAAGTGCTGAGAACTAATCCTGTCATAAGATAAAATCTGACCTGGCCATTGAAAAGCCACCCTCTAGACTCCAATGGCCTGCTATTAACCTCTCTGAGTCACTTACAGCTAGTGGTGAGATTATGACAAATGGAAACTACTGGAAACTGACAGATTCTAAGTAATTAGATTCTCTATTGCTGTCATCAGTGCAGAGGAGCTGCCAGATCCCCTCACGGTTCAAATCATGAATATGTTCAGGGTATTTGTTGACTGTGAAGGTTTTGCTTGTGTTTAATGAAACTAAAATTGGGATCAAGGGCAGTAGCATTTCCTCCTGGCACTGATTGTTTCTACTAAAATGTAATAATGAAATTCAGTGTAAACATAAACAAATGCAACAATATTAAATAAAAATTGTATTGGCCTGCGAGGCACTACGTTAGAATGGTTCCGGTCCTTTTTAATGAACCGAAAGATTTCTGTATGTATTGGACAAAACACTTCTTCCACTGCCCCTCTGTCTTGTGGTGATCCTCAGGGCTCCATTTTGGCTCAGACTCTTTTTATGTTATATATATATATTACCTTTGTGGTTGATTTTCAAGAAATATATCTCTTTCCATGTATATGCTGATGATATACAGTTGTATCTTTCTTTTAAACCAAATGGAGTAAATGCACTAGACTAGGAGATCTGTATGCATGTATCCAGGAACTAAAAATATGGCTTACAGAAAATTTTCTGATGTTAAATGAAGGTAAAACCGAAGTAATTTTGTTTGGACCAAGTGATGCTTTTAATGCTAGTAATTATAACCTTGGTCATTTGCATCAGTGGGTTACTCCTTGTGCAAAAAACTTGACTCGGGCCTAAAATTTGACAAACAGATAAATGGTGTAGTTAAGTCGTGTTTTTTTCCATCTTCGTCACCTGGCTAAAGTGAAATCGTTCTTATCAACAAAGAATTTTGAAAAAGTAATTCATGCATGTGTTATTACTCGCTTGGACTATTGTAATTCTCTTTATTATGGGATTAATTGTTCATCTATGGAGTGTTTACAATTGGTCCAAAATGCAGCAGCCAGGCTCCTGACTGGAACTCATAAATATCAGCATATTTCTCCTATTTTGATCTCATTGCAGTGGTTGCCGATAAAATTGAGAGTTGAATTTAAAATACTAATTCTGGTTTTTAAATCACTAAATAGTCTTGCACCGGTTTATCTCACTGAGTTGTTGCTTTCACACAAACCAGTGAGATCACTAAGGTCGGAGTATTTAAAAATGCTATCCATTCCTAGGTCCAGACTGAGACATCGTGGTGATTGAGCTTTTGCTGTTGCCGGGCCAACTCTTTGGAACAATCTCCCTGTAGCTATCCGAACAGCACCTTCTCTATACACTTTTAAATCTGTGCTTAAATCTTATTTATCTGAAAAATTTATGATGGGTTCAAAATTCTTTTTTATTGTGCTGTGTTCTTTGTATATTGTCTATATTTTGATTGCTGTTTTGTTTCAATTTACTGTACAGCACTTTGGTCAACCATCTGTTTTTTTTAAAAAAATGTGTAGTAAAATAGTTTACTACATCTAAGCTATTTAAAAAAAAAAAAAAAATCGTTTTTATATTGAACCAAAATCATACCAAGTCAATGCTCTCTCAGTGATCAATAAAACTGTCAGTCAAGCAGATAGACAAGCATAATAGTTCAGTTTAATTGTTTATTCAACAACTGTTCCAAACCAATTTGGCAACAAAAATCACTATCATGTACAGGGCCTGATTTACTGTACCTCATATTGTGACATAGGCCAAATATAAATGGTAACACTTCACAATAAGGTTAATTAGTCAACATTAATTAACTAGTAGTTAACATGAACTAAGAATGAACAATACTTCTGCAGCATTTATTAATGTTAATTTCAGCATTTACTTAATGCATTATTACAGTTTTTCTCAGTCGCTTTGGTGGATTTCTTAGATCAGAAATGAAATTCTCAAAACTACTTGTTCAACCTCCACATCATCTAGTCACTTGTGCACATCATAAAAGCAGTTTCTCATTCTTTTGAACAAGTTGCAGTTGCTACATTCATGCAATCGATTATGTACACTTGTCTGCGTTTTCCTACATTATCAGTTACTAATGTCATGTTGCTCAAAATGTATAGTTCTCTGTGCAATAGTCTTACCCATCAAAACATCTAGTCATTAGTTCATCGTATAAGTCATTAAATGCAAAATGGTTGATCTAGTTGTCAAACTGTCAAGCATATTTTATACACATTTCTGTTAGTCTTTTTGTAAATTTGCCATGGATTGTGCAGGTGAATCTTGACTTTCACTAATGAAGAGAATGTAGATCAACCAATGATGAATCAGTTCTCTGAAATTCCTCATACAGTGCTGCATGCAAAAGCAAAGCTGTGTTTGCCTTTCTAATTTTGTATTTTATTTATTATTATTATTATTATTATTATTATTAATTGTATTATTTATTTATATTAATTTAGTATTTTGTATAGGCTCATTGACATAAATACTTACTTTTGAGAGATGAACTAAAGATTTTGAATAAGTTACAGGCTTTTGCAGGTAATCCATTGTGTGGTGCTGTTTGTACAAATTGTTTTGAGAAATGTACATGCTTTGAAATATTACGGATGATTCGAGAAATGCACCAAAGTGACTGCAAAATTGTAAAATCAAAAGTTGTGTTTGTTAACATTAGTTAATGCACTGTGAACTAATATGAACTACCAATGGACGACTCTATTTTCATTAACTAACATTAACAAAGATGAATAAATACTGTAATAAATGTATAGTTCATTATATGCTCATGTTAGTTAATACATTAGCTAACAATAATGAAAACTTTACTAGTAGTGTCACTACTTGTAGTGACGCTACTGCCCATCACTGTATATATATATATATATATATAAATAATACTCAGGATCATTGTTCCTCCTGTACTCTTTATCGTAATATGATTATATCAAGACACATTAGGTACAAGTATGAAGTTTCTTAAATACAACTATATAGTTTCTAATAAAAAATACATTTAATTTGATTAATTTACTTGCTTAAAAACCAAAGAAATCTACATGGAAATGCACTCTACATAAAAATGAAGCATATCATATTCACCAGCATTCAGCTGACAACACCTATATGCAAGCTCGCATTTGTCATTCTGCAGCAGCCCAGACGATAATTAGACTCTGTCACGTCATCACACTTACTGTCTACTGTCTGTCGGCTGCAACAGAATGCATGATATGTTATATATCACTGCTAGAATTGCTCATCCACAGTCACTTTATTGCTGTTCCTCCAATGTTTACTTCTCCAAAGACAACAGACTATGATTACACCCTAAGATAGTAAATGGCAAATTAATTCAATTAGTCAAACTAGGATCCAATCAGACCATTGATTAAAGAACAAACAAGTATGAAATTGTACATAATACATAACTCTATAAACCATAACTCTATAATCTATAAACCATATATACATTACTCGTATTTATGTAATATTTATTATCATGTAATACATAATGTTCTTTTTTCAATGTTTTTTTCTTCTCTAGTATAATAAATGCACTATGACTTAAGTAATAATTAATATACTGACCAATCAGTGCAAAAAAATGAGCTCTATGCATATCTAAATGACAAATGTGGACCTGCTAACTGTCATTGCCTCTTTTCACCCCCAATTACCTGGGAAATAAATTCCACCACCTGAAATGAGAAAGATTGGACCATCTGCTGCCTCTGTCCCACTCTGGCTTCCACTCATCCACCATGAATTTCCACATCAGTTTCTATGGCTTCTTAATTGTGAGGCACTCGTTTTGGGAGGAGAACTGAGTTTGGAACTCAAACTGTAACATACTGCACTTTAGAGTGGGCAGCCAAAAATCTCTTTGGGGTTTATAGCTGACAGGCTATATGAGAGTGCCATGCACAGAAGGGCCCCCTGCAGTTAGTTATCTGGTCTCGGTTTCTCACCACCGTCTTCTTTTACAAGGAGCTTATATATTCGGGCTTCAGAGCCAAGAACATGATAGAGGACTGCTACAAAACACATGAATAGTGTCACTATTGTCAAAGTGCTAGATAATGTCACTGTTCACTTAGTAAGAGTCATCGAGCCATCAGGTGACCTCATCAGCTTAGTACAAATTAGATTGTTGTGCTGGGGAAGGATGCCAAGTAGAGGAGGTTTTTCAGGTGAGAAGAGTGTGTGTACAATGAGAAGTGTGTGTCAAGGCTACGTTTGAGTATAACTGTTGAGTTAACTCTTCTGATAGTATCTTGTGACAGTTTTGTTCCAGCAGACCGGGGGAGCTGGGGGGAGTTGGGATGTGAGACCATCTGAAGCAGCAGATTGCAGCGACTGGGATTTACTCTTTGATGAAGGTTTGAAGGAAGTGTGGGGCAGGCCATTGGCAGAATTAGAAAATAATCTTGAATTTAAGTGTCATGCTACCTACAGGCAGCCAGTGTGGAGTGATACTAAATATATCTATCTGTTCGTCCGTCTGTCCATCCATCTATTTACCATCCTTCTATCTATCTATCTATCTATCTATCTATCTATCTATCTATCTATCTATCTATCTATCTATCTATCTATCTATCTATCTATTTGTCTGTCTGTCTGTCTGTCTGTGTGTCTGTCTGTCTGTCTGTCAATCTATCTATCTATCTATCTATCTATCTATCTATCTATCTATCTATCTATCTATCTATCTATCTATCTATCTATCTGTCTATCTGTCTGTCTGTCTGTCTGTCTGTCTGTCTGTCTATCTATCTATCTATACCTACTGTACCTACTGTATCACCATCCATCCATCTATAAAAACTCATTTTCATTACCTATTATAAAATGTGAGGATGATAATTCTAATTATTCAGATTAGTACTACAATCATGAGCATTTCAGAAGTGAGTAGATGACAGCTACTGTGATGAGAGAACAAAGTTGCCCAGAGAGTCTGAATTTCCAATGCTGGTTTGCTGCTCTGCACTACTCTGTATGCGGGATGGACGGGAGAAAATGACAGGGCACCAGACGGGAAACACTGAACCACATTGATTAATTATCACATTCTCTGGAAGGTTCTGATTGCTGTGGCTCTTAATTATGTAAGCGAATTAGCTATTGATCAACACAAGTGAGTCAGCAGAGCAGCAAAATAACTGCAAGTGGTATCTGTGCTTCTCCCGCAGGGGAGCACTGAGATCACTCCGAGACTGTGCTTCACTCTCCATGAAATCACTTTATCCCATGCAGCTTTACTGCTAATGACAGCAACTTAGTAGGCTGGACAGTTTTGGTCTGTATAACTTGAAATGACTCAAAAAAGGGGTGAAATCTTCTTGCCATTTGTTACAAAATATATTTTTTTTTTTTCTTTTTCTGAGGTTACACGTAAATAACATTGTCATTTTAATCACTAAAATCACTGCGAGACATGATGAAACCATCTGAAATTCTGGCTTCAAGCTTAAGGGCAGTGTGTATTTGTAGGTATTTGTGTGTAAAGTCAGCACACATTTTCATATACCTGTATATACACTGAAGCCTAAAATAACATCTACAGACATAATAATCATATAATTTCTTCACTGGTGCCCCCTTAAAAAAATGGCATGTCAGCCCTAGCCATAGTACCATGCATGTGTCTTTAAAGCACTGCAGTTCCCTTAAGTCAACAACAAGAAGCTAGATATGAAAATTTTGCCTTAAAGTAAAAACAGGGTGAATGGTTTGTCACCTCTGCCGTCCCAGTTGCACCGTGAGATGTCCCGCTGCTGCCATAACACTAATGCTTCATTCCTCTCATTATGGTTTATCTCATTTCCCTCCATCATCCTGCCATTCTCAGTCATTACTCCTGACAGCAACACACTTGAGTGTACTCCTGCATGAATGCAGCTTAGCTCATAGTACTCGCTCTGACTGACTGCCTACTTTGAACAATGTCATTTACAACTTGATTCGCTCAGACAAGCGTTCCACCCAGAAGTTTTGGCTCAAAACATCTGTCAGAAGAGAGGCACTGCGGAGATGTTTATAAGTATTAAAAAATGGAGGATTACTCACTGACTGTGAGGACAGACTCGGTGCCCTTGGCCACTCAGGAGGAAAAAGCAATCAAGTTCATCGCTCCCCAGCAGATGGGCTCAAGCCTTTACTTTGTTTATCATTCTAGTTTATAGATTACTACTCATATATCCCTTGGTGACAGCAAACCTTACTATCCTAATCGAGAGCCAGCTGAGATTTTCAAGCTGTGCAGTGGAGCAAATGCCGACATCACTCAGTTTATAAAGCCAAAGCTTAGATTCTGGTAAAGAACCTGCTTTTGATTTTAAAGCTTGGCTGTCTTGTTGTATTCAAATGAGACATGCTCCAAAATCTTGCTAAATGTTTTGACATAGCGTGTAGGCCCCTGATTCACTGCAACTGCTCATTTTCTCAGCTTTTCTTTGGAGTGTGAAGAGTATCTGTTGTTATTTAAGTGGTTCTTTTTGTTGTACTTGGCACTATTCTTTGTAAATTGCTGTTTGAGTTTGTATGCCACCCCAGCTGAACGTCTTTATTTCCTGTCACATGCATCCAGTTAAGTAGTTGACGCTGCTACAGTAGGTAGCTTTAACCACTGCATCCAACTTAAATACCCAATTAAATGGCTTAACGAGACGAATTTGCCTAGGCCATTTTGGTCCTTTTTTCTAGAAAGATTGTACATTTTGAATCTGCCAAAAGAAACACAACAGCACACTGATGCCTCAAAGCTAACCATATGAAAAACGTTAAAAAGAGTCAAAAATGGTGCATTTATTGATTATATTTCACAGTGTATTTCATGATGCCTACCATAATGATCATCAAATCATTTAATCAACAAATTAAAGGAAAATGTATTAAAATGTCTCTTTACTAGAAATATTTAGAGTGGCCAATAAATTATAAAAGCCTGACATATCAAATGTATTACATAATTAACACACAAAACTCTTTTGTCTAAAACTTTATATTTTTCTGACTACTATTTCATATGTCAGGTCTAGATGTACTAAAAAGCCACAAAAATCCAATTTACAAATAAATCATAAATCATTCATTTTCAGTGTGCCACCCTACATCCAAGCATTGCGGGAGAGTACATTTCTACATTAAACAGGTTGGTGGTCTAACTAGAGGCAGGATGTGAGATGTCCATCTTAATTGATTTCCTGATACAGCGTCATGGTCCTTTCACCTGAATATTGACAGGCTGATGGCAGGATAATGACCTCAAGCATGTCTGTCAGCTACGCTCTTTCTAAGAGCTCTTGTTGTGGCGACATGTTGAGTATCATCATCCTATTCATTATTTACAAGAATTAGCCCTAATATAAACCCTTCTCTGCAATACTAAAACATTTTCTTCATCATGTGTAGATGGAAAAACCTTCAGACTTTCTGCATTTGCTGAGCCAGACTGAATTGCTTCTTTGGTTTGGAAAAAGGAAAAAAGGTTTTCCTCTTAAACCTGGGAAACCAGATCATCGCTTACTTATGGGTGAGTTGTTATACAAGATCAATCTCCTCTTCGAGGAGAGCTGACATGTTCACAGTGAGCTCAGAGAGCAGCTTTGCATTTTCATTCAATATCATTCGCTGCTCGATATTCCAATCATGCAGGCTGCTGTGTTTTGCTGTATTGGAATGCAATGTGAAAAACCTCCTTAATCTACAGTGGGATTAAGTGCTCTCTTTGCATAGCTAAACTGAAACATCCTTTGAAATTGACACTCGTTAAAGACTGCTGGCTTGAAAAATCAATATCAACCTCAAAGACGACAGCTATCCATTCAGCAAGTTGAGATAGAAAGTTCAACACTGCACTCCTCACTTCTTCTCATAGGGTTTGAACTGGAAGGAGCTATTGACAAGGAGTCTTATGAGCTGCCACAACATGCTCTTCTAAATCCCCTCAGATGCTTCAGGATGAATCAGCAGCGGGTCTTTGTGGATTGTATGCTGATGCAGTATTAGAGATTATTAGAGAAGCCCCTCCTGACCTTGTAGACCAAAATTGTTGTTTGCTGACACCTCTGGTCTGAGACTTGCGATATTTAGGGGTCCCTAGCCCTGCTCCTGGAGGGCCAATGTCCTGCAGAGGTTAACTCCAAACCTAATTAAATTCACCTTAACCACCTAATCAAAGACTTTAGGATTACTATAAAAAGAGATTGTCTTATTTTTGGGAGATGAGAGGGTCTGAAAATAAAATAAAAAAGATGAGAGGGTCTGAAAATAAAATAAAAAAGATGAGAGGGTCTTGAAAATAAAATAAAAAAACAGCATGATTGGGCATACATAACACTGATGCTAGTCACAAAAAATATAATTTATTTGTTGAAATCGGGAAGCCATATAAAGAATACCTTTTTATTTATTAAAATATTTATTTATTTATGTTTTACCTTAATTCATTAAAATATGTTATATCATCATCATACGTGGCAGTCACAAGACATTACATTTCAAGTCTATTTATTGAAACCTGGAAGCAGTAGAAAGAACATTTTATTTTCATTAAACAACATAAAATATAATACAATAATATAAATAATGCATGTAAAATGTATTATTTCAACATAATGCATATGGTCACATTATGGTCATTAAAATTCAAGTCTAATTTCAGGTAAAACCTGAAAACCAAAGAAAGAGAACATTGATATTTTTAGACAATGCACAACATTACATATCTTTTATTAGTATTAGTATCTTTTATTAGATAAATACCTTTTATTTTATTAGTAATGCAACACATATTTACAGGTAATAATGCCGTAAATGAGTCCTACCTGTCGCGTCATTCCCTACTCTGCCTTCTGTTAAAAAATAACAGATTTTTAAAAAATAAATAATTTTATTAAGGTAAAATCTACATATAAAATCTACATATAGTTTAGTGTAAAACATGTTGAAGATTAGTGAACAGGTTGTCAATTCATTAAATGATAAGCTATTTCCTCACATAAGCTGCTTATTCAGTGTAGTGAAGCCTCTTCTCCATTGACATGCATTAAAAAAATGGCCTCTGGTCTCCTTCCCTGCACACCACCAAAGCAGTGGAGTTAGCATTAGCCGTTATGCTTTTTTGGCTAAAGGTTGCAGGCTTGCCTTCCAGTGACTTTGCTAAAAACTTCAAGGCAAGTGTGTTGGAGCAGGTTGTAGCTACTCTGCAGGTCATTGACCTTCCAGGAGCCGAATTGGGCACCTCTTGTATATTTAACTTTTGCTACTGTTTAAAAATTTGGGGTCAAATAAATGCTGTTTTTTAAAACTTCTTTATCAAATAAACCTGAAAATTACACCAAGTCATGATATTAGAATGATTTATGAAAGATGTGACACTGAAGACTGGCTGATGAAAATTCAGCCATCACAGGTATAAATTAATTATTAAATTACATATACAAAGAGAAAACAGTTCTTTTAAATTCTAATACTTCACGATATATATATATATATATATTTTTTTTTTACTGTATTTTTAATACTGTATAAATGTGGCCTTTGTGAATATAAGAGATTTCTTTGAAAAACATTAAATACCCAAACTTTTGAACAGTAGTATACAAAACCAATATATTTAGATTTTTAAATAGGTGTTTGTCTGGTTTACAGTTTTGTCACTAGCAAGGTCTCCATCCAATAAATTTTGAGATATCATAACAAAAAAAAAAAAAAAAGATAAAATGTCTAAAATCTACATAAAAAAACATATACTCTTGCTTAGGGTGTAAACATTTTTATTTGTTAAGAGTTTAGAAGATATGCATTTAAACTAAATTAAAAGAAAAACATTCATCAAATGATTTTCTAGATAAACATCCTCATGTGACTGCTACTGATGCAAGTTAGAGAAGTAAATAATTAAATTTTAAGGGAGGTCCTATTACGCCCTGTTTTGGCATTTCAGAAAACATGGCATCACATTGCGGTGGTGTGGGGGTCAACCACCTAGGGTATGGCAGAGGAGGTGATTGTATGGTGACAGTCAAACTCTTCCATACGTAAGCGCTGCCCCTGATTATGCCCCCTTTTTACGAGATGTAATATCAGTCTCATGTGTCTGTAAAGTTTATTTAAAAAAGCATCACATCATTTATTACACCATGCTGTAAATGGGAGTTCAGAAACAGTACCAATATATAGAATAACTCTCTTTTGCACTTTGTGCTTTGTAACTTTGTGGATCTTTTTCATACAGTATTCAAACAGCAACATTATGCATTAAAAGAAGTTGATGTAAAAAAACATAATAGGACTCCATTAATAAAACAGCCACAGTGGCTACAGCTTCTGTTTCTATTTCTGACATTTCTTATGGAACTGACAATTTTGTTCTCTTGATCCCATTAAATGCAAACACTGCTTTATTAGCTAGTTATCCGAGCAATGTTCCAATTTTCATGTGAATTAAATTCCCAACTTAGATGGAAACATGAACGGAAGAGAAGAGTAAAACCCACATTATTATCCCTCTGTTCCTTTTCTTGCAATAGATAATGATGCAGATTGCTTCTTTTCTTGTATTGGTCCTGTTCTGGTCCTCAGAAAAAGCATGTTGACATTTTGCCTTCATTCTTATTGCAAGCACAAGATGTTTTACTTCTTGCTTTCCAACTGAGTCAAATGATTGCCTGGTGAAATAGCAATGCGAAGCTATACTTACACTGGCTGCTGAATCACCCCTGTGATTTAATGATTCTCCAGAGCTTCTAAAGTAAAGGAGCAAGAGACACTACATCTCCATGCACAGGTGCCATGCAATATGCCAGTCAATTTTATGAGCACATAAAGCTATACAGTTCACATTCCCATTAACAATCTTTATATTTCTGCACCTGTTACAAGATCTTTGATCTCTCTGGAATAACAATCTCTAAACTACTTAGTTTAAGTTTAACCCCTTTTCTTGAACTAATGAGAAGGAAATTGGACAATAAATGCAAATGTTGCAAACACAGTCACCACCTTCTTGTATGGAAACTGTTAAGGTAGAAAATAATTGAATTTTGCAAGTAGCACCTTCCCGGTGGATAAATTAAAACAACGCAGCAGTGTGATACAGAGTGATAAGGATAATCTCAGGTCTGACTCCTTTTTTAATATGCTTATTATTGTCAGGGTTCTGGAAGGAGGACCCAGTTGCAGAGTGAGTGACAAAGGTTTATTGACAAAGACTGATACAAGAGGGTGGTGAGGTGCACATGTGATACAACATCAAGAACACAGTAAACAGAGACAGCTGGGGAAGACCACTGGAACAGTCTCAGACAGCAACTGGCAGATTACAATAGCAGCAAAAGGAGCGGCAAGACCAGGCAAAGAGGACCAAACAAGGCACCATAGAGCTGAGTTCAGATACTTGTTGACTGCCAACTCTGAAGCAGACCCAGTGCCAGGCAGGGAGAACCAGAGGCAAGACCCACAGGAACAGGTCAGGACAGGAACTAACACAAAGACAAGACAGGACAAGGCTCCACAGGAACACAGTTACTCCAAAGCAGGCAGGGGGATACATAAAACAAGAGAACTGATAAAGACTGAAGTAACAAAATAAGAAATAATTACCAATATAACCAACACAACTAACTTAAAGAATATCAAACAAAAATGCAAAACAAAAGATCAGGACTAGAATAACTGAAAAATTATTAAAATAAAAGCAAAGGCAAAAGCAGACCAAAAAAAATGCAAAACAAGGAGCAAGACAAGAACATGGAACTACAAAGGACTAGACAAGACAAGGACACAAGACCAACCAGACAGGGAGACAGAAACACACACTCAGCCACATCCACAGGCAGAGACAAAGACAGTGAGAGAAGGGGTGAGAATGACAACGAACCAGCAAAGACAATAGGGCAAGGGGCCCTATAAATAAGGAGGAAAGCACACGAGGAACAGGTGAAAGCGATTACACTAACAAGGACTCAACAAGGGCTAACAAGAGGGTGTGGTAAAGATGAAACAAGGAGGGGCTAAAGAAGCACATAGCTGACGAAAACAAAGCCATGTGCTAACACAAGACAACAAACACAAGACAAACAGAGTGTCAGGGCCGAACCCTGACAATTATGGCTTGATTAGAGTTTTATGGGCTGGGACTTTGGCTGAACATGATAAGACTGTTGAATTACTATAAAGTTTCACTCTTAAGGACAGAGCAATAACTTGATTATGTTTGCCTTTGCAATCGAATGGAAATGCAGTAGACGAGATAACATTTGCATCATCACACTCAGCTAAAGAAAACCATTAACCTCCTGGGGTCAAAGCCAGCACCAGTGCGGTCTGTCCGTATTTTCTTTATGACTGCGAAAAGAACTGAAATACTCCACACTGTAAGCCCGTACAAATTAATTGAACTTAAAAAATTATGGCAACTCGTTGCCCTAAAAAAATTGATTTTGTCTTGTTGAACAAACAAGACATTTCAAGTTCTTTACATTGGAAAGTGTTAGTTCATTGAACTAACTATCTGTTACAATAACTAAAATTTACCAGTTAAGGTAACTCAAAATATTAAATTGCACTAAATTTAACTTTTAGTAGACCAAATTGCATTTTTAATATAACTATTTAATTGGTTTAATTTGACTGATTTCTCTGCTGATTTATTATTCTTTAAGTTACAGCTGCACAATAAACAAGGACAAAAATACAAACAACAAGAATTTTGTTTTAGAATTCAGTTTATTTTAATTCATTTTACAAAATCCATTTTGACAAATTAGGTATGTTGAGATTTTATCTAATAAAATAAAGAGAAAATGTATGTGTTTAATGTATTGTTCATTAATCAATGAGCTCATTGCTCATTAATCAAGATGCAAGGCATAAGTCAATCCATAAACAAGAACAAATGGTCTGAGGGAGGTTCTCTAAACCGTCCTTCCCAAGATTACCCTCTGAGACGATTCCTTACAGGGGCTAGATAGAGGAGAAAGACAGGGGATGCTGTGCAACATCTTCGCTTTGGCGGATTCCAACTGGAACGTTTTGGTGCCTCCTCATCATCAGAAGCCTGGGCATGAAGGAAATTAATAAAACAAATTTTAGCTAAAAACTATGTTATGACCCCTTTAGTTTACATCATTTATAACAGAAAGAAAAATCAACAATACTTAAAAAAGCATGCTTTGAAGAACTTCATGAAGTTCTTCAAAGAAGGGTGATCAGGTATTACAGGAATCCCTCTTATGGCAACACACTTCATGTCAGTGAGGTCAGAGGTCTGAGGTGGCAGAGACAACATTGTATCAATGAAAAATGAAAATCACATTTCCATCGATTATTGCTTTTTTCTGTATAACAGGAAAAGTTCACCCAAAATGAAAATTTGCTGTTAATTTACTCACCCTCAGGCCAATTAAAATGTAGGTGATTGAATCCATGGTCCTTGGTGATTCATAAAATGGAAGTGAAGGGGTTCCATCACTTTGAGAGTCAAAAAAAAAAAAAACAAAACAAACAAAAAAAAAAAAAAACAGATATAGAAAACACAAAATTAATACCCCTGGCTCTTGACGATATAATGAGATCTTATGAAGCAAAACAATGAGCACATTGACTGTACATTGACATCATTACCTGTAATCCATAGCCTTAACATAAATAAAATGTTTAGTCTAGTATGTTTTAACTCTCTGGGGTCTGAGGGTGTTTTGGGGGCCTGGAGAAGTTTCGACATGCCCTGACATTTGTGCTTTTTTCAGTTGCTTATAAAAATGTAAATGGCTAAAGTCTAATAACACTGTAAACAGCACAAACTGGGCTACAATAATATGTTAGCAGCATTTATGTACATGATTGTGTTTTTGAGACAGCAACTTTTATGCGTGGAGTCACTGAAATAAGGCCATAAAACACATACAGAACATTTGTTCACAAGACTTTTGAGAACTGGATCTTGTAGCCTAGAATTTTTGCTTCAAAATTATATGAAAATCAGCTTGTTTACTCACTCACAGAAAAAAGCTAAATGTGTCTGAAAAAATTATCATAGTTTTAGTGAGAGTGGCATAAATTATAAACCAAGTATGAAAAATGTCCAGAATAGATTTTTAACAAAAATTAAATTTGTACCAAAGGGGGCGTTTTACCCCACCTATGGGGCAAAACGCCCCCATGAGTAGGGTAACATGCCCCCCAGTCTGACAAAGCAATTTGCTTTAAACATTTACAGCAAAATCAGAGTACAGGCAGTTTTAGCTTAAAATTTAAAAGAATATAATCAATAATTATGAATTACAAAATTATAATAGCCTGACATTTTGATATAATAAAAACATTTTGTTAACTGATACTAACTAGCTAATTAGCTACCTGATGCTAACTTGAGGTAATTTTTAAATATAAAATCCAATTATTTTTATTCAACCAACTAGTTAGAATACATTTGATGGAAAAACAAAGGATTTGATGTTCAGAACAGAATAACTACAGTAATATCCCATTACCCTCTGGGGGCGTTTTGCCCCACTAACTATGTTTGAGAAAAAAATTATGTCATTCTGAGAATATAATTATATTTTTCTTAAATAACACATACTCGCTATCTACAGGCCCTACTGTTCTCAGATTATATATAACTGTGATGTTTTACAAAACAACAAGCTTTAAAACGCTTTATTTTTTTTACTGTTGAAAATTAGATCATTTACTGTGAAGTCCGTTTTCTCTCCGGTACATCACCAGTGTAAGCTTCATGGTGAAAACTTCTACATCACTCTTGCCAACGTAGTCCATAGTTACAATAAAAATTTATCTTGATTTTATCTTGTGGTTATTTTGGGAAAAATATTAGAGGGGCGTTTTCCCCCACTCTACCTTACTTGTTAAATGAAATGTATTCAGTAGCTAACTAACATTATGTGGATGAGAGATTGCATTTCTTGGGCTAATATCCGGCACATGCACAACGTTTTTTCAATATAAGCTTATTTGTATAATACTCGCAAAAGTAAAGTAAAAAAAAAAGAAAAAAAAAAAAGCAAGCCACACCGTAAAAGACCGTGGCTAAAGGTTTGCAATCGACATTCATGCAGTCTTAAATTATATACTTTTTATTAGCTAACTGTTATACCTTGCATTTATTAATAATGGTTTCAGAGCAAAAGGTAAAGAAAGAAAGAGTTTCAACTCACCAGCAAACACTGACAGAAATGCGCGCCCTCCAGGCATCAGTTCAAACAGCAGCTCAGACCAATCAGCTTTTTCATGTCACGTTCCTCATTTTGTTGCCAATGGCAACAGACTCAAATAAGCTTAGTTGAGTTGATCAACTTAAAACATTCAATAGAGCGAGGAAACTCTTAAATTAAATTAAATTAAATTAAATTAAATTGGGTTAATACAATTTCAGGGATAACAGTGCATGAGTTTTGATCGTACAGATAAGAATAAGGTATTGTTTGAAACTGAAAAGGGTCTACTTTTATTTGTGTATAGTCATAATAACAACAAAACAATGTGCTTTTAAAAAATAAAGAAAATAAACAGGGTGCGTTCTTTGGAGCGGTTTTAATATCTGTAAATAAAACAACATAAATCTCCGCGAATACTCGCCTCAAATACATGAGAAATATATGTATAGAAAGCTTGAAATGTCTACTTTTAAATGAAGTAAATCATGTCCAGAACAAATATTATCTGTTAAAGTAATCCGTATGAAACCAACGCGATGTCCAGTTTTCCCGTCTCAACCATAGACTGTATAAAAACATGGACGTAGTGTCCGTGACGTCACCCGTAGGTTTATGAAGAGCGTTTTTGAAGCTTAAAGTAGGCGGAGTCGGCTGTCGCCATCTTGGCAGCGCGTCACCGTGCAATGGGCAAAGAGGCGGGAGTTGGTTGCTGAAACCACGCCCACTTAGCTCGACGGTGGTGACAGCATCTGCAATCCACCTGTCACTCAAGTGGCCACGCCCTTAATTAGGCAGAACTTTAAGGCTTAATATAATTTAAACGGATGACTTATAAAAAAAATTCATCCCCCTCACAGTTGTCATGAAGGGTAAAATTAGTTATATAGACCAAAACCACTTTTTGTACCAGGCTGTAAACATGGCATGTTTTTTTCTGCTGTAAAGTTGGGCATGTTAACATGGGGAGTCTATGGGACTGACTCCCTTTTGGAGCCAGCCTCTAGCGGCCAGTCGATGAATTGCAATTTTAGTCACTTCCGTGTTGGTTTCACGAGAGAGAGAGCTGGAGGTTGCGCTTGGTCTCAACTCATTATATCTAATGCGGTCACGCCCACGCGCTGATCACGCTTTTCAAATTCAAACATCCATTAGAGAGGCGCCGAATGTAAACGCCCACATCGCCTCCGCGTAAACAAACAAGTTCATCCCGGCTACTTTCTGTTTCTGGAAGAAGATTTGCTGAGAGAAATAACCCAGAATTTCAAAATGTTTTTTTTTTTTTTTTTTTCTCCTTCAGAGCACATAAACAATATACACTATGGATGTGATGTGATGTTCATTTATATATTTCGTCATGCCACACTACCAGTCAAAAGTTTTTGAACAGTAAGATTTTTTAACGCTTTTGTAAAGAATTCTTTTCTAAATGCAGAAGCCTGCATTTATTTGATCCAAAATACATAAAGTTGTATTTGCTAAAGCAGTAATATTGTGAAATATTTTTACTATTTTAAATTACTGCTTTCTATTTGAATATATTTTATTCCTTTGATCAAAGCTATATTTTCGGCATCATTACTCCAGGTGTATCAATATACACTATACCATTCAAAAGCTTGGAGTCAGTATATATAGAAATTAAAACTTTTATTTAGCACACAAGTGATGATAAAGACATTTATCATGTTACAAATGATTCTTTTCTTCTGAACTTTCTGTTCATCCAAAAAAAAAAAAAAAACCCTGAAAAATTCTTCTCAGCTCTTTTCAACATAATAATAATAATAATAATAATAATAATAATAATAAATGTTTTTTAAGCAGCAAATCAAAATATTAGAATGATTTCTGAAGGATCATGTGACTTGAGTAATGATGCTAAAAAGTCAGCTTTGAAAGTCAGCTTTGATTGTTCCTAATAAACTGTTTAACTGCACTCGCAAGTGAATCTCAAGTTATTTTGTGTGATAGCTAAATATATTCTAAATAAACTACAAACAAAAAATATATACATTTATTTCGTCCTCACATTCTTTCTTGTAACTCTTCCCTCTCAGTCACATACCTGACTGAATGGCTCATTATGCAGCTCATTATGTGGGCCTTTGTCTTCTCAGGTGTGAATCACAGCATTAATAATGATAGTTCACGCCTTTTCGCATAGATTCTTTTTACTCATAAAGTGACAGAAAATTTAAATCAATATATTGTTTTCTGTGAGTAAGTAAACAAGATGATTTTCACATCATTTTGAAGCAAAAACTCTAGACTACAGGATCCAGTTCGCAAGTCTTGTGAATGTCTCAGTTACGTATGTAACCCTCGCTCCCTGAAGGAGGGAACGGAGATGTCATGTCAGTAATGACCGACTTTGGGATCTCGCTTAGAGAGACCAATCCACTTCGAGTGTAAATTAAAAGAGCCAATGCACATTGGCATGCGATGATTGCATCCAGCTGCCGCTGATGACAGCGCGAGCATAAATAGGCAGCAGGTGCAACGCATACTCAGGTTTTCGTTGAGGAGCCGAGCCGGTGACCCGGCCGCTCAGCGGTGGTACAGCAGCCGTGGCGACGTGACGTCTCCGTTCCCTCCTTCAGGGAATGAGGGTTACATATGTAACCGAGACGTTCCCTTTCAGTCGGTCACTCTCGACATCACATCGGTAATGACCGACTTTGGGATCCCTACCAAAGCGCCATGGATGCTGCCCCTTCCAGTGTCCTGTGTGAGCCTCCTGCACCCCCTTTTGGTGTAGGCCGGGGCTCGCAACAGGAAGGCCAATCACTGTCGTCGTAGCACTACCCACTCAGTGAACTTGGATAACACTGGGAAAACGTACCCGTTCACTTGGAACAGGAACGTGCGGAAGCCCCATCCTTCCCGAAGGAGGTTTCGGAAGCACTTACACATATGAACAACCGTTTAGGTGCATATGGAAGATTAGAGGTGATTGTAACTCTCTTAAAATGGCAGAAGTCTGCTGGGGAACTCGGCTCTGAGGCTATACCGTGGAATTTACACATATGGGATCCATTTTGGTCTCTACATATGGAACCCAGCCCTCTACCGGTTCTCACGGATTCATCGAATGAGGGCCTGGGCCGGACGTTCTGCCACGTCTGGCTGCCGAGGGGATGGAGGAGCTCGACAGGGTCTACAGACGGACTCTCTGGAGCGGTTTTAGCAAGCCGACCCAAAGCCGGGGCCTCTCAGTGTTTCTACCTGTTTGAGGTGAGAACATAGGAGGATACCGGCTCCACACGAAGGCTATAGAACCAAACGAACGTGTTGGGGGTCGCCCAGCCCGCAGCTCTACAAATATCTGCCAGCGAGGCACTACGAGCCAGCGCCCAGGAGGATGCGACACTTCTAGTAGAGTGAGTTCTCAACCTGAATGGGCAGGGCACACCCTGTGCCTGATAAACCAGGGTGATGGCATCCAATATCCAGTGGGCCATCCTCTGCTTGGAGATGGCATTCCCCTTCTGCCGGCCTCCGTGACAGACAAAGAGCTGGTCTGATTTAGCCTTCTCGCCCCCCCTAAGGAACCTGATGACCAGGTCATGCTTCCCCACCGACTTCCCTTCCGTGGGGTCTTCGTTGGCAGCAATCGCAGCCACATAGACTTTAAGGGTGGTGGGAGACAGCCTTCGCTCCAACACTTTCTGCAAGAAGGACAGCACGACTCTGATTGGGCATCTTTGGGGGTCTTCTCGGTGAGAAAAGCACCATTCAACAAACAGGTTCCACTTCAAGGCGTAAGCGTGTCTCAAGGCATAAGCGTAGGTCACCTAAAATCTCAGCGTCCCATCCAGGGACCAGACATGAAGTTTCCAGAGGTCTGGACATGGGTGCCACAAAGTGCCCCATCTCTGAGTCAGTCGATCCTTCCTCAGAGGAACCAAGGAGGGGCTGTCACGAGGAGCATCAGTTCCGGGAACCAGGTCCGAGTGGGCCAGTAAGGCGCCACGAGCAGGACCTACCCCTTGTCCTCCCTGATCTTGCACAGAGTCTGCGGAAAAAGGCTCACTGGGGGAATGCATACTTGTGAAGGCCCCGCGGCCAGCTGTGTGACAGTGCGTCCGTGCCGAGTGTTCCCTCGGTCAGGGAGTAAAACAATTGGCAGTGAGAGTTCTCTGGAGAGGCAAACAGGTCTACCTGAGCAGCTCCGAAACGTCTCCAAATAAGCTGAACCATATGGGGATGGAGTCTCCATTTCCCGGGAAGCGCAGCTCGTGACAGCTCGTCGGCTGCCTGGTTGCGCAGGCCCGGAATGTGAATGGCACAAAGCAACCTCAGATGCTTCTGATTCCAGCGGGCGGGTTACGGGTGGCGGGTGGCGGGCGGGTTACGACATGCGACGGGAGCATAGACCACCTTGTCAATTGATGTACGCAACGGTTGCAGTGTTGTCCATGCAGACCAGCACATGCTTGCCTCGTAAGCGCCCTTTGAGACGGATAAAGGCAAGACGTACTGCTAGCAACTCTAGGCAGTTCAAATGCCAGTGCAGAAGGGGGCTTATCCAAACCCCTGACACTGCATGCCCATTGTACATGGCCCCCCAGCCGCTGGTGGAGGCATCCGTGTACACCACAGCATGCCTGGGAACCAGTTCCAGGGGCACTCCTGCCCGAAGGAACTCAGGGTCTGACCATGGGATGAAGGTTTGGCAGCAAGCCGGTGTCACTTGGACCCGGTGAGTGCCGCGTTGCCACGCCCACCTCGGGACTCGGCCATGGGGCCAGTGTTGAAGGGGCCTCATATGGAGCAGCCCCAGTGGTGTGACTGCCACTGTAGCTGCCATAACACCGACCGAGCACGTTCCTGCGTGAGGCGTGCTGCCTGTTCGACCGAGTCCAACTCTATATTGAGAAAAGAGATCCTCTGCATCGGGGAGAGTTTGCTCTTTTCCCAGTTGACCCGAAGGCCCAACTGGCTGAGGTGTGAGAGCACCAAGTCCCTGTGTTCGCACAACTGATCCTGAGACTGAGCTAGTATGAGCCAGTCGTCGATGTAGTTGAGAATGCGAATCCCCTGCTCTCACAGGGGAACAAGGACTGCCTCCGTAACTTTCGCAAAGACACGGGGCGACAGGGACAGCCCGGATGGCAGCTGGATGCAATCATCACATGCCAATGTGCATTGGCTCATTTAGTTTACACTCGAAGTGGATTGGTCTCTCTAAGCGAGATCCCAAAGTCGGTCTGACTTCGAGAGTGACCGACTGAAAGGGAACAAATGCTCTGTATGTTTTTATGGCCTTATTTCAGTGACTTCAAAATTTTAGATTTTCACTAACCATGCATAAACGTTGCTTTCTCAAAAACACAATCATGTACATAAATGCTGCTAACATATTATTGTAGCCCAGTTTGTGCTGATTACAGTGTTATTAGACTTTAGCCATTTATATGTTTATAAGCAACTGAAAAAAGCATAAATGTCAGGGCATGTCAAAACTTCTTCAGGCCCAAAAACACCCTCAGACCTCAGCGGGTTAAACTCTGAGCAAAGAACAAACCAAGTGATTTCACTTAGATGTATGTTACAATACAGAAGGAAAGATCTCTCACTACTTTCATTACATCATTACCTTAAAATATCTCTGCCCTTCAAAGTGTGATGAAATGTAATTACGTTTCCCAGTATGGATATTCCAATGGTGATTATTTAGGTTAATGAATATAAAGCAACTTATATTTCATCAATTACTGAAAAGTTTTAATACCAGTTCAGTGTAATTAAAAAATATTATTTTTAGGGATGCACGATATTGTATTTTTGCCAATATTTTTCAATTCAGGTTGTCTGATAGTCAATGCCAATACCGATATATTTCCTTTTGTTTGTAAACAACACCACCTCTCTCATATGCAGAGATTATAAACAAAATATTTTTTAATTTTGGTTAGTTTCTAACAAAAAACTTGCTTGTTAGAATTAAATAAACAATTATGAATTCTGAAGTGCTCGAGCACCACCAACGGAAATGGAAAAATACGATTTTCTCCATTCATTTAACGAATTAAATATCTATTGCAGCTTTCAGACACGACTTTCTTCTCGTTTTAATGGTTCGTTTGAGGCGATTTCTATGGAGTTATTTTAATGTCAAATGTCCAGAGCGCATTATATTGCCTATGCGAGAGCGCATCAAATGCGCGAGCGCAAATCTCTGCTCGCAGGTGGATTCCCATTCATTCACTCTCACAGAAAACAGACGCGCTCTCTATCGGTCAGACATTACATGTGTGCGCTCAAAAATGATCTTCTCTCCTGAGTTTAATAAACCCAACCTGGAGTGTGGGCATCCACTGCCAGAAACGCAAACTAATGTAAATCAGTATTTACATAGCATAACAGTAGCTAGTTGTCTGTTTCGCACGTGTCCCGCACTGTCCCACAAAATCACATCTACTGTCTTGCAACAGATCTATAGGGTGGTCACCCTAGCGCAGAGTAATAAAATAATAATTACTAATTTGAATCAGTAAATTTTTTTAACAAAAACAATACATTATGAACATAAAAAGAAGGTTTGATGCGATCAGATCAACAGGTAAACTCCTGGAAAGTCTAAGGATCCAGTAAGCGAATGCATTCAAACAGTAAGTTCAAAACAGTGCTAATGCAGAGAAAACACGGCTGATTTCATCAGAGATGGTGGTGATAATAGTACTCACATACAGATGTCAGTAAAAACAAAAGAAAAAAAAAAAAAAATTAGCAAGCTATTTGGCTTAAAAGCCCGAGTTTTTTTATACTGGATGCTGGCTGAAGGTGTTTTAGTTTAGGCAGTAGTCAGTGGTTTAGCAAATCTGGATCAGTCAGGTCAAGGTAGCTTATTTAGTGGTCTTTTGGCGTCCCCCTGTGTTCCTGTTTGGTATGGCAGATTGACTTTGCATTTTTTTTTTATTATCAAAAGTGCTGTAAACTGCTAAATGTAATGTAGAAATGTTCATTTTCTGTGAAGATGCTTCGCAACAGTGTATCATGAAAAGTGCTATACAAATAAATGTGAATTGAATTGCAAAAAATTATTAATGAATATTGTTGTGGCACTATATACATCCATTGCAAATTATGAAAATTAAAAAGTACTGTACTAGTTTGTATTTTTATTTTTTTTTTTTGGGTGGGGGAGTGGAGTTGAGCACTGCCACTTCTTTTTTTCGACTACAAGCATTGTTTGCATATCATATGCACATCAAACATGTGCGTATCATATGCACGCCAAAGTCAACCTCCGCGCACAAAACACATGCCAAATAGAAACAGAAAATTGTGCCATACGTACCTTCATGAGACAGGGCTCATTTTTATTTTTTTATATTTTTTTATTTTTTTAAATGCCATATCTGTCACACGTTCTTAGCAGCTCACAATTATTTGTTGCACCATAAATGTATTTTTTTTTTTATAACAAAGTTAATGTAATGACCTGTGTTTGATGATACTTGTCTTTATTTACTTTGATTTATGGAGTAATTTGGATTTCTTAAACTGAGAAATTTAAAGAATTTATGTTAAAATAACACAGAGCAACAACATATTTTTATATCTATGCAAATGCATATGCAATATTTGTAACTTAAATAAGTAATAATAAAATAAAGAGACAGTTATTTAACAATATGTTAAGGAGTAGTATCATTTGTACAGTTGTACATTACAACCGGCCCTTTGGTGGCCCTCAGTGAAAATGAGTTTGACACTCCTGGTCTAAAGCAAAGCAGTAAAAATGTAACAAAAATGGTAAAAATCTTTTAGAGCTCCTTGTATTTAAGTTTTCATAATCTGTTTGAAAAAATCACACATTACACATTAATAAATATGTATATATAAAATTATTTAATTTACAAGTGTCATGTTTGTGATTTTTATTCATATAAGCTATAGATTCTGAGCTTTAAATCAAAACACACTTGTGATTTTATGACATCAATTACTGCTTTATTTAATCTGAAATATAATCTTAATGTTATTTGTGTATTTTACTTTAATTTTATTACAAGTAGGCCAACAGCGCTCCCTAAATAAATAAAACACCTTACTGGAAGGGCATTAGGACCTGGGAGAAGCTGTAGTTGCTGCACGTGCTTACTGTTTACTCTATCACACAAATATCACCAATATTTACATTTTAAGATATTATTGGCCTATTCCGATAACGTTCCGTTAATATTGCGCTTCCCTAATTATTTTACCTTATATTTATTGGATATAAATGTAAAAAAAAGCATCAGTGTGTACTTTAAGGTTTTAATTACACAAAATGCAAATTCATATTGTCCTATATTTTTATTGGATCAGTTGTAAATGTACATTAATTTTTGTTAATTTTTGTTCAAAATAAATATTTTGAGATGTAGTATTTTGCCAATATTCGATGTAGTGCTGTACAGTTAATTTGATGTCCTCGGCACAGTTTTTGAAATAATGAGGAATTGTTACTAAATAAATAAATAAATCTACAGTCAAGCCAAAATTTATTCAGACACCTTCAACATTTCTCACAATATCACAGTTTATTCGATATAGTTTTGAAAATAGTAATAAAATATGACAAGAACTCCAGAGTTAAACTGCGTCAGAACAAATTCATCTTGATAATGCACTCAACAAAATAATTCATTGAATGAACTCAATTTAATTGAGGGCAGGAATTCCATCCAATAAATACATGTAGCCCCAACTCATAATAAACAAACAAACAAACAAATAAATAAATAAATAAATAAATAAATAAATAAATATTGCAATGAAACGTAACTGAGTTAGACCAACTCAATTTGATCAAGTATAGATTAAGTATAAATTAAACTGATATGTTTATAAAGTGATTTTTTTTTTAATTTTTTTTATGCTTGTTGATCTCGAACTAAAACATTTAACTGGAAAATAATCAGGGTAAATGAGAAAACGGCTCCTTTTTGGATTTCCGATTTTGGTTTTCTAATTTCAAAAGGAAAATCCATTGGCCGCCACGTACACGGACCATTTACCCTGGTTGAAAATACATTATAAGGTAGAAATCCTTCTACACTCAAAAAATGCTATGTTGGATTTACTTAACTTTAGACATTAGCCATAAGATGATTTTGTTACATCCATGGCATACCCAAAGTAGATGTTTTTTTAATAACTAAAATGTTCATGGCTGGCTTTCCCAAAAGCATCGTAATCTTATGTACATCATAGACCCATTGAAACCAATGGAGCTACGATCAACTTAGGCTTACAATGCTTTTGGGAAACGCAGCCATGTTAGTAGGTCCTCAACCCAAGCACATACTCTACACTTTACCACAATGGTAACCCCCCAAAACACTAACGTACCAGAAACTGTTTTAAATACAAACATAAAAGAGCATTAAACATTAACAAGTCCCAATTTGATCATCTTAAAAAAAAAATAATAAAATAAAAATGCATAAAATAACATTTTATTTCAACATATACTCTCCTTATCCAGCCCTGTGCAAAGCATGATGGGAGGGGAAATCCACTTCCAAGTAAAATCATTTATGTACTCTTAACTCAAATGAATTAAGTAAAGTGGTTGTAAACAATTGTGTTGGATTAACTTCATTTACTTAAGTAAATTGAACAAGTATCAAATGTTATTTTTGGCTTAATTAATTGAAACATGTTTTTTCAAAATGAAAATATTGAGTTGAACCAAAACGCAACTGTTTCAAGTCAGTTTAACACAATTAAATTGTTTAAATGGGAAACCTAACATGATGTTGAATGAAAAGGATTTTTTTTTTTTTTTTTAATAAACTGAACAGTGTTGTAAAATCTTTTTTTTTTTTTGAGTGGTCAGATAACTTTAATAAAAAAAGTATGTAACAAAATATGGTCAGGTCAAAGTGTCAAATCAAATTATTGGTCCAAAATTTTGATCAATTTTACTGGTAGTCCACTGTATGAAGATTTTTTGGGTATAATATGACACAGTTCACTTTATTTTGCTATCCTCACTTACATAAATGTACTATAGTGTCCTGCACCCACTAGTAAAAAATATTGAAAATTATATCTGGAGTCTGAATAATTTTTGGTTTGACTATACATATTTACACCCCTATTAGATAAGTATTGTGCCAATAACTAATAACATGCTAACATCAGTCTCTACTGAGATATTATATTGCATCTCTCTTGGTACACAGTTGCTCCCTACACAGAATGTTTCAAATCAGTCACTTGTGAAGTTCCATGATGATTAGGATGTTGCCTTAGCAGGCAGCTGCCTATGCAGGGAATAAACTCTAAGGCAGCTCACTGAGTTTTGGAGCAGAGCTAGTGAGTTGCTGCTGACATTATGTGTTTTGACATTCCATGCCATGGCATGCCATTACCTAAAGATATATTAGACCACTGCCAAGCAAACAGACCAGTGAGCTCTTACACATGATAACAATCATAAATCATACTAGTCATGCAACAATTATTTGACATCTTGTGAAATACCAGAAGGCATTGCCGTGTAGTTAAACACGAATGAGCCTCAAGTGTCAATTTAACATTCGCCCATCTTCGCTCAGGCTGCAGTTCCAGGATGAGAGCCACATTTTTGAAATTTTTTAATCATTCCGTCTCATCCATCCATCCATCCATCCATCCATCCATCCATCCATCCATCCATCCATCCAATCATGAAATTCCTTAGCCTGTCTGGTTTCATTAATCAGACATGATAAAACCCACAACTCCAACATATTAGCATATGTATTTACTGTTCTCTCCTGACATATCAGTTACCATAGCAACATGGGCCAACAGGTGAGAAAGAATCCATCTGAGACTTTGCTGCATGGCTTAGAGCTCTCCTCATTAGTGCTGCTGTTTATCCTGCTGCATATACTCCTACAGCATTAAGGGGCAGAAAACAGCTGAAATGTAACGCCCATATGGCTCACTTAGGAATATGGATGCCAAAAGATAAAAAGGGAAAAAACAAACCTTTGTAATATTTCATATACCTGCCATGTATCCTATGGTTTTTGTTGGTCTACACTCATCCACTGTGGATTATGTAAAAGCAAATACTGTTGTTCTGTAATCACAATTATTGTATTTCCGTCTAGAGAGATACCTGGCACACCAGATTACTTGGGAAGATAATGAAAACAGCTGACTCTTGCGGTTTTATTTTTCCCTATTTCTCCTGCAATTTAAGCATTATTTTTGTGCTTGTGTCAACAGTAATGATAGCAATTATGAGTATCCACAGTGCTTTTCATGCTTGAAAGTGAAATCAAAATGCCACTGGTACTCCTGAGAGATAATATTCACTCGAGTATCCCATTAATCACTGCAGAGCCCATATTAAAGAGGACAGTGTCTCGGTCTTGTAAGAATGTGAAGCGAGTGACCTGTGATGAAAAACACTTTTGGCAGAACTGTCAAATGTAGGATACTTGCTACAACAGCCTCTACACCTCATTCAGCTACACAGTAAAAAAATTCATACACTTATTCATAAACTTATTAAAATGAAGGCAATAAATGAAGGCTTTTCCAAGTATAAATTATTCACTTAAAGAAATAGTGCATGTCTCCAGCCATCCAAGATGTAGATAAGTTTGCTTCTTCATCAAAACGGATGGAGAAATTTAGCATTACATCACTTGCTCACCAGTGGATCCTTTGTAGTGAATGGGTGCCGTCAGAATGAGAGTCTAAACAGCTGATAAATACATCACAATAATTCACAAGTTCTCCACATGCCTCCAGTTCATCAATTAACATCTTGTGAAGTGAAAAGCTGCACGCTTGTATTAAACAAATTCATCATTACGACATTTTTTTTTAACTTTAAACCATTGCTTCTGGCTAAATAAATACAAGTAAATATATATAAGTTATCTATCCATTATGTTACTTTACTGTACTAAACTGTACAACACAAAAGTTATTTCTTCTAAATCAGGTGAGAAACATGCACAGATCAAGCACCATGTACAAGTGAAAACTGTCCAAAACAGTTCAAAACAAATATGTTGGTGAGAGGACAACAGGGGATGGAACTTTTCAATGGAGAAATCATTACATTATGGAGTTGTATTTTGGCCAGAAACAAAAATTTAAAGTTAAAACATCTTATTGGCGGATTTATTTATTACAAATACACACATGTTCATGTCACAATATGTTAGTTGATCAGCTGTAGTTGTGATGATTACTTGTGGATTATTATGATGTTTTTATCTGCTATTTGAACTCTCATTCTGATGGCACCCATTCATTCTTCAATGAAGAAACAAACCCCTCTACATCTTAGAGAATATTTTCAAATTTTTATTTTTTATTGTTGAACTATTCCTTTAAGTATATGCTTTCAGTAAATGTTTAAATGTCAGGTTACCATGACTTATCGAAGTGTGAAAACCAGAAGGGCGTAAGTGACATTTTTGGTGAATGGATATATATATACATCAAATGAAAGCTCTTAATGAGCTCTTTCTACTGGCAAAACTATTGTCTTCCATAAGTGTACAAATTTGTATTATAAACAATTGAAATCAGTACACAAAGTCAGATTAAACTATGGTAGAATTTTTGTTTTGGCTCTCCTGTAAAGTTGGTGAAATGTCACTTACGCCCTTCTGGTTCTCACCCCTCGTTATAATCAATGTGACATATTAAGTAGATGTAAAAATAAGTTTTATCAATGTAAAACTAGCTCCATTCACAGTGTTCCTTTTATATTTTATCTGCTCTAGGTAACACTTTATGTTAAGGTGTCCTTGTTACACGTTATATGTACTTACGTTTATAATAAAAATATATTATGCATAATTACATGCAAGTAACTCTAAACCAAACCCTAATCCTAACCCTAACCTACAATAAGTACATGTAGTTAATTAATATTACTCAGTACTTAAATGTATAATTACACTGTAACAAGGACACCTTAAAATAAAGTGTAACAGATTTAATAATATATTTAATATTATTAATATTTAATATGTAATATGTAATATGAAATATATTTAAGCAAAACTACCTTAAAACTGCACACACAGACTTCAACATTTGGTACATGAAACATGACAAGGGTAACAATCAAATAACTGATTGTTTAAGCAGAGGAACGAAGTCATACTAAAATGACAACAAGTTACTAAACATTACAACGATGTTAAATGCCATCCCACAAACAATGCTTCCATATCGATTATGCATGTCCCAGTGCATGCTGGGAAAAGGGCAGAGGGTACTCTACCCCAAAATATTATTATTATTATGTAGGTGTACTTGAACCTAAAAATGCATTAGTCCAACTCACTTGCTCTCCTTGCAGGTTCATCTGAAAAATACTATTAGTATTATCTAAAGTTGTTTAAAAAAAAAAAAAAAAACTAAAAACTTTTTTATAGGCATAGGTTGTGTTTTGTTCTCCATATGCTCCCTGTGTCTCAGTGCTTATGCCCATATTTGGTTTCTTCTGGTTCCTGTTTCTGTTAAGTTCCAATTATGTTCATTTGATTCTAGCTGTGTCTGATTAATTATCTCGTTTGTCTCCATTTACTTATACCCCATGTTTTCCATTGTCCAGTGTCCGCTGTTATATGTCTACATGCCCTCCTGCGTTCCTGAGCTGTATCCTGTTATTTGTATCATTAAAGACTGTTTATTTGGAGCATCTCCTGCATCTCCTCGTCTCCTCGTTCCCTTGCTCCCCGTGAGAGTGTGACAGAATGTAGTATTGTAAGTGGATATTGAGGGAGAGACTTTAAAAAAGAAGTGATGAAATTGTGACAAAAAAGTAATCCACAGCATTTCATATATAAATACGCATTTGTAAAAAAGAAAGACCCCTTTCACTGTGCAGACACATGACAGGAAAATAACTTAATGATTAGCGAACAATGACGCCACTTACATCTAATGGGTCACTGAGATTTTATTATGGTTATTTCTAGTCTGACACCATGTGGTAAAGTGGACTTTATAGACACTCAATGGGCAATAGAGAAACAATAATGTTCAATTTGTAGGGGTGAAATTTTAAGGCTGACCCTTTTTGCCTTGTGCAGTATAATTCTTCAATTCATAATTCTTTTCTGTGTCTGTCTCTACATAATAAATTTTTACATCAAAGACCGCCAGGAGTCATTTTATAAACAAATTGATCAGCTGTCTCGGTGAAGTAAAATCCTTGTAGACCCCTAGGTAAGAAACACAATGCCCCTCAGATCCGCGAGACAGGAAATAACTTGAAAAGAAATATATGAAAGCAGCTGGAGCAACAGGTTTTAAGAGTTTAAGGCATGTTCCTGCTGCTGGCATCAACAAAGGATTATAACGTTACTCTTCTTACTGGCAATTGCTCATTGTTGACAATTTGATTTAACAGGCTTTAAAAGTACAGATGCTGGATTTCAAAAGCTCTCTTTATATGTTCAAGGATGTGATAGTTTTATGACTGACGCAGGTTGTTACAGATTGTAATTACAGATTTGGCTTTCTAGGGGCTGAAATGGTGGAATCAAATAGAAAAAAATGAAAGTGGTAATTTTTTTCATCGAAGCATGTATTCATCAAATCAATAGAAAGATATAATTTAGATTTTTATTTATTTAATTATTTATGTATTTTTTTTTATTTTTGCTATCCATCTGGCAGCACTGTCCAAAAATAGTGATGATAAATAAAGCATTGTTGTAATAACCAAGGCATGATATTTTGTGTCTATGAAATGAAATGGAAAGTACGGGACAGGACAATTTGCTGGGTTCACTTATATTTGCCACCATCCAGCTTTTCTCCCACTTGCTCTGAGAACACAATTAAACTGACGCAAACAACTCACCTCACTAACTAATTTCAGGGTTGTCATATTAAATTTAAACCAGTGCATAATTACCATGCTTTATACCTACAGAAGACAAATTTAAAATACTCCTACAGTTATTAAACGCATAATTTTAAAAGCTTTTTTGTGATACCATTTGATAATATACTCTTGGGACTCATTAAGTTGTAAAAACCTTTTCCCCCAAATAAAAGCATATTAAAATATTTTGAGGCTTTTTTTTCAGCTTGTAATATCAACTAGAGACGCTGTAGTGGTGAAAACATATGATGTTAACATTAGTTAATCCTAATTAGTAACTGCTGACAGTATGGTGTCTGACAGGTTCGAGTTTGGTGCTGTAAGTGAATAAAGCCGTTGCTAAATTCTGCCACTGTTTCAGACCACCTCCGTCACTTTAACAAAGGGTTGTGCCGCATTAATTAAACTGCCTTTTAAATTACATTTCAGTTTATGAATCTGAATTGAATTAGCAAACACATTCAAATGTTAGGAAGTAAAATTCAAATTGTATTAAAACTGAAATTCAAATAAATGTATATAACCAACTTTAGTTTGGGGACCAATTCTCACTATTAACTAACTATTAACTATGACTCAATAAACTGTTAATTTGCTGCTTATTAATAGCAGTTGTTAAGTTTAGGTGTGGGGTAGGATTAAGTGATCTAAAATATGGTCATGCAGAATAAGGCATCAATATGTGCTTTACAAGTGCTAATAAACAATATGCTACTAATGTGCCAACATGCTACTAATATGCATGCTAATAAGCAAACTAGTTAATAGTGAGAATTGGTCCCCATAAGTGTTACCAATAGATAGATAGATAGATAGATAGATAGATAGATAGATAGATAGATAGATAGATAGATAGATAGATAGCTTTAACAATATATATTATTTGTGCACTTATGTTCAAATATTCTTTTTAATAGTTAACTTTTAAATATTTTTTAAATTTTTTGGATCATCAGTCTTTAAATCTTGGTAATACTGGTCACAGATGCAGAGATTTAATTTAAATTTCACCAGCTGATTACTCACTAAACACTTCCACAAATCATGTTTTTTTTATGCCATTTTAAGTCTTATTTTGAGTAACAAAGTGGTTCTAGTGTGTGAGTTGTTTACTTAATTTTTTAAAATTAGTCTTTGAAATTAATGCCATTATATTGTTTATTCAGACTGATTTGGAAACAACAAGAACACAAGAGTTGAGATTTATTTTATTTATTTTTCTTCTCACCCAGTATTTTAAGAAGACACTGCCTCCCTTGCCTCCTCTGAGGAAATGTCCCTGATAGATAGATAGATAGATAGATAGATAGATAGATAGATAGATAGATAGATAGACAGATAGATAGATAGATAGACTAATTTAACTGCATTGTTACAGTCATGCAACCTTCAGGCTGAATTCAATAAATTCGTCTTCCCGTCTTTCCAATTCAGCTTCCTGTGAGTTGTGGCCAATTTAATTTAAATTCCAACTAATGTTATTGCCCAACCAGATAACCTGCTCACACACAATGATTCACAGGCAGACAGTGTTTGCGGTTGGCTAAAAAAGGATGGGCTGCTTCCCTGACTCTTTTTCGGAGTCTAGGGCTGACACAGAGACAGGTGTGATTTCTCAGGACACCTATCTGTCAGGTAGAGGAGACATTTTATGGATGGTATTCTCAAAAAGAATAAGAAAGAAAACACACACACACACACACACACACACACACACACAGAACCTTTAAAACATACTTAGTGACATACGCTTGGAGGAAATTAAATTTGTGATTATCAGCGCATACAGCAGTAGTTTCAAATGAAATCAGTGCTTGTGGGGATCCCTTAGTCTTGTATGAGCCAAAATAAAGTCCTTCTCCTGGTGACATTCATGGCTGAATTGGTTGGTCTGAACTGGTCTTGCAGAATGACATTCTGTTTGGTGGAAACGCGCAGACAGAGACCGATGAACCAGATCTTAGCGACACAAAGGAATTAACCCGTCTGACATTTGATTGCCCATTCGCACCACTGGTCTACCGTTGTTCGGTCCGTGAACAGTAAAGCAGCAGTATTTACCTGCAGAAGTAGATATATAGATGTTATAGTCTGCCACTAGGTCTTAAATTGGACAACACTGACTTAATTTAGTAAAAGCATACTGGAAAAAAATCAACGTTTTTTTAATCTCGAAATTGTCAGTAGCTAAATTCACATTGTGCCTGCGCACACAGCGTATTTAGACATTAATAAGGTGCTATACTGAATGATGTTTACTGTTCTTGGCAGCTGTCCCATTAGGGTTTCTACTGGTGCTGTGAGGACTAAAAATAGCACAAACCACCGCTTAAGGCGATGGCAACTGACATACAGACACTTATGCAACACACTTATTTGCTGTTCTCTAAATCATAGTCTAGGTAGGCTTGTGGCTGCAACTGTGCACCACAGGGAAATGATCCACGTTCAATTATTCATGAGCGGCTATGTAACACAGGCCACTTGGGAATTCTTTACACACCTGACACTGCACGAGCTAATCTCTCACCAGCACAGTAAGAGGAGCTCGTGCTAATTCAGAGACACCGCATAAGCAATATTCTAACAAGTTCTCATGTGTATTTCACTTGAGATCCTGAGAGCATGAGAGCTGAGAGAAAGAAAAAATAAAATAAAAAAGTGGTGCTATAGCTTGATCTTTGCACTGCAGACAGGGTTTTTGTAAGTTTTTATATTACAATTATTGACAAATGTAATTATATGTGATATAATAGTCGTCTCCTGAACTGTGAAAAATGCATTTTACAAACAGGACTGGTCTGTGCTTTATGCTTTTTTGTGTACAGAAGCACCTGTGCAAAAGTGCTGTAATTACAGTACTGCTCTCATGATGCTTCTGTCTCTTTTAAAATTAAACTCTTTAAATTAAAATTATGACTCATTTGAATTAAATTCTAACTTTCCCTCAAAATGGCTTATCTAGCCAACAAATACACAGGTACACTGATTTTATCAAAAACTATTTAATGTGACAACAGTGTATGAGGTTTTTCAGAGCAAATGCACAAAACAATTTGAACTTTGTAACTTGATACTAATGTCTATTTACATATGTTACAGTGAGTGCATATAAAATAAATACTGCATTACATTTTACATAATTATATACACAGTTGGGTTGCAGGAGCAAGGAAGACTAGAGAAGAAGATCTGTCATTTTTTATTTACAAACCAAAATATGCAGGCATACAAGATAACTAGAGAAAAAGCCAACACAATCATAAATGAGAACAAAGAACAGCTGAAAATGAGGGCTATATATACACACACAGATATAAAAATGAAGAACTAAATGATAGACAGGTGAATGCAATGGGTTACTAAGAAAACCAAAGAGCACTTACTGGAGTAACCAAGGTGACAAACAAGGGTATAATCAGTAACCAGGACAACTAAGGAGAACTAAAATTAATGTCTAAAATACAGAACAAGAATGCTACTTTTCACCCCCTGGCACTGTAAAGGGAACAACAGATGTGGGGGTCTTGGAAGAAGTTGCAGAGCTAGGGGCGGAAAAGGCTAAGCGGAAGCTGGCGGAGGAGGAGACCACTGGGGAGCTGGCTGAACTGGTGACGTGGTTTTCCTTGATGAGGCTGAAGGGACGGCCATCCACGGTGGAGCTCTGGTAAGCTGTGGCATTTAAACAATGCTCATTTGGTGGCCAAAACTAAGAGGCCAAAAGTGTGCCAAGAAATTTTCCCCACACCATTACACCTCCAGCAGCAGCATGAACTGTTGATAAAAGGCAAGATAGATGAAGATGTTGTTTATGCCAAATTCTGGTCCTACCATCCGAATGTCTCAGCAGAAATCAAGACTCATCGGAACAGGCAACCTTTTTCCATTCTTCTATTGTACAATTTTGATGTATATATAAAACACTGTAAAAAGTCCAAATTAAAAAGAAGAAAATGCTTTAAAATACTTCTCAAATACAGTATGGGTTGGGTCCGAGTCTAACTTGTCGAGTCCTAGTTTTTAACCGAGTTTGAGTGGGAGATGTTTATTGTTTTTATTTTAAATTTATGTTGTTACTTATTTTTTCATCTTTTATGTTACGCATGACGTGGATTTGCAACCAAAATATCCAAGTCCGAGTCCAAGTCCTGAGTCTAAGTATTATGACTCTACAAATAAGATATTTAGAGGGAAAAACCAAAGTAGTAATAGCTAGTATAAAGAATGAAAAAAATATAAATCTAAATTATGAATTAATTTAGAATCAACATTTTGTCTTTAGTCTGCATCAGGTCAGAGCAGGTACACTACATCTCAGGTAACATTACTGTTGCTCGGGACAGAGAGCAGAGGAGTGTCTTATGTCTGCCATGAACATCAGGCAAGAGTCCAAAGCAGCTAATGTTCTCACAAGCTGCTTCAATTGGCTGGGGAGGTTTTCATACTCATACAGATTTTTGTCATACACCTTTCAGCCATCTATAGCAAATGACTCCACATCTACCTGCTTCTACTTTTACAGAAAACATGTAATGGGTTATTTTACACCCTTGTCAAGCTATCAGTCATTAAGCTGTATCAAAATTATGTCAAATTGTTAATAAAGCTGAAGTTAACACTTCAGTATAGGGACCAATTCTCACTATTAACTAGTTTCTTATTAGCATGCCTATTTTTAACATATTGACTGTTTATTAGTACTTATAAAGCACATATTCTGAATGACCATATTCTACATCCCTAATCCTACCCAATACCTAAACTTAACAACTACCTTACTAACTATTAATAAGCAGCCATTTAGGAGTTTATTGAGGCAAAAGTCATAGTTAATGGTTCGTTAATAGTGAGAATTGGACCATAAAATAAAGTGTGACCAAGCTTAAAGTAAACTAAAACTAGAGTTTCAGAATAAATATAAATGCCTGTTAACTTTAGAACATGTTAATCTGATCACCAAATAATGACAAAAATGATGATTCAGAATTTGAAGTTTGTCTCTAGGGGACAGAGGTCCAGACCCCTTGAGTGGTTCAAATGTTGTCTGACCTAATTATGCAGATCAAGTTTGCTCATCTGCATCCAGGCAAAATAAGTTGATATGTTAATTAACCATAGATGCAAAGATAGCAAAACTAAACGCAGGGAGAGATGGAAATGCCTCATAATAAGTTCTGGCTTTGGGCAATTGGAGAATTAGTGATATTTAATAACCTTTATATTCAGTAATAAATGACGTGTGGATGTGTACAGTAAGTTTTCATGTGTAAGACTATAACTGCCCTTTGATTGTTTAAATGTTCAATTAATGACCTTTGTTTGTCTTAAAAAGCAAATTCAACCGCTCAGAGGCAAAAAAAAAAAAATAAAATAAAAATAAATAAATAAATAAAAAAGAAAGAAAGGGAAAAAAACTATTTTTAGTGACTTGAAAACAAATGCACCATACTTTTACATTAAGTAAGTCATTAAGATCTTCATTGGATCATAGACTGAAATTCCTTTACAAAACAAGAATGACATGCATTTATTGTGTTGTATGGACTACAGTACAAGAATAAATAACAAATTTTGTTTTATGCCTCAACATGATTTACTTCAGTCCAAAAAGAAATGCGTTTCAGAATAACTCTTATCCTGCAATAAAAAAAAGAGCCTAAATGTATCCATAAAGCACATCCATCTTGAAACATACAGATTGGCACAGATATGACAATCAAAATGCAAGCCAACTTCTTAATTTGGCCACACTTTCACATTTACATCCAACCGTTATGTCCTGTCTGGCAAATGCACCTGGGAAAGAATCTCTTTGTATGCCTGATCCATCTCTGACAATCATTGGCAGATATATATCCACAAACCCAGCACTGACTTTATTCAGGAGGGACACATCATTGTAAAGTTTTCATGCGTTATACTAGGTTGTAGGTTCATTGAAAATCTCCTTGGTGTAACCACTGATATCAGTTTGCTCAATGTAATTGCCAAGTATGATTTGTCAATATCACTATCAGAACTACACTTTGAGATATGCCTCATCTTTTCACCAGTCAAAACTTGATTATTTAAAAAAAAAAAAAAAAAAAGATTAAATAGGCTGACTTAAAAATAGAAATGTGGTATGAACAACTACATGTGCAAGGAAGGCAGCATGAGCTGTTTTGAATAATGTGAGGAATAGACAGTTCCTCTGGGTTGTTGATTAAAGGGAAGTATAGGCTTTCTATGGTTGTTTCTCTATGATAATTTCACAATACACCAGGGCACCATGGGCACATAGCAGGGAGTTTTAATGAGCAGAGCAGTTTTTGATTTGGGCATGAACACCAATACAGCATCAATAGGGTCATATGGAGAGTTTCTGCTTTCAAAGCAGTCAAAAGTTGGTGTACAGGGAACAGGACAAACAATTGCTTTTCAAAAATAACAAACAAAACTTTCACAAAACTAACCACAAAATCAAAAGTTTAACTCAATTGTACAAACCTCAGACAAAATCTCTCAATTGTAAGTCATCTTTATGTAATTCAAACTTTCATATGCTTTCATATGGGTTACAAAACACACAGATACACTGATCACAAACTGTGAGATTTATTAAAAGCAAAATTGCCATGACCTCTTACTGTAATTAATGAGCTTCTTTTTTTCTTTTTTTCAGAGCAACCTCTAAACATTTGGAACTGTGAAAAATACTAATCTACATGAATTACAGTGGGTGTACAGGTAAAAAGGATTAAGTACACTTTACAATAAGGTTCAAGTTGTTAAAATTGGTTAATGCATTTAATTAATGTCTTAATAGTTAATGTTAATTTATAACCATACAATGACTATTGTTTAATCATGCTTTATTATGTATGTTAATTTAACAGTAACACTATACAATAAGGTCCTATTAATTAACACTGGATAATGCATTAACTAACATTAACTAACAATGAGCAATACATTTGTTATGGTATATATTAATATCACCGACATTCCCAAGTTCAAATCCCAGATGATCCCCCAGTTGTCACAACATCCCCAGGGTTGGGAATATCAGTGACCAGTTAGATAATAAAAATACAACTGTTCATTGTTTGCTGATGTTAGCGCAGGTCTATTAAAATAATATTAACGGACATAAATTTTTATGTTTATAGGGAACAATTCTCAAGTTGCTTATTAGCATGCCTATTATTAACATTTTTCATCACTAATTCTACCCAATACCTAAACTTAACAACTATACCTTACTAACTATTAATAAGTAGCAAATTGGGAGTTTATTGAGACAAAGGTCATAGTTAATGGTTTGTTAATAGCAAGAATTGGACCCTAAAATAAAGTGTGACCTCATGTTTAATAATCAATTAATTAATCAGAATCAGAATCAGAATCAGAATGAGCTTTATTGGCCAGGTATGCTTACACATACGAGGAATTTGTTTTTGTGACAGAAGCTCTACAGTGCAACAGAAAGACAGCAACAGGACAGGGCACAGATAATAAAAGAATAATTTTCAAATAGGCAATGTACAAATAGCAAAAACACAATATATAGACAATTATGGTGTACAGGTCTAATATGTGCAAATCTGAAATGAAAAAAATAAGTATGTGTGTTGAATAAATAATTTATAATAGTGTTGTGTGTTCCACTTTTAATGTCAAGTGTTCATGAGATGATGTAATAATGTAATTAACTAATGTTAATGAATGGAACCTTATTGTAAAGCGTTCAGTTAACATTACCCAAGATTAATAAATTCAGTTAAAAATGTTCATTGTTAGTTCAAGATATACATTATTGCAAAGTTTTGCCAAAAATATTATAAAATACAGTTCTTATTTAGTTTTTTGGTCTAGTTTGATGGCCAATTTCCTTGAAACAACATTATAAGTTTGATTGTAAATGAATACATGATTGATCATTTAATACATTTCTTAAATGTACTGTACAGTAAATCTGTTGAATTACTATGTAGTAAAATATTTAAAAGTAATAAAATTCTGAAAAAAAACATTAAAAAAGTTTTAGAGTTGAACAAAGAGTAGAACTCTTTGCACAAAGAATGTGACATCACAGTCATACTAAGTTTTGATAAATTAACCTTTCTTTCAGAAACTGCATTATGGTTTAAGGATATTTGTCTAATAGAACATTTTAGAGTCTAAGCAAATGAGAAACACTACAAATCAGAATCAGAATCAGAATCAGAATTAGCTTTCTTGCCAGGTATGTTTGCACATACGAGGAATTTGTTTTTGTGACAGTAGCTCCACAGTGCAACAGAATGATAGTGACAAGACAGGACACAGATAATAATAATAATAATAATAATAAAATAATAATAATAATAATAATAATAATAATAATAATAATAATGATAATAATAATAATAATAATAATAATAATAATAATAATAATAATAATGTACAAATATACAAAATGGACAATATGCAAAAAAGCACAAACACAATATACAAAATAGACAATTCAGTATGTACAGGTATGTTAGGTGCAGATTTGAAATGTAATAAGTATGTGTGTTAAATAAAAAATAAAAAGTATTATAGTGTTGTGTGTTACATGTTTATTGTTAAGAGTTCAAATGTTCATGAGATGGATTGCCTGAGGGAAGAAACTGTTCCTGTGTCTGGCCGTTCTGGTGCTCAGAGCTCTGTAGCGTCGACCAGATGGCAACAGTTCAGAGAGGGAGTGTGCTGGATGAGTGTGCTGGATGTGAGGGGTCCAGAGTGATTTTGCCAGCCCTTTTGCTCACTCTGGATGAGTACAGTTCTTGGAGACTGGGGAGGGTTGTAGCAATGATTCGCTCAACCAGACAGATATTGAAGTGCAGAGGACGGATTCAATGATGGCGGAGTAGAATTGTTTCAGCAGCTCCTGTGGCAGGTTGAACTTCCTCAGCTGTCGAAGGAAGTACAGCCTCTGCTGGGCCTTTTTCACAATAGAGTCAATGTGAATGTCCCACTTCAGGTCCTGAGAAATTGGGGTGCCCAGGAATCTGAATGACTCCACTGCAGTCACAGTGCTGTTCATGATGGTGAGTGGGGGGAGTGCAGGGGGGTTTTCTCCTGAAGTCCATCCGATCATCTCCACAGTTTTGAGCGTGTTAAGCTCCAGGTTGTTGAGACTGCACCAGACAGCCAGCTCCTTAACCTCCTGTCTGTAAGCAGACTCATCACTGTCCTGAATGAGGCCGATGACTGTGGTGTCATCTGCAAACTTCAGGAGCTTGACAGAGGGGTCTTTAGAGGTGCAGTCATTGGTGTACAGGGAGAAGAGCAGTGGGGAGAGAACGCAGTCCTGAGGAGCTCCAGTGCTGATCGTACGAGTGCTGGATGTGTATTTTCCCAGCCTCACTAGCTGCTGCCTGTCTGTCAGAAAGCTGTTGATCCATCTTCTCTTATCTGCAGCGCAGGAGGGGGGGAGGGGGTTGCAGGAGGTGCGAATGGTGTTTTTTCAAACCTGCAGTAGAACTCATTCAGGTCGTCTGCCAGTTGTTGATTCCACAGTGCTTGGGGATGGTATCTTGTAATTGGTGATGTCTTTCAGACCTTTCTACACTGAAGCCGTGTCACTGGAAGAGAATTGGATCCTTAGCTTATCGGAATAATTCCTCTTTGCCACTCTGATCTCCTTTTCCAGTGTGTATTTGGCCTGTTTGTACAAGACTCTGTCCCCATTCCTGTAAGCATCTTCTTTGGCCTGACGGAGCTGTCTGAGTTTTGCAGTGAACCACGGTTTGTTGTTGTTGTAAGTTAGATCCTGGTAGGAATGCACATATCCTCACAGAAACTAATATATGATGTTACAGTCTTTGTGAGCTCGTCCAGATCGCTTGCAGCATCTTCAAATACACTCCAATCAGTCAGGTCGAGACAGGCTTGTAAAACCCGCTCTGTCTCATAAGTCCATCTCTTTACAGTCCTTAATACAGGTTTTGCCTGTAGGTCGGAATAACATGAACCAAACAGTGATCAGAGAGTCCCAAAGCTGCCCGTGGGACAGAGTGATATGAAAGTGAAAAAAGTGAAAGTCGTGACGTATTGTCAAGTATGGTGACCCATACTCGAAATTGGTGCTCTGCATTTAACCCATCCAAGTGCACACACACAGCAGTGAGTAGTGAACAAACGCACACACACACACACACACACGGAGCAGTGGGCAGCCATTGCTCCAGCACCCGGGGAGCAATTGGGGGTTTGGTGCCTTGCTCAAGGGCACCTCAGTCATGGTATCGAAGGCAGAGAGAGTGCTGTTTGTTCACAGTCCCCACCTTCAATTCCTGCCGGTGTGAGAATCAAACCAGCAACCTTCAGGTTACAAGCCCGACTCCCTAACCATCAGGCCACGACATATGCATCCTTTATTGTTGTGTAACAGTGATCCAGTATATTACTGTCTCTGGTGGGACATGTAACATGCTGTCTGTACTTTTGCAGTTCACGGGAGAGATTTGCTTTATTAAAGTCCCCTGGAATGATTAAAACACAGTACGGGTTTGTTGTTCTGTGTCTGTGATCAGATCAGCGAGTTTCTGTAAAGCTGAGCTCACGTGCGCTTGCGGAGGAATGTAGACACTCACAAGAATGAACAAGCAAGAAAAAAAGAAAGAAAGAAAGGTTTACAGTTGATGAAAAGCGTTTCTAGATCTGAACAGCACATCTTCTTTAACACTGTTACATCTGTACATCACCTTTCATTGATGTAGAAGCATGTCCCGCTGCCGCGCGATTTCCCCGTTGATTCCGCGTCGCGATCTGCTCTGATCAGCTGGAAATTAGGCAGATGTAACGCGCTGTCCGGAATGGCGCCGTTCAGCCGTGAAACACAGAGCATCAGAGTTTGAAAAATCCTTGTTTATTGTTGGGTAGAGAGCGGAGATTCGCCAGATGGATGCTCGGCAACGCCATTCGAAATCCGCGCTGTCTGAGCTTCACGAGCTCGCCGGCTCCTTCCCCCGTCTGCGCGTCCTGAAGCGTCTAAACAGCGCCGCAGCTCCGGCGACTACTATGTTCAGTAAAACATCCGAATAATCGAAAACCGGTTGGAGATTTTGTGGTGTGTTCTGCTGAATGTACAGCAGTTCTTCCCTGGTGAAACTGATAGTGTTTGACAAACACTAAAACAGGAAAAACTAACAAAAACACTAAAACAACTGGAGAGCCAAGCACAATGGCTGACATGCGCGGCGCCATCTTTCAGAACCTAAAAAATGAAGTAAAGCACTTAAGCAGCAAGCTAAGGGAAAGTAAAGTGTGTCCTGTCAAAAGGAAGAATCAGCAGCATAATGCAACAACATGGACAAAATGCTAGACACAGCTGGAATCAAACTGTTGTCACTAGTTTTTATACAGTATGCTCTCACTTTCACAGTCTTCCTGAACTCCAAAAACAAACGAGCATAAAATACTTTCATTTAGAAGCTTGTATCTTCTTTTATTTGTCAAGTCATGGTAACTTAAGCCATTCTGATGCTTGGCGTTTCAGATGATGTTGTTTTTATTATTACTAAGCACTCATGAATTATATGTCTTGTTAAGTGCTCATTATGATGCATCTACAGGGAGGAAAGAGAGGAGCATGTGTTTTATGGATGCGAGCGTGCTGGAACAAACTGTACGCTTGTGGTTCAGCTTGGAAGGATCTCGAGGGAAATCTCCACTAGTGTGCTCCTTTTCCACATCTGTGTTTAGGATCACCAAGAGGAATAACAGTCATTTGCATGATAATGTCCAACTAAATGGTTTAGGGAGAACTGTTTTTAATCCATCTTAAACAGGCAAGGTCAGAGTTGGCCAAATCACCCCCTCAGGTTTGGAACAGAATACTGGTAGCATAATTACATCATATCCGTGCAGACAGAGTCCCATTTAGTTAAAGCTAAAAGCACAAGCTATTACATTTACTCTACAGGGGTCATTCAACAAAACGTGAAGGTGTGGTGGCATCATCATGGAAAGTGAAAGGTATGTGGTGGAGGGGCCGGTAGGTCTAGCGGCGCAGGGCAAGGTGGACGTACCTTGAGCTCAAGGACTTATAGCCTACATGAACAGATGAGAAAGAAAGGCATAGAGCTGGATTTATGGTACAATAAGCATCAGGTGTGCATCCTTCTGCACTGTCAGCAGGGCTCCTTTATCATTCCCCTCCTTTATCATCCTTTTTAACACCCTGCCCCCTGTGAGCAGGGACACAGAGCAGGAGCCTGTAGTGACAAGTGATTTGCAGTAGGCTTGTAACTGATTTCATAATCAATTAATCTGTCAGTTATTTCTGCAATTACTCCATCATACAATGTGCAAATTGATGTCTATATAAAAGTATGCTATACTTTGTGTGCACAATGGATTCAAATTTAAAAGTTACAGATTAGAATGAAAAATGAGAACTTTTCACATTAAAGTTAGGTTTCATATTAAAATATAAGTATAGGTTTATTAAAAACCTAAATCCGATGTTAAATAACAAACCCTGACAGCATACTGATCAAGCATTGCTCTCTCTGTTGTACTTGACTGACATCCTATTACTAGTATTTAATGACCTATTAATTTCTTTTAACACCAACAATTAAACAATTTCTTACAAACTCACATCCTTTTAGTTGAAGCCCTTACTTAAAAACCAAGGCCGGACTAGGGCTAAAATTTAGCCAAATCCTGGCCATCCAGCTCATGATTTCACCATGTGAATGTTTTGCTGGGGTTAGTAAATAAACAAAATAAATTGGACAGAAATAAATTAATGATATATATTACTGAATATACTGAATGCATTGAATATACAGTACAATACAAAACTGCATTTTTTGTCACATAGAAATGCACATTTGACAGTAAGGCAGTGATTTTGAGCTAGGATGTAAATTAAATTTACCGCTATTCAGGGGACAGTTCACTCAAAAATGACAATTCTGTCATCATTTATTCACTTTTATGTTGTTCCAAACCTTTGCGACTTTCTTTCATCTGCAGAACACAAAAAAAGATTGCTTTAGTTATCATTTACTTCTATTGTACTGATAGCAATTCTCAATTTATCTATGTGTTCTATGAAAGAAAGAAATTCATACAGGTTTAGAAAGAGACGAGGCTGAGTAAATGATGACAGAATCTTCATTTTCATCGCATTTTTAAAAAGTTAACACCTACTTTATGTAAGACACTGATATTGATCTTTCATTAGGCTCTTGAATTATCATTACTTCAATTAAAATTCATTAAAACTAAACATATGTAAAGGAGAAAGAAGAAAAGAAGAAAGCTTTGTCCTTACTTCAGGGGATCCAGGCTTTAAAGTTCTTTGATAAATTATCCTTTGTAGTTGCCCTAATAAAAGTTACCGTAGATCTTGCATAGAATGTAGTATTAGTAAGATCATAGTAGTCAGAGGTAAAACTCTTGGAATTTGTAATGAAAAAATACCCCAAACACAAACTTTTATAAAAGTGACTTGTATTCCCCAACATCTATAATAAATACATTTCTCCCAAAACACAATATTTCTACAGTGTTAGTACAGTGTCAGCTTATGTACTGGTGTGTATGGCATGATGTTTTTCAATTCACCTCACCAATGCAGTGTACAAGGCCATGTCTGTTTTCAGCAAGCTTCACCACAGAATCTTTAATGTTCCCATATTACATGCATGTATATCACTAAATTCAAATAGATTAATTGATTTGTGCTGTTTTTCACTTGATAGAGCTGCAGAAGTGCATCGCAAGTTCATGAGTGCTCTTTGAGTGCTGCGTTTAAGCTTCATCGCACTTCTGCAATATTTGTCTTTTGGAATTTCCCCAAAACATCACCTAATTTATAGGCAGGTCTCCCGTTACATTGAAAAACACAACAGCTTCAAAATGAATGTTTTAGATCTGACTGTGTGTCAAAACTTTTAAAGTCTCTTCAAATGATGTTAACCATGAATCATAAATTCCTATTTCAAAAACACATTAGATATTGCCAAGGGAATCAATGGCTTGGAAATGCTAATTGTCTTCTGGGTTTTAGGACTGCAGACTGAACGGCTGTATTTTAATGCAAATGGATCAACTGTCAATATATGCTCAGTTTCATAATAACAACAGTATACAATCTATATAAGGATTCTTGAGAATTTCTTACTTTTAAAATATAGTTTAAATCAACCTAGCTGATCATAAAAACTAAAATGGCCTGTACTGAGGCAAACCATGAAACCCAACATGTCCTCCCAGCAAAAGCAAATCACAATAATTGGAATAATGTTGCAGAAGAAAAGTGTTACAACCAGGGGCGTCGCTAGCAATTTTGGCCCTATGAAAGAATATGAGGTTGGGCCCCCTACCGCACCAAACATACACAATATTGCCCAAAGTATTGGGACACCCCTTCTAATGAACAGGTTTGACTACTTTAGTAATTTCCATGAGTACAAATCTTAATGTTTAATCCTTTCACACGTGAGTGTAAAATATTCTAGCTGAGCCCCAGGCGTGAGTTATTTCAGGCAACCATTATTTTAGAATGTTTTGCCTTATGGTTTCCATGGCGACGCGTCATGGTTGTCATGTGACACACCGCAGCCAGAGTAGCGCTGTATGACACATGGATCGCTTTTATTTCGTTTTTCCCTTTTTGATTATTAATATTCACAAACATACTCACTATATTATGAAATATCTGATATTCCGATTCTGAGATATGTGCAAGTGAATGTATTTGGTAGTTTAAACACTTTTATAATGACCGTGTTAGTTGATCTATACCGGGTGATGGGCGCCGCCATCTTTGTTCGCGCTGAATCCGAACTGTGGGATTTACAACACGTAAATTCATCCTCTACTCCAGAAACACGTTAAAGTAAGTCTCCGGTAAACTGGGAGAAGAGCAGAGCAAACTTTAAAGTTATCTACACAATCTGTATATGATATCAATAAAACGTCGTCAGATTATATTTAACTATAAAGATCATTATTGCTGCTTCCATTGACATCAGCGTGTATTTTACAAATTATAAATGTATGGTTTTGCTAGTACTTATGTGTATTTAAATGTCTGAAATCTAAAATAAGCATTATATGGTTGAAAACACTGAATATTTGTGATAATATGACAAGCGCTCAGCGCCAGCCAACGCGCGAAAGCAGATTTGAATTCAGCAGTTGATGACGTGACGCACTGAACGTTCTAATCACACCGGTGTGATCGCACGCGCTAAAGGGTTAAGCATATAATGATATTTTAGGGAATTGTGTGCTTCTAATTTTAAAGCAACAGTTTGGACAGGACCCTTTTCTATTCTAACATGACAATGCCTCTGTGTATAAGGCAAGGTTCAAAAAGAAATGATTGATTTAGTCAGTGTGGAAGAACTTGACTGGTCTGCAGAAAACCAAGTCCTAATCCAAGCTGAACACCTCTGGTGTGACTTTAAATGCAGACCTTGAGCCAAAAACTCTTTACCAAACACCAATGACTTGTACATACACTATATGGAGAAAAGTATTGGGACACCTCCTTCTTTAGAACAGAAAAAGGCACTTCCAAAACTGTGGCAACAAAGATGGAAACATAATTCATGTATTTAAAAACTGTATTTCCATCTTTGTTGCCACAGTTTTGGAAGTGTCTAAAATGATTGTACACGTATGTACAAGTCACTGGTGTTTGGCATGGTCATGTTAGAATAGAAAAGGGTTCTGTCCAAACTATTGGTATAAAATTAAAAGCACACAATTCCCTAGAATATCATTATATGCTTAAACATTAAGATTTGTACTCATGGAAATTACTAAAGTAGTCAAACCTGTTCATTAGAAGGGGGTGTCCCAATACTTTTGGCAATATAGTGTATAAGCCAACCTAGCTATTCAAAATCTTTGTCTGCAATTTAATAATATTGACCTATTACTTTTTTATTGCTTTTGACCATTAGGTATCAGTAACATAATTCATTCAGAACCTGTTCTATGGACATAGACTTTCTGTACCACACTATTCTGCTGATATGGAATGAGTTTGACTACTTAATCAGTTATATTAATAGAAATGCATCACTGGGGCAAACAAAAAAAATCCTAAAATAATAAATAGGATATCCCATAACATCAGCATTTCCAGCAGTATCCAACATTTCTCAATCATGATCTTATTCAGGTAAATGTGTCTATTAGCTTAACCGCTGTATTCCTTGTTTGCTAGCTACCTATGCACATACAGCATACAATGTTAAAAATGTTATACATTATGGACCTTAACTCAAAAACCTTTAGCTTCATACACTGTAGATAATTGTGACCCTGCCTGTGGAAAGTATTTTTTTTTTTTAATATACAGTGGATGAGTAATTCACTCCTTGATTTGCTTAATAAAAGCCTCCTTTGAGATCGTTTTGACAGACATGTTTATTGTGTATTATATTCAAGGTGTTTATTGCTAAGTTTAGTGTGGCAAAATAGAAGCGCAGCCGTAATAATTCGCTTGCAGTGTATCTGGTTGCCATGACAACCTCCCAAGCTTCCTGCTGCTGCTCTATATAATCAGAGTGAATTTGTAGATTTTCTATAGCAAAACTAAAATGTGTTTAAAAGTGCGACTGACCAAATCGTCCAGCTCGGTTTGTGCCCCCTCGAACTCAAAGACATAATTTGACAGTTTACCATCTGATCTCACTCAGTGACTCTAGGATATGTAGGACGGGACGAAACCATGCAGTGAATGGGGGGAGATAATTTCGCCGGAGATGCAGAAATAAGCCGTAATTTTGTTTTATTTGTAACTCTTTGGTAGATACATTTATAATTTCTATTACATTACTACTACTACTGTTACTACGAATAAAACAGATCTCTGGGGGCCCCAAAAGTGTGTGGGCCCTTAGAATCGTCCCCCCCCCCCACCCCCCCTTAGCGCCGCCCCTGGTTACAACAACTATTACCAATAACATGAGCATGTGGAGCTCATTTAAACCTGCCTCGGTCTGGTGAGGTCAACAGTGGCCTCAGTGCTGTCATGGTAGTTTATTAAAATCTCCCATCGCAGGGAGGCAGAATTCGCTCTACTGTCCCAAAGCAGCTACCGAATATCCCTGCCATCATTGAGATGCATGCTCTCCTACTAAATGAGTTGCCCCTGGCAGCTATAGCAAACCAGCCAGAGCTAATATTTCACCTCTTTGTCAAACCGCTGCTATTAAACTATGGAGGGTGGAATAATTTCATGTGATGAAGTGCTCTGTGGGAATCCTGAAACTTTTATCTTTGAACCTGCAAACTTTTAGGATGGCACATTTTCAAGTTTGTTATAGTTCTCAATAGTTCTCAGTGGTCCACTCCTGATAACTATTTTAGAATTTATGTCAGTTACTAAAGGGAAAAACTTCAAGTAGTAAGGCAGAAATCACTGTATAGATGTAGTTCCATTCTCACCAAGCAAGTCCCACTGAGATGAATGTAAATGCTAATAAACAGCTTTTTTTCAGGTATTCTAGACATTCCTGTACCTACAACAGTTTCCACCAACTCAGTTGTGTGGTAATAAAGAATCTGTTGTCTTCCATGACTGAATAAAAGAGGATGCATCTTTTTGTTCCTGCATACAACACAAGTCGCTTTGTTTACACTTGGCTAGCAATGTCATTTACTGCGAGCACAGAACCATTTCACCCACATAACACAAATTCCCAGAGAAGAAGCAATAAAACAACTTAGCAAGGCACTGTGTTGATACAGAGGTGTGAAAATGTATATAGCCAGCTAAGCTGTAGCTAAGCTCTTACAGTCTATTGGCAAACTTGGCTAGTTACATAACAACTGTGAAAAATATTGCGACTTGTCATGTTTCGGTGTAAATTTTAGCCACCACATTACAGGCCAAGACAGGCCTATGATTCTAGTCACAAATCACACTATCCGTGACACCATTTTTGTACATTTATACCATTTCAAGTTTCAGCTAGTGCTGTAATATTATTAACATGATACATTATATTTTAGCTGTTGGAAAAGGTGGCTGTTGATGATCAGTATCATAGCTACAGTCATTGGCAAGTGATTTACTGTGGGGGAACACAATCCCATGAGAATAAATTATTAAACTGCTAAGTGAAAATATAATTTTAGATTTTTTTGTACTAACATTTAAATTAATAATTTGATACAATGCATGTATTGTCTAGATCCATGTTTTTACATTGTCCTTATATTTAAGAAATACCTGCATTTGTAAATAATTTCTGTAGTCAGATTTTTAATTACACTGTTGACCCTACCCTTAACCCACCCTTAACTAACTATACCAAAAAAAAAACCCCAAAAAAACCACTGTCCTTAACCTTGACCATATCCCACCTCAAAAGCAGCAAAGGTTTTGCAATACAACATGAACACAATAAGTACATTGTACTAAACTATGCATTTTTATGTAAGTACATAGTAGTTAAACTAATAGTTCTTCACTTAGCCCAAAGAAAACTATTGTAACCAAAGAAGTCTGGTTGCTTTCCACCCCAAACTAAACCATATGATATAATGATCAGCCAAATGTATGTATTGTTTGCATCACACGACTTGAATAATCAACAAATAGAAAGCAAAGGTAGTTTTTTAGTCTGTGTAGTCAGTCTTATTTATCTAACTTTACATACATCTGATACAAGTTAAATAAAGCACCATAAGTTGATGAACAGGGCTTAAACAGTAGACCATAGCACTAGGACCAAGGTAATATGATTCCTAGGGAATACATTAAAGGAATAGTCTGCCCGAAAATGAAATTTCCTGAAACTTTACTCAGCCTCAGGCCATCCGAGATGTAGATAATTTTGTTTCTTTCTTTGGAACAGATTTGGAAAAATTAAACATTACATCACCTGCTCACCAATGGATCTGCAGTGAATAGGTGCCATCAGAATGAGAGTCCAAACAGCTGATAAAAACATCACAATAATCCACAAAATAATCAACATGACTTCAGTAAAAAGCAAAAAGCTGTCCTCTATTCATAATATTGCTTTCTTCAGTGAAAAAGTCATCTCATGTAAATCAGAGAGAACTATGCACAGATCAAGCACTGTTTACAATCAAAATAATTGAAAACAGATCTAAACAAATATGTGGACATTGATTTGAGAGGACAATAGGGGATGGACTTCACTGGAGGAAGTGTTATTATGGATTATGGACTCGTATGTTGGCCAGAAGAGATGGTTTAAAGTTAAAACATATTAAGGATTTGTTTATTACAAACACACAGCTTTTCGCTTCACAAGAAGTTAATTGATGGATTTTAATCATGTGGATTACTTATGGATTTTTGCAATGTTTTTATCATCTGTTTGGACTCCATTCAGAGGATCCACCTGTGAGCAAGTGATGTAATGCTAAATTTCACCAAATCCATTCCAATGAAGAAACAAACTCATCTACACCTTGGATGGCCTGAGGGTGAAATGTTCAGCAAATTTTAATTTTGGGGTGAGCTACCCTGTTGAAAAAAAAAAAAAAAAAAAAAAAAAACAGCATATACTGGTTAGGTATGTTTTGAAGCATGGCAGCTAGTTTAAGCTGGTCCTGAGCAGGAGCTAGTTGCTTAGGACCAGCACATGACCAGCTTAAACCAACTCAAACCAGCTGCCATGCCTCAAAACATACATGATCAGCATATGATGTTTTTTTCAACAGGGTATTCATGGCATTCATGACCTTTATTGGTGTTACTGTGCCCAACTTCACCAAACTCTTAACTTAAGCAGTTTGTTGCAACTGGCACTTGGTGCTTAAACTTTACAAATACAAATAAAAGTCCCCACTCTGCTGTAATATTGAATCATCCACAATTATAACAACTAATGTTATCAAAGCCGCTTAGAAAATGTAATTTACCAAGCTACTCATGATTGAATCTAGCTAAAGTCTAGTCAAACCACTATCATGAAAAAACGCTGAATGCAATATAAGTCAAATGGAATAAAGCTGTCTGCCAAATGCATAGATGTAAAAACAATGTAAACAAAACAAACAAATATTGACAGTTTTGATAGTTCTAGATATGTGATCCGTGTAACTACTGGCCATACTAGACATACTAGCTATGCGGCACTACAAATGTGACATTTGCCAGAGACTGACTCATTTCTGTTGAATTCTGAGATACTACGTTTCATTTTCTGACTCTCTGAACACCGTTCTGTGATCTTGTGTATGGGAGAGGGGGATTCTGTGAGTGAGATTCTTCATAAGAATTTTTTCTTTTTATGCTGTCTGGCATAGTTATAATTCATTGGATTTAAGCAGGAAACACAACGGATAAAATTTTTTTATTTTGATGAAAATGTTTATTCTCAGCAAAAACATAACTGGCAGGCAAACAGTGATGCTTCTCTGAGAACAAACACAAGTGGAGTTACTGTATAATAAAATCAGAGATGTTAAGACTTTACTTCATTTGTTTCATGTATTACACACAGAGCTTTATGCATACTCGTTCTGTGCACGTTGAGCTGTCTGTGTGTTTGTAATCCAGATATTTTCTGTGAGGCTTCTGAATTTATGCCATAAGACCAAAAACAATTCATCAGACTTCAAGATCAGAATTTAGAAAAGAATAAAACAAAAAAGCGTACTAACTTAAATTGCAGTCTGTTCTTCACACAAAGCTATCACATGGCTTCAGAGGACTCGGAATATAGTGCCAGTTTTAGTTTGCTCTTTTTAGAGTTCTTCTTGGATCTTCATAAACCATCATTGTAAGGCAAAAGCTGCAAAATGTTTCTGTTTTGTTTTCAGACAAAATAGTAAAGCAAAACCAAACCAAACCAAACCAAATGAAAATAAACCATTACTAAATGGTTTATAAACTAAATACATTTTGTCTTACTAAAAAGGAAAACGAAAAAAAAAAAAAAAACATGAATGTGGCTATAATATTCTTGTTTGTTGGCCTAATGGTTAAAATGGTCTGTGTAGGAAAATGTATGCTAGCACCACAAAAACACATGCAATAAAAACAGTAAAAGATAAAAATGCACAAAAACATGACATTATTCAGTGGTGTGAAAGAGGGGTACTAAATATGTAAAGGACAGTTGGAGTATAACCTTATCTAGCACAGCATGATAGCTTCTCATTTTATGCCCCGAGCAAGAGCATTGTTTAGTCATCAAGTGTGGAAAACCAAATGAGTGGTGAAATTGAATGAAAACAGAAACGTTTTAAAACTCAGAGGATTCCAGTGATAACACGGTGGAAGAAACATATTTGCATATGCTTATAACCATGTTCAGATGATAAAACTGTATTTGAGACACCAGTACACCAGTCTATTGAATTCATTATATTTAAATTCAAACTCCAATATGTAAATCCAGTTGTAAAAAGCAGTTGTATTTGTAGGAAACTTTACAGCAGTGTTCTTGTGCACCAAGAGTGTGAATGCATCTGTTCCATTGAATCTAGTTCTTTCTATATCTATACAGTATTTTAATGTAATAAGCAATGAAGTTTCCACAGTCTCTATATACACTGAACAGCCACAACATTAAAACGGCATTGTGCACATCAAAAACAGGAAAGCAGCAAATTTATATTATTTAGCATATCCTAGCTTTTTACAGAAAATATTCAGATGTAACCCCTTTTGTAATTGTTACCATTTTCATAAATAACTGTAATTTAATTACACATTTTTTTTTTCTCAGCAACTGTAACTGATTACAGTTATATTTATTTTGTAACTAAATTATGTCGTTAGTTATTCCCCAACACTAATCATGTAGATCCCCCTCGTACTGCCAAAACAGCTCTGATGTGTCGAGACATGGACTCCACAATGTGTCCTGTGGTATCTGGCACCAAGACATCAGCAGCAGATCCTTCAAGTCCTTGGAAGTTACAAGATGGGGCTTCCATGGATCAGATCTGTTGGTCTAGCACATACCATGGATTCTCAGTCAGATTGAGATCTGGAGAATTTGGAGGCCAAGGCAACACCCTGAACTCTTTGTTATGCTCCACAAACCATTCCTAAACAATTTTTGCAGTGTGGCAGTGTGCATTATCCTCCTGAAAGAGGCAACTGCCATCAGGGAACACCACTGCCATGAAATCTTTAGGTAGGTGGTACGTGTCAAAAGGGGCTTTCACACTGCATAGTTCTAGAGAACCAATTTCCCCCTGAATGCAACCAGGAAAACGGCCTGACGGCCCGACAACAGTGACGTCTTTATTTGTGACATTTACAAACATTAACAACTGGTGAATGGAGGATGCGTGATCAGAGCTGTGTTTGTTGTGTGCTGTGGTTTCGTGATAACAGAGATGGAACGTAAACTCACAATTTATGTGATTGAAAGAGCACAAAAATCTGACTAAATCTCCTATAACAACTTGTAGAGTTATCATCGAGGCTGAGAAAAGAACACAATGCTGCAGAAAACAGGTAGCTAAATGCCGAGTAAATTTTACATCGCTTTTTAAAAATGCCAGGTAGCTGGTGTTTTGTAGGCGTTTGGCCAATCAGTGTACACTTACGTCACTGATAATTCCTATAGAACTGTTTTAGACTCTATTCTGAAGTAGGAGCTAATTTAATACCCCCAAACGGAGTTCCTAGAACTAAATATGTTCCTAGTTCCTGCGGTGCGAACACGCCAAAAAGCGAGTACTTCTGTCAATAGTTCTAGAAACTATGAAAAAGTTCCTCTGGTGCGAAAACCCCTAATGTAACATCCAAGTGAATGATTAAGGCTGCCTCCACTTCTGATATGCCCATTATAAGTAGGTGCTTTCGGTGGTAGACAGGGGTCATCATGGACACTCTGACTGGTCTGTGGCTACACAGCCCCATACACAGCTAAATGTGATGCATTGTATGTTCTGACAACTTTGTGTCATGGCCAGCATTACGTTTTTCAGCAGTTTGAGCTACAGTAGCTCTTCTGTGTCATCGGACCAGATGAACAATCTTTCACTCTCCACATGCATCAGTGAAACTTGGACGCCCATGACCCTGACGCCAGTTCTCTGGTTGTCCTTCCTTGCACCACTTTTAGTAGGTATAATTACTGCATACCAGAAACACCCCAGAAGACTTGAAGATTTGGAGATGCTCTGACCCTCTGGTCTTCTAGTCATCACTATTTCACCCTTTTCAGTAATCTTTCTCTTGCCCATTTTTCCTGCTTCGAATACATGAAATTAAAGTACTGACTGTTCACTTGCTGCCTAAAATATCCCACTCCTTGACAAGTGCCACTGTAACGATACAATAAAATCAATCTTATTCACTTCACCTGTCAGTGGTTTTAATGTTGTGGATGATCAAGTGACCTTCACTTCCATGTCATGCCAATACTAAGGGATAGCCCTGTGTGGTACGGGCCCCTGGGGCATCAGGCAGCTCTGAGTCAATTGTTTTATAGATAGAAGTGAACCCACTATATTTGCTGTAGACCACCAGATTAAAACATGCAAAATGCCAGAAAATTAGAAAAATATAGAGAATATATATATATATATATATATATATATATATATATATTTTTTTTTTTTTTTTTCACAGAATGTATTTAAGACAGTACCATTTCTTAAGTACTTAAGGACTACATTTTCTGAAAATAAGATAACTGTTGACACTCTGATGCAGACAAATGTGCATGACATCACCACTTATGAGAACGCCCAAGATTTGCACTACACCACTGACAGAAATATACTATTACATAGTGCGAATTAAGAATATTACTTCTCATTGTGTAACTCTACAGAAACCCTCTCCTTTCACAAATCACTCTTCGGGAATTAACACAGATAAGTAATCATTTTAACTTTACATCCCCAAAGTAGTTTGAGAAAGTTTAACAAATGAAGAGCATCCTTCTTTAGTCCCGCAGCATTCCTTGAGGACATGGAACTAGGCTTTTGAGATGTACCCAATAGAGTTCAGTATTTTGCTTATTTTGCTGAACACTGTAATAGAGGTTGGAGAAGTGAATAGAAGTGGAGAGTGCTGACGAGTGGCAATTTCCTGTCCAAACCGAATCCTCAATGGTAATATGTAATTTGTTGGTGACATTTACTTCTAACAAGATTTAGCCAAGTGATGCATTTCTTTGTGAGTTTGCAATTTTTATTTTTTTTTTGGTCAAGTATAGAGCTTTAAATCTTTGTTGTAGATCAGAATATTTTTAATTTTATTATGTTGCTATCAGATTATTTTTATTTAACACATGCAAACAGAAGTGCTAAAGATAACAAAAACTTTGACTATCTTTCTTCTGTGGACCACATAAGAAGATATTTTGAGAAATGTCTCCGTTTTTTTTGTCCATACAATGAATATTTTGGACGCCACTGACTTTTGTTGTATGGACAAAATCAGTCAAAAACATTCTTCAAAATATTTTCTTTTGTCTTCCATGGGAAAAAAGAAAGTCATACAGGTTTAGAAAAATAGGAGAGTGAGTAAATGATGACAGTATTTTCATTTTTGTCTGAACTTCTTTAGAATTACTTTCCAGTAGTGCAATGTTGGATGATTCCTCTTTTTCCTAGACAGCAGAAATGTGAAATTCCAGCAGGGTTTTGTGCATAAATACATTCAGGAAGAAGGATAGGGAATTACTCCCCTTTCTGTATCATATTGACATTTAAAGTTCCTCCGTCACAGGTTTCAGGCATGAACAATAAAGAGCATCTCTCAGTGCAGCAGGACTTACAGGACTACAGTTATGAATGAGTATACTGTTTTCTACAATTTATTCAGTCAAAAATCTATCCTATGTAATGGAATATAATGCCATTTACCACAGTCATGACACTTTTGATATTATTTTTGTGTAAGTAAACAGTAATAATTATCTTCTTTATGTATTTTGACATTTATATAAACTTTCAGATTTTTCATTGATGTTCTTTTGTTCTTTGCATCTTGTTCACAACCTTTCTTTGTGTTATTGATTCATATATCTATTACAAATCACAGCAGATTCAGATTCGCTTATTTTTGAAAGGGTCACCACATGTAAAACTACAAGAACAGAGACATGTCAGCATTAGTCAAGGGTTTAAAGAATATTATAGTTGCCAGGCAAAAAAGAAAATTCTGTCATCATTTACTCACCCTCATGTCGTTTCAAATGTGTATGACACAAAAGAAGTTATTTTGAGAAGTCATTCTCATGATTTTTTAAAATACAGTAGAAATTAATGAGCACCAATGTTGTTTCGTTACCTATGTTTCGTTACCTTCTTCAACATATCTTCCTAATAATTACATTTTAGGGTTTTCTAACCTTAAACAATAATTATTTGCAATGCAGTATAAAACTACAAAACACTTAAGTCCAATCTCAGTTCATTTTTGAGTCTGGACCTAAATAAAAATAATACAACACAACTAATAATCAAGTATGGTTCGCTAAACATAGGCTTGTCAGCCATTATTTATTAAGTGTTTTACATGCATTTAACTCCTAGGGCATTTCTTATAGTATTAAATGTTTATTTTATTTATTTATTTATTTTTTGGACTCATATCGATTTGTTTTACAATTTTCCAATCCTGTATTAACATCTGTAATATTATTAATTGCACTGACATTTGATATTTTGTTATTATTGTACAGTATCCTCTGATTTACTCTGTTTCTGCAGACAAACTTAATACAAGACTTGATCCAGCTTAGTTTGTTTTAAAGAGCTAGGAAGACAATGGTGTCTCTCATGCCAATTCACCTCAAAGATGACATTACAAACAGTGTTAAATATTTATTGGGAGCATTTTGTGCTGGCGAACTAGACTTAAGTGAGCTAATGTGCAATCTATCTGGCTTTTCAATTTGATGAAACAAATGGATCACTGCACTGTGTGCAAAGTGGCCGCTTGCATTTTAAATTAGATCTATGCACCACTGGTCATTTGGACCAAGAATTAGATTCAAGGCCAGTTATAACACTAGTGTATAATGAATGCAAAATACAAATATAATGGAACCAAGTGCCCAGCCAAGTTGAATAACCTTGACTAAACTTTTAATGTGCTAGTGAAAAGAAGCTAAATCCACATTAGCAGTTTTAATGTGTAATGTGTGTAAATGCATTAACAATTATCCATCCTATAATACATATTCTTGCATATAATGCTCAGAAATGGGATTCAAATCACATTTGAAAGTGAAAAATCAAGGATATAGTTGAATGATTATATGAGATGGATATATATTGTTGGATGCAGCATGCAATGCATTGCAAAAAAACCTCTACAATACAAATGTTTTATATTTTCAGTGTATTGCAATTCAGTGGTCTGAACAAAAATCTGAAATTAATATATATAGAATGGCCTCTGTAATCAGTCTCTGGTTTGCTTGTTGTCTGGTTTGCTTGAGTGGATTACCGACGGGAGGTGGAGTGCTGTCAGATAGCTTCATGTTGGAGCGTCTGTGTGCAGGCTTTGTGACTGATTACGTCAGATGTCTCATATGACATCCTAGTCACCCACAACAATAAAATATTGTCCAGTTCAAGCCTGCATCATGATGACAGAGAGCGCTGGCTTCCTCTGCCTCACTAACTCAGAGAAAATGCATTATGCTTGCTGTTTCCCAATAGACTTCCATGTTTGAGAGATATCTAAAATGAAAATCATGTAAGTGTTGTGCTCAACCTGAGTGTACGCTATAGTTGCAGCAAAAGTAAACTCACACAGTGTATGTATCTATATGGACTCCGACATGTCACCGATGATTTGTTGGTATTCTTGATAACCAAGGATGTTTGAAATATAGTCTGAAAATTTATTCAGCGCACACCCTATAGAAATTCTGTCATGATTTTGTCTTCGTCATTAATTCTCGAATGAATTCAAAGCCTTTAAACATGCTGACGTGTACTAGACCATTATTCACTTGCAATAAATATCACAGCGGCGTTTGCATACTAAAACATTTCGATTCACATTTAAATTCCTGGAAAACAGCACTAGTGTATTAATTTGTCATTTTATTCTCCAATATTTCTAACTTTGGTGTCATTTTGTCAAAATGAGAACGTTAATTAAGAACTGGTCAGTGTTCAATAACGCACTGATCCAACAACCTCTTAAAAATTATGTTCATCTGCACCATTCAAAGACTTTGTAGTCATTTACATTAGTTAGGCCTCCTCTTCATCAATTGCGCTGTTTAAAAGAAAAAAAATATCAATTGTGTATTCGACTGTTAAATGAATGTAGTCATCTTTCCATTAGTCACTGCATAGCATACTATATAAAAACTGTACTGTATGTAAAGCTTTTCAAATGAAATGTTTCATCAGCACACTGCTTTGAGGTGTACTACACTATCAGCACCAAGAATAGGATTTAATTAGTCATTGCTAAGAGTGCTTGACGTCTTTGTCAATTGCAAAGAAAGCATATAGATATTATATATTTACAACAGCGAGCAGTGATATAGAGAGTCTTTTAAAAGCAGGAATTTCATACAAATTTTTTGTCACCATATTGCAGAAATAGTTTATTTATACTGAACATTTAATCTAGCTTTAATTGTTTGGTACAAAAAATAGATGCACACTGTAGGATTCAACAATAAGGATTTTTTCCAACCCAGGTTAACTGGAAAAAAAAATGCCCGTCGTGACATTTCTGCAACATGATATCGCATTGCTACTTACACGTTTTCGAAAATAAAAGATTGCATGAAATAAAAACACATTTGCTCAAGCAACCATTCCATTTAAGCTTGCCTCTACAACTCTTTGAGCTCTTTTATCATGAATTGTGTTTCACAAGACTCATACTCAATGTGGAAAGATGTACCAGGTGAGCTACCAAGCAGGTTTACTACATCAGAAAAGCCATAGTTATGGAGCTGATTATATGATGAGTTATTATGAAAAGAAATAAAAGTTGAAGATGTTTTACTGCTACTAGTCTTCATTTCAGCTGGAAACTGTAGTAAATTTTAATTATGTTTATGGAGTTTTGCAAAAATGTAGATTGAGGCATGTTTTTTTTTCGATGAGCTAGATTGGACTTTTTTGTATTGGCCCAGACAGACCAGCAGTTATAGCATTTTAATTAATTTATTTATTTTTACATCTTTGTTAAAGTATTTTTAATTTTGATAGAGCTATTTCATTTGTGTTTTTACACATATTTATTTCTACAAAAATAAAATTTGGAACAAGCTGGAGATCATGCACCATGACATTGGCGTACAATACAAAACATTTGTCTTCGTGTTCTGGTTTGTAGATTTTTAACACATTCTTGCTCATGCTTTCAAGACTATCACAAGTCAGTCTTTGAAATTTTGACAAAACCTCATCTATGTTAGGCAGATAGGTAACATTACTTTACATTACAGCAGAATTTACAACAACAACAGAGAATTCATCAAAGAAAAATCATATATTTACATTTGCAAGTCATTAAAATGGACCCACAAGATCAATGAATGTAAAATTGGTCCGAAACACTCTCACAGGAGCCAAGGGCCCTGAAATGAGCTCTGAATACTGGAGGTGTACAGGTGGTCATGTACAATACATTCCAGCTTTATTTACAAGCTCACGTTACATTTTTACAGGTGAAATAAAATGTCTCTATTGTTATTTGAAAAGGTCTTTCTTTATAGACCTATAGGAATATTATAGTACGCTAGCTCTCAGTGATATAAGAGGTACTGAGACAATAAATTTTTTATACACAGTGTCTACCCTTACGAAAAATAAGTTTATTCAAGTGTGATATTAGTATACTTTTTTTTAAACTAAAAATAGGAAAGTATACTTTTATTCTACTTTTTATGTACTTCTCAGAAATGGGCTTTATGTACTTCTCAGAAATATGCTTAAAATGACATTTAATTATACTTGACATAGAGAAAATAAAAAAATATATTTGAGCTATACTTGTGTTCCTAGAATCCGTGTTTTCATTGTTATATGGTTATACATTGTTATACAGAATTTCCAAAAAAATCACAAGTGAAGAAGAAACCAAAGCAACACATGCTTCCACATGTAATCTAACATGATCATCTGACATAAAACAGCATCAAAACTGTGTAACGTAATGGAATAAAATGTCCACCAATGATGAGGTAATAATGACTGTCAAGCTTTGGGGTGTTGATCAACTCTACGTTTTGATTATCAATCTGAATCCAATTCATAGTCTTTTTCAGCTTTTTGTTCAAAATGTTGTTTATTTATTTCTTTATTTATTTATGAAACTTACTCACATTCAAGTGTTTAAAAAAAGAATGCATGAAGCTAGAATAAAATGTTTCTGTTTACAAGCAGATACTCTGTTCTTTCTTTTGATGTTTTGTATGTTCATATATTCATATAACAAAATAAATACAAATTAATACCTAATAGGGACATAGTAGTATACTTAAAGTATGACGTAAAGTTAACTTTAAAAAATTTACGAGTATACTTTCAGTATAAAACTACTAAACTAGTAGTTTACTGAGACTATACTTCAAAGTGTACTAAAAATGCTACTACAAGTATTTAATTAGTAAACTATCAGTATACCTATAAGTTCACTTTTAGTATAATTGTAGTACAAGCTAAAAACATTGATTTAAACTAGTTGTGTCCTCAAAGTTTACTACTGTTATACTTAAAGTATACTTAAAAGTATACTTTTATATACTACAAAGTGGGCCAATTTAGTCCCAAGGAGTATTGAAATACAAGTACACTTACAAGTATACTACTAGCACACTGATATTTGTATACTTACTACATAAAGTACTGTATACTTAAAAATATACTTGAACTTTACTTATACTTAATAAAATAAACTTGAAGTATACTACTTTTTGGTAAGGGTATAGCTACATTTAGCGCTTAGTATTACAGTATATTCTCATGCAATTCATCAATTATTTATTGTGACTTTTAAAACACCGTTCTTAAAGCTGAAATGTGCAATTTTTAGTGTTAAAAGAAACACTGGCTTAACCAGTGGTGTGTGTTTGCAATGAGAGAAATGTGTTTGACCGGCCAATGGCAGTCATTGTTTTGGCAATTACATACAAAAATGACAGACCTAAGCTTAAAACTTTTTGGAAGATGCAATGGAGATTAGAAAAATGAAGATAAGAAATACCATTATGAATAAGTGTACATAGTCACATACAAATATATAAACATAAACCCACAACAACCTACATACAGTAAACTCGCACTAAACAAAGACTGAGAGATCTCCAAATCTTTATGGTGCTGTTGGAGAGATGCTGACCAATCAATAGTAACACTCTTACTAACACTCTGTATTTACTCTCTCAGCTATTGAAAAAATTATAACTGTGGAGAGAAATAATTGTTCTGTGTGAGTCAAAAGTAGTCAACAAGCACTGGAAAAAAATCTGCCCTGGAGCCTCAAAATCTGGACTGGCACCTGAGCGAGTGAGAGAAAATCATCACATTTCACACGATGTCAAACACACATCGTCTCATACTCACGTGTGCGATCTGAGCTGCAAGAGTGCTTTACTTGCCTGCCATTTTCAATATTATGCCCTGAGGCGGTCCTAATACAGCGAAATGTGCTGTGAAAGATATGCAGGAGAATACTTCCATTCGCCTGTAGATGACTAAACTGTGCAGCCGCTCGAGAAAATTAACTCTGACAAACATGCAAGAGAATTATTCTGAAATGCTGTTGGGACGTTGAATGTGACATTTCTAATGAACTCTTTACGTCATTAAAAATGCAAAGTGAACCACACCTAATATGGATGATGCCACTCATACAGTACCTCTCAAAATTCCTTCTTCTCTATAGAGTCTTTTTGAACTTTTATGGGATGGACACATCTTGTGCCACTTGTACCAATCATGAAAATGCTAGTATTCATCTGTCTTCCAAGTGAAACTGTGATACTCTCAGCATTAGCATCAACTATTTTTTTTTAATGTTTGCTGTTTTCACATTTGTGAAGAAATATTTAAATAATTCATGGCAACTTAGTATTGTGGTATAATCCATTTTTAGATGAACCTGATCATGTAAAACCTGATGGCATGCAAAAAATCAAAGTGTTCCATGGTTGGACACTTTAGAGGAAACACTATACACTCTTAAAAATAAAGGTGCTTCAAAAGGTTATTCAAGCGATGCCATATAGAAGAACCATTTTTGGTTCCACAAAGAACCATTCAGTCAAAGGTTCTTTAAAGAACCATCTCTTGTTTACCTTTTTATATTCTGAAGGACCTTATTCGCCACAAAAAAAAAAAATAAAAAAATAAAAAAAATATTTATTTAAATTTTATTTTTATTTATTTATTTATTTTTACAAATAAATGCTGTTCTTTTGAACTTTCTATTTATCAAAGAATCCTGCATGTCTCAGTTTCCAGTCTATTAAGCAGCACAACTATTAAGAAAACATTAAGTAACACACTTAAAAATATTAAGTAACACTGAAAAAAAACATGAAATTTCAAGTAGAAAGACTGATTTTCTTGTAAAATGTACTCCAATATACAGTATTGAATATACAGTACAGAGAGATCATTTTGATAACATTTGATAACATTGCTGTTAAAAAAAAAAAAAAAACTTAAATGGTGTATAAATGGGTTAAACTATAATGATAAACATTTGTTTTATTTACTCTAATGCACATTTGCATTTGCATTGGACCAGCTTAAAAAAAAAATGCTTGATTTAACACAAAGAAGCAGAATTTATGACACAATTGGACACAATTGTAAGATTTTACTTCTGATTTAAAAGAGGCTTTTGATCAAAACAGATTTCAGTTCCCCTTTCAGTCGGTCACTCCGAGTCACGTCGGATGACCGACGAAATTTGGATCTCGCCAGAGAGACCAATCCACTTCGAGTGTAACTAAACGAGCCAATGGACATTGGCATGCGATTATTGCATCCAGCTGCCGCTGATCACAGCGTGAGCATAAGAGGCAGCTGATGCACCGCATCAATCATCCTTTCACTTCGGAGCCGAGCGGTAGTGGTTGAAGCTACTGCTCTCCCTTCCAAGAGAGTGTTCTGCGAGCGAGTGCGGGCGTTACGGCGCGGCAGCGGTGGTCACGGTCTCCGGGAGAGAAAGATCGTCTTCCTGCTGACAGCCACACTGGGAGTGTGCGGTGGCCAGTTCCCCTGCGTGCTTCAGCACTAAAAGAGCATTTCTCTGAAAGAGCAATTTCTCTAAAAGAGCAACACGGGTGATCGCGTCTTTTTAAAGATGTCTTTTCACCCGTGCGTTTCTGGGTGTGGTCATTTCCTGGCACCTCAGGACGGTCACGATCACTGCCTCACGTGCCTGGGCATTCAGCACGCTGAGGTGGCTTTCATGGATGGTTCATGTTCTTCTTATGGGGACATGACCATCTTGGAGTGCGACTCCGCTATGTCAAACATGGCGGAGTCCCTCTGCCTGCCGCGATCCGGCGTGCACACTGGATCCGGTGGAGTCAGAGGTGATTTGAGGATTACGGTGAGGGCTTCCCCAAGTGGAGCTCCTCACCCCTCAAGCACTCCGCAGCCGGTGGAGCTGCCGAAGGAGCGGGCTGGCCACGCGTTTCCTTCGGTGCCCCCTCTGATGACCAGATGTCGATCACTGCATCGGAGGGCGGGCCCTCTCTCTCCGGGGATGATGACCCGGCTGCGTTGCCCCCTTCGGGTGTGGTAGTGTTGTCCGTGCCAGACCCAGAGATGACGGCTATGCTTTCCCGGGCCGCCGAGAATGTCGGGCTCGTGTGGAATCCTAAAAAGCCACCGTGTCCCGATCCTTCGAGGCTGGACGAGTGGTTTCTCGGTGGGGGTCGCGCTGGTTCTCAGCGCCCCCCTCCGGTGCCATTCTTTCCGGAAGTGCATGAGGAGCTTACAAGGTCGTGGAAGGCACCTTTCACTGCCCGAAACACATCTTGTGGTTCCTCCGCTCTCACCACCCTCGATGGTGGGGCCGCTTTGGGGTATGCGGCATCCCCTCGGTGGAGCGTCTGTGGCCATGCAACTGTGTCCAACAGCCGATTCCACCCTGCGGGGTGACCCGTGTCTCCCCTCACGGGCCTGTAAGTATTCGTCAGGTCTAACTGGCAGTGCTTATAGAGCCTGTGGGGAGGCGGCTTCTGCCCTCCACGCCATGGCGTTACTGCAGGTCCACCAGGCCAAAGACCTGGAAGACCTGCACGAGGGTGGTCACGACCTGGCGGTTCTACATGAGCTGCGTGCTGCAATGGACCTCGCGCTTCGAGTGACGAAGGTGACCGCACAGTCTCTGGGTCGTGCGATGTCCAGGAGCGCCATCTCTGGCTGTGTCTTGCTGACATGAAGGAGCAGGAGAAGGTACAGTTCCTGAATGCTCCGGTGTCACAGACCAGCCCTTTCGGCGACGCTGTCGAGTGCTTTGCCCAGCAGTTCTCGGCAGCCCAGAAGCAGACTGAGGCAAACACATCATGCGCCGGAGGAAACCTGCTGCTTCCACTCCGGCTGCAGCCACTCAGCCTGCTCGTTGCCGTGGGCGCCCCCTGTGGCCGCCCCCGCTCCCACGCAGCCGCAGCAGCCTTTCACCAGGCAGCGTCGTGGAGCCGGTCGCAGGCAGGACGCCCAGCCCGTCCAGGCCCCCGCCAAACCTGGCGGCAAGTGCAAGAGGCCCTGGGACGGTCGACCCAGAGATGGAGGAGACTGCTCATCGGGAGATGGTGACTGCACCACTCCCTCCCCCGGAGGAGGGCCGGGTGGAGTATCTTTTGTTCATTTTGTTCCAGTGGCCCAGCAGCCAGCGGTACCCAAAACATCAGTAAAGAGCGGTCTCCTCAATTTCTGGGTCTCAAGAGGAGGAGAGTGGTGATCCGTGCATCACAGGATCGCTTCCCTCCTCCTCTCTCGCCAGCAGACAGCGGGTGGTTGCCCAAGAGCACCCCTCCTGCCCATTCGTGGAACCAGGTAAGGGCAGTAGCACTCCAGTCCCCGCTTCAAGTCGTCAAACGCCGGGCTGTCACAAGCCTCAAGCCGGGTTCCTGTGTCTCCTCCCACGCGAGGAGAAATCAGGTGAGTGCTACACTACACACCCAGACCCCGCCCCCTGCCGTCACAGGCCAGGCCGTCACAGGCCCTGGGGCCGGTCCCTGTGTTCCACCTCGCTGCCCCACCGCGGGCATGTCGGTGGGCCCGTTGGCCCCGCTGGTGCGGTCTCTCGGAGCCTGGTTAGTGCTCCCCAGTCCGTCCCGGTGGCTCCTGCGGACCATCAGACTCGGCTATGTGATTCAGTTCACCCGGTATCCCCCCAAGTTCAGGGGCATCCGGTTCACTTCAGTCAAAGCTGTCGATGCCCCTGTCTTGCTCGCGGAGATTGCAGTCCTACTGGCGAAGGATGCAATAGAGCCGGTCACTCCAGCCGATATGAGGTCGGGGTTTTACAGCCCTTACTTCATTGTGCCCAAGAAAAGCTGTGGGTTACGACCGATCTTGGATCTGCGAGTTTTGAACCGTGCACTTCACAAGATGCCGTTCAAGATGTTGACGCAGAAACGGATTTTTGGATGCGTCCGTCCCCTAGATTGGTTTGCAGCAATCGACCTGAAGGACGCGTACTTTCATGTTTCGATTCTCCCGCGACACAGGCCATTCCTGAGATTAGCGTTCGACGGTCGGGCATATCAGTACAAGGTCCTGCCCTTCGGGCTGTCCCTTTTCACCTCGTGTCTTCACCAAAGTCGCAGAGGCGGCCCTTGTTCCCCTGAGAGAACGGGGTGTGCGCATTCTCAACTACCTCTACGACTGGCTCATACTTGCACAGTCTCGGGAGCTGTTGTGCGCACACAGGGACCTGGTGCTCAGGCACCTCAGCCAGTTGGGCCTTCGGGTCAATTGGGAAAAGAGCAAACTCGTGCCAACGCAGAGGATCTCTTTTCTTGGCATGGAGTTGGATTCGGTCAACCAGACAGCACGCCTCACCCAGGAACGTGCTCAGTCGGTGCTGAACTGCCTCAAGACTTTATCAGGCAGGACAGCGGTCCCACTGAAACTCTTTCAGAGGCTCCTGGGGCATATGGCTGCAGCTGCGGCCATAGTTCCGCTCGGTCTGCTCCATATGAGACCGCTTCAGCACTGGCTCCATGGCCGAATCCCGAGGTGGGCGTGGAAACGCGGTATTCACCGGGTTCAGATTACACCGGCCTGCCGCAAGACCTTCAGCCCGTGGTCAGATCCTTCATTCCTTCGGGCAGGAGTGCCCCTGGAGCAGGTATCCAGGCATGCTGTGGTATTCACGGATGCCTCGGCCACCGGCTGGGGTTCCACGTACAACGGGCATGCAGTATCAGGGGTTTGGACGGGCCCCCTTCTGCGTTGGCATATCAATTACCTCGAGTTGCTGGCAGTACACCTTGCCCTGTGCCGCCTCAGAGGGCGCCTTCGGGGCAGGGACGTTCTGGTCCGTACGGACAACACTGCGACCGTTGCCTATATCAACCGGCAAGGCGGTTTGCGCTCCCGTCGCATGTCGCAACTCGCCCGCCACCTCCTCCTCTGGAGTCAGAAGCATCTGAGGTCCCTTCGTGCCATCCACATCCCAGGAGTGTTCAATCAGGCGGCCGACGAGCTGTCTCGAGCGGCACTTCCTGGGGAGTGGAGACTCCATCCCCAGGCGGTCCAGCTGATTTGGAGTCGGTTCGGAGTTGCTCAGGTAGACCTGTTTGCATCTCCAGAAACCACCCACTGCTAGTGGTTCTACTCCCTGTCCGAGGCAACGCTTGGCACGGATGCACTGGCACACAGCTGGCCCCAGGGCTTGCGCAAGTATGCGTTTCCCCCAGTGAGCCTGCTAGCACAGACATTGTGCAAGATCAGGGAGGACGAGGAGCAGGTCCTGTTAGTGGCTCCATATTGGCCCAACAGGACCTGGTTCCCGGAACTCATGCTCCTCGCGACAGCCCCTCCCTGGCCGATTCCTCTGAGGAAGGATCTGCTTTCTCAGAGACGGGGCACCCTCTGGCACCCGCGTCCAGACTTGTGGAAACTTCATGTGTGGTCCCTGGACGGGACGCGGAGGTTCTAGGTGACCTGCCCCAGGAGGTAGCGCTCACTATCGCTTCAGCACGAGCACCGTCCACAAGACGGGCCTATGCGCTGAAGTGGAAAGCTGTTCGTCGAATGGTGTTCCTCTTACCAGGAGGACCCCCGGAGATGTTCGATCAGAGCCGTGCTTTCCTTTTTGCAACAAGGGTTGGAGAGTAGGCTGTCCCCCTCCACCCTTAAGGTATATGTTGCTGCTATTTCTGCCCACCACGACCCCATAGAGGGGAGGTCGGTGGGGAAGCACGATCTGGTCATCAGGTTTCTTAGGGGGGCCAGGAGGTTAAATCCTCCGAGGCCTCCCTCCCTTCCCCCTTGGGATTTGGCTTTGGTGCTAAGAGCCCTACAAACTGCCCCCTTTGAGCCGTTGCAGTCAGTCGAGTTGAAGTTTCTTTCTATGAAAACCCTACTCCTGACTGCATTGGCCTCAATCAAGAGGGTGGGGGACCTGCAGGCATTTTCGGTCGACGAGTCGTGCCTTGAGTTTGGGCCGGCCGACTCCAGTGCAACACTGAGGCCCCGGCCCGGCTATGTGCCCAAGGTTCCTACCACGCCCTTCAGGGACCAGGTAGTGAGCCTGCAAGCGCTGCCCCTGGAGGAGGCAGACCCAGCCCTAGCTTTGCTCTGTCCTGTACGCGCACTGCGTCAGTACGTGGATAGAACTCAGAGCTTCAGGACCTCAGAACAGCTCTTTGTCTGTTACGGAGGACAGCAGAAGGGGAAGGCTGTCTCCAAGCAGAGGATGGCCCACTGGATAGTGGATGCCATCACCTTGGCCTACGAAGCACAAGGTGTGCCCTGCCCGCTCAGGTTGCGTGCTCACTCCACTAGGGGTGTCGCATCGTCCTGGGCGCTGGCTCGTGGTGCCTCGCTAGCAGACATCTGTAGAGCTGCGGGTTGGGCGACTCCCAACACGTTCGCTAGGTTTTATAGCCTACGTGTCGAACCGGTTTCCTCCTGTGTTCTCACCTCAAACGGGTAGTGGCACTGAGAGGGCCGGCTCAGAGTCAGCTTGCGGCGTCCTCACGCCTAATTCTCCAGAGAGTTCCTTAACCAGGCAAACCCTGTTGAGTCCTCCAGCACTCCGGCGTCCGGACGCGGCGGGGCGTCCGGCGCCAGGCCTTCAGCCAATGAATTCTTGAAATCTGGTGCGAGGCTAGTGCTCATATGAGAGACCCTGTCGGGATCCCATATGTGTGTTCCACGGTATTCTTATTAGAGCCGTGTTTCCCCTGGCGGACCACGTTCTGCCATCTCTAAAGATGCAGCCTGAGCCATCTCAGAGACTTCCATGTGCAATAGGGCCCTTCGGGGTTACTTCACATGTTTGAATGTCACTTAACCCCCTCTGGGAGGAGGTGACTCCGCAGTGTGCCTCTTCCAAGTGGAAGGGCACGCTTCCCAGTGTTATCCTAGTCCTACTGTTTGGTTGCTCAAGGAACACCAGTAGTTGACCTTCTCTGTGTAGAGCCCGGTCCTATCGTCTGCCTTATAGGAAGGGTCAGGAGGCCTACACAGGGCACTGGAAGGGGCAGCTCCTGTGGCGCTTTGGTAGGGATCCCAATTTCGTCGGTCATCCGACGTGACTCGGAGTGACCGACTGAAAGGGGAACGTCTCGGTTACGTATGTAACCCTCGTTCCCTGAAGGAGGGAACGGAGACGTCACGTCCCGTCGCCACAGTCGCTGTACTACCGCTGAGCTGCCGGGTCGCCGGCTCGGCTCCTCAGCGAAAGCATGATTGATGCGGTGCATCAGCTGCCTCTTATGCTCACGCTGTGATCAGCGGCAGCTGGATGCAATAATCGCATGCCAATGTCCATTGGCTCGTTTAGTTACACTCGAAGTGGATTGGTCTCTCTGGCGAGATCCCAATTTCGTCGGTCATCCGACGTGACGTCTCCTTTCCCTCCTTCAGGGAACGAGGGTTACATACGTAACCGAGACGTTTTTCCCCATTCCAGTACATAGAACCTGTAATTATATGGCCATATATAGCTGCTCAGGTGATTTGCAGGCATGGTTAGAATAATCTGCAACTTGGACTACTAGACTAGTTGCCATTTAGAGATCTTATGCAAGACTAATATGTAGATAACCTCATTCAAGGTTCAGTAAGTCAATATTAGTTAGTAAAAAAATGTTTGTTTTGCTGGTACATAGATAGAAGATAGAACATAGACAGAAGATGATAAAAAGATAAGGTTTAAAATTTATTTTTTCAACAGCTTAATATTGAAGTAGGTGACAGAATTGCCCATCAAGGCCACATCAACACATTTGTGTCTCTGCACAGTCCCTGCTTTTTAATTTAATGTGTGAGTAGCTCAAGTTCCTCCAAAATCCATGCTTGAGTGTAGCTTTGCAAAAGTGTGAAAACATGTATTTTTAAAGCAAATACATTCCAGACATACTATGCAATGCAGCTTCAAATTTACATCAGAACCCACTACTCGTTACATATCTGACAAATCATGTTGTGCATGCTGTACTTCAATGTGTTTCATGAAATCTGTAGAAATCGGAACGATTATTCTTTACTTTGATCTCCTCCATAACAATAAAGGCCCCTATAAATGGTGGTGAGTAAGAAAAGCTGTTGGACCCCAAGCATTATTTGAAGGGATACAAAAATAAGATTGAATTTAAATCTTCAGCTCTGCATCTGATGCTTAAATAAACAATCCAGTCTAAGCTTACTGGATTATCAGTAAAACAAACAAACAAAAAAGAGAGAGAATGTTAGTGCTAGATGCATAAGTGACAAGGTAATTGTGCTGTTTGCCACTTCCTCAATCTCACACTAGACGAAATGTGGCAGCAGCCATTGCACAACAGGTGGGTGGGAAGGAATTTCAATGTGATATTCAGTAGTCCTACTGGACTCTTAGAATAAATGAGGAATTGGAGAGAGTGGTTGTCACAATCAGAACCTCTTGATACGTTATGTGAATTTAAATAATTCATGTATAAGGGACCAGGTGATGAATGATTACAAATCTGTATTGGGTTAAACCCTTATAAATCTTTACAGCTTAACTGGGGGGCATTTGAGAGACAATAACAGATAAGGTGTGACTCCTGATGTATCATTTAAGGGTAGATATAAGGTGTGTAACATGACCATGATCTTTATCAACATTAAGATTTTAAGATGGGATAAAATTTTTATGAACGTGTATGGGACGGTGTATATTTTAGATCCTTTAAGGGTTCTAATCTTTTCAGTCTTTAATCTTTAATTTTTTTTTTTTTTTTTTGCCTTAACTGGTTTTAAATGGTCCTGTAGTGTGAGAGATGAATTTAAGTACAAATATTCAATGCAGTCTCTTAATTAATGAGGTTATAAAAACTGCATGTATAATTATACGGTGCACTTGGACATAAAAAAAGAAAAGAAATGGATGTTAAATTAATATAAAATAAAAGATTTTTAACATTAAAATATAACTTAAACTACTGTTCAAAAGTTTGGGGTTGGTTAAAAGTCGCTAATGCTAACCAAGTCTGCATTTCCAGATCAAAAATCAGAAATATAATGAAATATTACAATTTAAAATAACTGTAATTTTGACCTGATCGCATGACGAAAATGTACCTATGGGAACTTTTTCGGAAGACATGAAATACGTACCGCCATGTAAGTTTCGTTACATATTCGATGTGAAATGTCCACTGGTTGGCGCTAAAAGAGTGTTCTTTTTTTTCACACGGAACAGATGAACATACATATGGTATGTTTTATGTGACGTTTTGTACATGTCACCACAGTTCTGACTTGAAATGTCCATTGAGTGGAGCTATAACTCTAATGCTCTGTGACGTTTTAAAATAATGTACCATCTGCACTACACCTACCCGACAGTATGAACAAAAGCGAATATAATGTAAAAACGCAATCGCAAGCACGCAGTCCAATTCTGTGCCAGCTGAGCTACCGAGCAAGGTTGTTACATCTGGAAAGCGAAACATATGGAGCTGTAATCATAACTGTGTATGAAAACAGTTACAATTGCTCAATGTTTTACCACCTCTAGTGTTCATTTCTTTTGGAAACTGCAGTGATTTGTACTTATTGGTACGTATTTCACGTCTTGCAAGTTCTCAGAAGTACGTTTTCGTCATGAGACCAAGTAACAACTTTGATATATTTAAAATATAATTTATTCTTGTGATAGGAAAGCTGATTTTTCAGCATTCATTACTCCAGTATCACACGATCCTTCAGAAATCAATCTGATGTGCTGATTTGGTGCTCAAGAAATATTTATTATTCTTTATCAATGTTGAAAACAGTAGTACCGCTTAATATTTTTGTGGAAACCATGACCTTATTTGAATGTTTTTGTAACATTATAAGCATCTTTAATATAACTTTCGATCAATTTAATGCATCCTTGCTAAAGCAAACAAACAAACAAACAAAATCTTACTGACTCCAAACTTTTGAACAGTAAAGTGAGTGCCGAAATGCAGAAATTGATGTCAGCTCAAAGCATGGACATGTCCTGGAATTACTTTCACCAGAGCAGTTAGACACACATCATTCATGTGGAGACCGGATCTCTCCCATGGTTTACCACAGAAGTCCCAAACTGAGTCTTGGAATGGCTTTCCCCTTGACTCCACCGCCTAAATAACGTGAGAAGGGAGGGCTATCATTAATTCATGAGTGTAACTAACTCATCAGATCATCAGCCCTTCGAGAACTGTAATTAAACTGATGGGGTTGTTTTCCCTCCAGCAATCTGTCTGGGAGAGAGACCGAGAGGAAGGATGTGTGCGATGAGCTGAAGGTCTAATGTGACTTGCACACCGAGGGGCTAAACTGTTGTTATCAATCTGGCTTTCAGGGGAATACCGTGAGGGTCAAAGCAGCGCGTCTCCCCTGTGGAGGTGAGGAGCGAGCGTTACCTCAGGCGGTGTTGACAGAGCATTCCTCTAGAGATGTATTATCCCATCGACCCTCTGTCTGCAGACCTCAAGAACAGGACAGTCCTGGCAGTTTTACGGGGTCCACCTGAATCGGTGCATAAAGGCACCATCATTAATTATTACAAATGAATAAACAATCGATGTCTAGGACCAAGCTGAGAACTAATGCGACATTAATGTGTGCATCCACATTTATTTAATGTCCTCGAAGACCCTCTTAATGGCTGTCAGCATTGTGCTTTGATTGAATTACATCCTCCTCTTTCTCACCAAGGAGACAGATAATTATCTGCTCAAGGTGGGTCTCCACTCACTCAGACAACATCAACAGCCCGGACCACCTGTTGCTGGATCCTTACCGTCTTGTCAATATATTGACACAGCCGCGTTTTATACGTAATGAGTGAATACCGAATGTTTTACCTGTAAAATCGCAAATTAGGCCCTAACGGCTCATCACATCATCAAGCGCTGAACAGCAATCTTAATAGATTTAGGCTTACCAATAATTAATAGTTCATTATTACATTGCGGTGAATGATCTAACAACATTCAGGTCTTTTTTAAAGACTGGAGCCCACAGGTGCTTTAGCACGGAGCAGCTATACCACACGCCTCTCAATCTTTCAGCATTATGTTAGACTCCCTGAGGGGCTGGGAACATTTAGAGGCATAATTGCTTTGTAAATGTTAAGCTCAAGATGCTTAAATGAAATAGAACACTAAGCTGCCCTACACCAATCCTGCTATGTAGACACAACATGGGGGAAAATGTGTTCCTATAATCTTTAAAGAAGAACAGGAGAACAACATTTCCGCTCAGAGGGAAGTGACTCAGGATTGTTAGAGAATTTGCAAGCAGCTTGTCTTTTGATCAAGGCTGGTTTCATGTCAAAAAATATCAAGAAATAAACAGACCAGACTATTAACAGAAGTGAAATTGCTGTTACACTATAAGGAGCCTTTCTCCATCTGAAATATTAAATCATAATTAAAAACTTAAAAACGTGTTTGATGTGGTAATGAACTGATTTTATAAAAGTCAGAAAAATATTACTCATCACTGAATAAGCCTATTAGTTTACACTAAACACAAAAACACATTTACACAAAACACATTTAAACTCACCAAAAAGCTACTTTAAAATGAAGCTCTTGTACAGTACTGAATCTGTTATACTGTACTACCATTCAAAAGTTTGGGGCTGGAAATATTTTGGTCCCACTTTTAATTAGGTGGCCTTAACTACCATTTACTTACATCAGAAAATTAGTACAATGTACTTACTGTGTTCAGACTGTATTGCAAAACACATCCTCTGCTATGTATTGAGGTGGGATACGGGTAAGGTTAGTGACAGATTTGGTGGTATGGGTAGGTTTAAGGATGGGTTAAGGTGTAAGGGATGGGTCAAGAGTGTAATTATGAATTGCAGTAATTAATTACAGATGTAATTACATGCAGGTATTTTTTAAAAATATGAATGCAATGTAAAAACATGTATGTACACAAATTATTAATTTAAATATAAGTACATAGTAGTTAGGGCCACTTAATATAAAGTGGGACCCATGTTTTTTTAAAGACATTTCTTATCTGACCAAGACTGCATTTATTTGATCAATAATACAGTAATATATTAGTATATAATTTAGTGATATAATAGCACTAAATAAACTGTAATACTGTAAAATATTACTACAATTTAAAATAACTTTTTTTCCATTTTAATATATTTTAAAAATACAATTTATTCCTGTGATGTTAAAGCTGAATTTTCAGCAGCCATTACTCCAGTCTTCAGTGTCACTTGATCCTTCAGAAATCATTCTAATATGCTGATCTTGTGCTCAAGAAACATTTTTTATTATCAAAGTTGAAAACAGTTGTGCTGATTAACATTTTTGTGGAAACCATGATACATTTTCCTTCAGGATTCTTTGATGAATAGAAAGTTCAAAAGAACAGTGGTTATTAGAAATTAAAATCCTTTGTGACATTCTAAATGTCTTTACTGTCACTTTTGATCAATTGAACGCATCCTCGCTGAATAAAAGTAATTAGTCATTCAGCACAACATCCAGGCATGCAACAGCTCCTCACAGGTAAGACAGTGATGAAAAGGAAAATGGACACAAGCAGACTTGCTTTAAATAGCATGAGGAGAACATCATGTTCTGTCTGAGTGAAACCTTCAGCGTGCTGGCATTCAAACTGATAAATTAGACAGTGCACATGAATGATACATTGCTGTAATGTGCAATTGTGTATAATTACACCACATCAACATATTCTTTTGTCATTACGCACCACTCTGTGATAAATACCTACCAAGCACAAATATCATGTTTTCAGCAAAAACACAGGTGTGCATCTGTGCGTGTGGTGTGCAGCAGAAGAACAAAATCTACAAGGGCACTTTCTTTTATCCACTTTTTAATCGTGGTTTGTGACATTGATTAAATAAAGCTCTGAAGTGGTGAAAATCTTTTGTGAATTGGGCTCTCGCTTCCTGTCCATCCTAATCTTTGAGAAGTGAGAACAGCTTGCTCATGGGAAGGAAAGGCAGCATTAAGAGGTATTATCAGGATTTTAATCGAGGTCCCTGCTGATGGGCCGTCAAAGACAAACAGCTGAAAGGATTTTACACGAGAGCCGAGTCAGGCCTGACATCAGACGTGACCATGAAAAATGAACAGGCCATCACTAAAGGTATAAAAAATGAGTGGACATGCACAGCCTAGACACTCACAGAGGGGATCTGTGACTAACCACGGTGACTTCACCCTTCACCTTTTGCTTGAAATGTCTTTCGATGGAAAAGGACAGACATTGTGGCTCTATTCTGAATGACGGTTTGAAGGACATCATCTCAGCCGTCTGTTTACAGACTATGGGCTTCGGGTCATGTAAAGTCACTGTCCTGCTATCCGTTCCTCATCTTCTGGACACAGTCTGATACTGTCAGAGCTTCCTAGGGGCACATCAATGACTCTCTTTGATGCAGATGCAGGATCCCATTAAAGTCGAGGGGCAGAAGACAATGACAGAGCTGCCAGATAAAGAACATCACACACCAGAAGAAAAACAGTACGGGGGAGAGGGAGGCAGAGTGACACATGCATAGAGAGAGAGGCAGAGACAGCGAGTTAGGCAGCGGACAAAGAGCATGTTTAATGAAATCTTACAGACGATCGCATACTGAAAGAGCATCAGTGATAAGGCTCCTGTGTCTCCACGGGGAAACTTCTCGTGATTCACTGAATAGAAGACGTGCATACTGAAATCTAGCCCTGCTCCTCTGCATCCTCGCTTCCTTTGGAGTCTGCCGGTCTGAACCTGACACAGATATAATAATACATTGACATTAGTGCCAAAATTCAAAGTGAAATATGAACAATTTAAAGTAAAAAGTAGGGCTGTAAGCTTAATTTAGTGCAGAAGCCTCAGGATGCATTTTTAATAGTGACTTTGCGTGATTGTCATCACATAATAATATTATTAAAATAGCTAATATTATTAAAATAGACTAAGCAAGAATATGTTTTAAATCACTTTAAATCTTAAAAACACACTTGTGGTCCAAAATGGTGAGAGAACAGAGACAAATTTTAAAGGATAGGCTATAAGTGGGGAATTTGTGTTATATATATAATATTACGTATATACTGTATATGTACACTACTACTACTGTTACTACTAATCAATCTAGCGATGAATCATGGTCCTCAATTAATTCACAAAAAAAGCCTCATGTATATTCGAGAACAAAGTGTCATTCTTCACAAAGACCAAAATAGAAATATTGAAAATATCAATATAAGCTACTGCCTTCCCAGTGATTCACTTGCCTGCCACGATGCTGACCTTTACATCAGTGTTTCTCAGCAAACTTTTAAGGGGGGCTCATGATGACTTAAAATGAAGACAAAAACAAGCATTTACATGATTCAGTTTCATTAACTAAATCTATATATTTCTTATTTTAATTCACTCTGTCAACCACTATGATGAAAGCCTAATTTTGTGTGAGATTTCTAGACCTGGAAAAGTTAGGTGTAAGCAACAACATTTATATTAGGTACAAATTACGACTATATATATATATATATATATATATATATATATATATATTAAAATCCCTAATTAAATCACCAACAGCTGTAATAATTTGACTGCAATGTTACATCAACTGACAGCGCAAGTATTTTTTTTATTTTTATTTTTTTCAGTTTGTTGTGAAATCGATGTTTGGTTGATGGTTATGACATCTATAGATCTGTACTTTGAATGACAGGCATTTGTCGTTCAGAATCAAATTTAGTTCAGATCAGATCTGGGTTTTCTAAGTGTCTCTGAGTAATAATGTGTCTGAGAACAGCAGCCTGATATTGACATTTATATTGATAGTAAGGTTAGGTTTCAAAAGCTGTGCTAGCAGAATAAAAGGTCAGATTCAGTATCTTCTCTGTCATGCATTCAACAGATGTGATGTCTCCAAAGAAAACACTTACTAACAGGAGTGGTTTTGATTTGAAAAAGAAAAAAAAATATGCATAATTCATCCGTTTTACAGAGAAGCTCAGTGCTCCGTCATAAGTCTTTGCCCATAATACCCATACTAACAAGATCAAAGTCTAGTGTGGTGAAATTGCTTTCTACAAGCCGCTTTCACACTAACAATGTTGAATGAGAGGAGTCTTTGGTGCTTATCTTAAGGTTTTCCTATAGTGCAAGTAAAGAAAGGTAGTCAAAATAGTGGGATCCCTCCAAGCAGCCTTTAAAATGCAATGAGACAGTTTTATTATCAGTCTGTTATTCTCAAGACCCAATTGTAGCCATAAATAAAAAAAAGCTTTTTTATTGTTTTGCAAAATAAAAATTCTTCTCCCATGTCATTGTCTTTTGTTTAAGATGAGTATCCTTCAGGCTCGTCCTCTATATGAACGACCTGAATTAGGTCTGTCCTTACTTCAGCTCGTACCCTTTCAAATCTCAACTACAGCACTGACATTTATATTAGGGGCAGATTTATGTGTACAAACCAATATAAATTTAACATTTATGCCACCTGTCAAATTTTACTCCAGAATTGTTCTCATTTCTATGAAGGCTTATCTTCATTTTCACAAAATGTCTGGCTCGTGCTGGTTTTGCCTAATTAATTCCCTGGTATCTATGGTGGAATATGTTCTCCCCTGTAGCATTTAGCAGTAGCTCTTGTTTCTGAAGTGTTTTTCATGAAAATGAGATTCAAATCACACTCTCTGTATGTGTGGATGTGATCTGGATGTTAGATTTCAACAGCCACCTTTTCACAAAACAACAAGCACAGCTTGCAGACAAGTCTTTTAACACGCTCCAATATCTTTACCGATTCCAAAAATACTCATCCGCTCCGGTGTTTCTTTAAAGTAGACATTAATCTTACATATGATCCCATTAAAGTCATAATAGCCCCTCGGAATCATTTGAAATAGATGCTAAAAATGATACAAATCAAGGAAGGTGAGATTTGATTCAATCACATTCCTATAAAGAAGCACGGCAAATTGAATTTAATCAGAAGACACTGATTTGAGTTTTTTCCATGACAGAATTTAATGAGCAGCACCAGAGATGATGTTTTCGTGGAGTCATTCATCAGGTTGGCATTATCACAGCAGATCTGGAATCATTCACTGACAAGGCAGAAGGCGCTGAGACAAATTCCCGTCATGTTGCGCATTGTGTCTGGCACCTCTGCTGATTTGTCTTCTGGCTTTTTACATACTTTTTCATCAGCAAATAATTTGACTAGAGCAGAATCTTGTGATGCCTGACATTAAAATGCCCCAGATGTTTGAAAGTGGAACATTAAACAAGCTATGTGAGGCTACTGGCTCAAGTTTGTTGTAGTCAGATGATTCGATTCTGGCAATATTTTATAACTTCCAGAGCATCCGCCTTCAGACAAAAAAAGGAAACACATGGTGCCCATAAAGACATCATAATTGCATCATGATACATAGTCTGACCCTAGATGGGGTTGGATCAATTTTTCAGTTCACCTGACAGCATTCTTTGTGTTTTTGTGAGGAAAATGAAAGGTAATCCACCTTCCTTCCTCCTGGCCAAACATAAATGGAGGAAATGATGCAATCGCACTGACAAATGCTCAGAAAGATGTGTGATTGTTACGTGCAATCTGTTTGTCATGCCTTACAGCATCTCTGCTATCCTCACTTTTACAGTTAGCCTGCGAGATGGCGAAAACAGCTTTGAAGACCCCTTTGAATAAAACTGCATATAAAAAGGAATTCGTTATTAGTTCCTATAAAGCAAGCGGAGTACCACATGGGGTAAAGTGAAAGACAAGGTGAGGTGTGCCAGCACCAGATCTAATTAGATAAAGGGAGATGCAGGGCTGCTTTCATGCTCTGTTGAGGATATCAATGACCTGAGGGTCGGCGGATAGGCCGTCTCTCTGGAGGTCAGTCAAGGTAACAAAGGAATTGGCTTCAATTGAAAGAAAAGGTTTTGATATACACCAATCATTTTTAAAGTGCACCAGCCACCAAACGTGTGGAGAGAGACAAGCACTGCAACACTGTTTCTTTCTTTGTGCTCAAAGCACAAGAAGATCATCAATGCTCTGTTTCAAAACCTAGCTGCCTAGCACTTTAGGGCATCATAGAAGCTTTCTTGACCTATTTCAAAAGGTAGAGCTACAGACACCTCCTTGTGGCAAATTTTAAGGCAAAATCCTTTATATGTATCCTTCACAGAGAAGACAATCCCATAATGCACCATGATAAACTTAGCTGGAGGGGGGGAAAATGGCAGACAAAAATGGTACTTTCAAATAGTTCATGGTAATTAAAAATGCCTTATTTTATATCATATTTGTGTTCTGTATATTGTTATTAAGCATTCACTGACATTAAAATTTTTGGCAGATACTGTACGATTAGTAAATAATTCTTAAAAACAAAATTTTCATGTCAGTGAATGCTTAAATCCGCATTTTTCAGAAATATCAAAATACCATTTTTTCCTGCCATTCCCCCTCCCCCCACCTCCTCCAGCTAAGCGTATCATGGTGCATATATTCCTATAATTAAAAATACGAAATTAAACTAAAAAAAATAAAATAAAATAAAATAAAAAAATAACAAAGTTTGAATTTAGAACAGTATGAAAAAATGTATTTTTGACATTTGCTAAAGATTACATTGAACAATTTGATCAAAAGTTTGAGATCACTAAGTTTTTCTAAAGAAATTATTATTATTATTATTATTATTATTATTATTATTTTTTAGCAAGGACCCATTTAATTGATCAAAAGTGGCAGTATACATTTATAATGTTACAAAAGATTTCTTTCAAATAAATGTTGTTCCTTTGAACCTGCTATTCATAAAAAAATAAAATGTATTAAAATATAAAAATGTTGTTTTAAACTGTAATATTATTTCATAATATTACTGTTAGTATTGTATTTTTGCTCAAATAAATGCAGCCTTGCTGAGCATAAGAGCCTTCTAGCAAGAATATTAAAAAAAAAAAAAAATCAAACCTCAATTTTTATTTATTTATTTATTTTTATTTTTATTTTTTTTACAGTATAACAAGCATATACATTAACTCAAAATATTGGCCTGTAAACCAATACAGTACAGATGCTTTTTAGAGCATAGCATCATTAGTTTTGCAATAAGCTAACATCAAATTCATGTAGACAATTTATAGAGACCAAGTTCATCACCCAAATGAGGTTCTGTGACCATGTAGGCAGTGTAGTGACCCTACGTAGGCAGTAGGTTTTGGACCAGAGACAGAGTCTATCATGCACAGACCCATAAAGACATTATAATTACACTGTTCTTACCCTGTTCTGTAAATGTTCTCGAAATTAGCTGAGCAGTTCATTAACATGTGCACAATATCTTACTACATGGATATCTAATCAATTTGTTAAGCCAATTCAGTGCCTTAAGTTTAATTATCAAATCACTCCAATTATTACTGGTCTCTAATGATTAACCCTGTGAGAAAGACACATCTTAGTGTGATTTTTCCCTGAGGTTATGTGACAGCAATATGCAAAATATCAGGGTCTGTTCTGATTGAATCCTCAGCCTTTCCATTGGCTTTCCACAGCATTAGTCACTTCTATATTTGTCATTTCATCCAAATCACAGACTTCAAAAGGATACTACATAAATACTGCAATTACCTAGGCTGATAGTATGAAATCACACTTAATGTTTACTCGCACATTAGACCAAAGATGATGATACATCATTTAAATTGTACATCATTAAACCTATTATCATAAACAATACAGTGCTGTGCTCTTTGCAGGGAGGACAGGGTTTCTCAAGTGAACGCTGAAAAAGCTGTACTAGCTTGTTTCCATGGAGATGAGAGGAGTTGATGAAGCTGTTTGACTTTTAAAGTTAGTTCAAGATGTCAAATGTCATGGAAAAAATACAGGTTTTAAGATTACTTACAGGTAATCACTGCTGTGCAACCTTATAATTTCCTCTACAATGTTTGATATCGTGATATTGACTTCTGAAGGACACTGAACATAGAAAAGCAGTGCTATAGGAAAAGTTCATTTTGCATATTTTTATGCAAAACAAACTGCCATAATAAGAAAATATTTTGATGTTTCAAATCTCAAATAACCGTTTCACACTCAGAAAGAGGTTTGATCATATAGGGCCTGTTTACACCTGGTCACTACATTTGTTTTCTCTGAGCAGATAGCTATCAGATCGTGAAAAGACCAGGGGCCAGTTGCATAAACATAGTCACCGTGTTAAGACTGTGTCTTTAGAACTAGTTTGACTAACTAGCAGTTAGCCAAGTGGTTATTGTAGAATATTTTTATTAATCCTGAATCAATATAATACATAGAATTATGCCAATACATAAGGAAAAATGATTCTACTATTACTATTATTTAACTATGTGCATGTCTGTGTGAGCAGTAACTTAGAACAGAAAGAACTATTTAAAGTGAAAAACTCATATATGGAAAGGACCTTGTTCAGGAGCTAGAAATACATGCATGACAAGCTATTGATCACCTTCAAGGACATATATATATATGGTAAAAGACACCTTGTCCAAAAATACAACAGTACATGTATGGAATTCTGTAAACAACTTCAGGCATATATACTGTATATATATCAGTGTAAAACAGACATTCTGGAGTTACCTTTGGCAAACTGTAACTCGGCCTTTTGTTAACTTGTTAATAAAGGTCTATCTGAATTCAAAACCTCAGCAGAGCAGTTTATTTTGAACAAGGAAATATCTACAACATCATCAGTCTTGCTTTTCAGATTCAAATTAGATCAGTCTACGTTTTAATGTAACTGCCTTTAAAAAGTTATGACCAATCTTGCAGAAAAAAAAAAATAGGTGTCTAACTTTTAAGACTAGTCTAAGCAGTTTATGCAACCGGCCACAGGTGTAAATGCCCTCTGAAATGCTTTCGAGATGGATTTAAATCTGATTGCTCAAACCACTTCAGGAGGTGGTCTGGGATGCTTTCCAGATGAAACTGGACAAGTGTAAATGCTGTTGTTGAACCACATATGTAAATTTTACTCCTCCCAAAATATTAAAATAATAAATGTGTGAGAGCGTTTTACAGGCTATATGACATTATATTCAGATAAGACAGCAATAATGCAATACACATTGCTGCGGATGAGTATCTGAGTATCTCTGCAGCAAGCCGCCGCACAAACCGACGCAAATGAAACTGAATGTAAGACGCAGACTCTCAACATACAATCATCTTTGTTAAAAGTAACTTATCTTTCCAATGCTGATGCCGCTGTCTCTCCTGTTGTGGTCTTTGATCTTGAAATTAGCTCATGATGAATAAAATGCAGTGCATATCTTTTGCTTTCAGTGACGTGAACTCTGTTAAATTTACATACAGTATAGTGTGGGAACTGAAGATCAGATTTTTATCCGTTTTGCGGAGATGCATTTATGTGTCCAGGTGTAAATGGAACCGTTTTAAAGAGGTCATAAACTGCCTTTGTTTTTTTATTTTGTAGCCTACTGTTCTCTGAGGTCCACTTATAATGCTATCAAGATTTTTACATAAGAAAAACATCCTAATATAGAAGTAATAAGCTACTTTCTGTCCTGTTTTTAACCCCCCTCATCAGAGCCGCTGTTTGAATAGGGGTGGCGGATTGTAAACTTGGAAGTAAACGCCCATTGCTATGACTGGCTAACAGTTATGTTTGACAGCGTACATTCCTCATAGACGGACGTTGCTGTGATTTAGGTTAAAAACACATAAATAACTCAGTACATATAAAACGATCTGTAAGAAGAGACAAAGCAATAGTGACCACGTAATGAAAACAGAAAACAGTTAACACTTGTGTGTTGCGACATTACTGTCAGATCCAATATAGTCGGCACAACATTGTTTCAATCTTTTTGAAAATCGCGCGTCGAATTGTCAGACAAAAGGCAATGCAAAGACTGTTTTCCACAACTTGTTGTCTTCAGAGCCATCTTTATCGTTTGGTTTCTGCTTGGAGCTGCTCATTCACCTCTCTCTTAAACACTACATGGGCGAATCGGTGGGCGGGGCTAAACAGGCAGTGATGTTGAAGCAGGCGTTGATCTTCTTCTGCGGAGGCAGTGTTTAGCCACACTATTACATCACAGAGTAGAACATTCCAAAAGCTATCGTTTTGGCAGACTGCCTTCAATATAAGCTGTTTATAGTCTAACAACAAAGTTTTGAGTTCTGAAACTTACAGAATGCTTTTATAGCACAATGACCTCTTATATGTCAAAAGATCAAGGGAATTTTGGTTTCTCAGTTCATGACCCCTTTAACAAATCAGGGCTGCGTTTCCCGAAACCTTCTTAACGCTACATCGTTCTTAAGTTGTACCTTAAGCTCTACCTTATCGTTAATACATGTTTCCCGAAACATTCTTAGTTAAGTATACCTTCTGTAAGTCATACTTTCGTAAGGTTGGTCTGGACCACACTTAGCTATACCTTATCCCTTTTGACAGTTCACATTTCTTTACATCTCATTCTATACGAATATAATAGTTGTGCAAAGTCAAAGACGGCGTCGTCCACAGAGCCATATTCTAAAACTTTAGAAAAAAATGTAAAATAAAAAATTTGCCAGCACGGCAGCAAATTCAGCCGCTTTTAGATCTAGTTGGTCTGATTTTGTCGAGACAAATTCAGCTGCTGGTGGCTCTCCTCTTTCTCTCTTTTTCTCCGTAATAGCCTAGTAGATGTTGATTATATGTTTCTCTTGTTTGTTTTTATTGAGTAGGTCATCCAATAACAGAAACTAGTGATTCACACCAATATGTGATGCAGCTGCTGGGCGATCAACCCTGGTTGTGGAGAAAAATATATTATGATAATATTAATGAACCATTCAAAGGCAAGTGAAGGCATACTGCCAGTTAGGCTATGTTTGGGTATGAGGTTGTGGGTTCGCATACTCATTTCAAAATTATATAAAATCTAATAAAATTATATAAAATATAAACATTTTTAATATTTTTTTCTCTGTTCTGTTAAAAGCTGTTAAATTATTAAGCAGTGTCTCGTGTAGGCTTTTTTTTTTCTTGTATTTTATGTGGTGACCACTGGGAGGTACTCTGGGCATATATTTTTTTCTTTCTTGGTTTTCTTCCCTGACGTGATGAATGTTACAAAGTGAAAGGAAAAGTTTCACGCAAGTTCGTTGCGTTCTAACAGGAAAGAGTTCCGTGTCACGGAACACTGCTTTCTCACATAACGCAGTGAAGCAGCCCGTGCATAAAATGAATAATCGATTCTCAAGCCATTGATATCAACCAATTCAGCACTACTGCCATGGACAGCACCTGGTAACGTCGCACGTAAGAAGGTATCTTAAGCAACCTCCTAAGGTATAGTTCGGGGAACACGCCTAGAAATGGTACACCTTTAGTTAAGGCATACCTTTAGAGTCTTCGTAGCGTGCTAAGAGACAGCGTTATCGGGAAACGCAGCCCAGATCTCTATCCAATCAGAGGAAACACATGAAGTGACCAGGTGTAAATAGGCCCACTGTCTCAATAAAAAGATCTCTGAATAGTCACCTACCAACCTCTAAACTGTAACCTGACACAAGAGCACAAAACCGGTTTCCTCTAATCCAATGGGATCCACATTTTTTCTCCTTTTTCTGTCATCTGTCAGCATGTCACAGACTTACACGGCCAGAGGAGCAACAGGGTTGACAGAGAGAACACGTAAATCAATACTCAAACCCACAGCACACTGACAACTAACTTAAACACACAACGCTCTGCTAGCTAACTCAGAAACCAGCTTCTTTGCTCTGCTGGCTAGCTCAAACACACTTTGGTTAACCAACACTGCAGCCATCCAAACACCTCGAACACAGCATGCCGATGATGATGTAATCTTTTGCAACGTTTCCTCCTCGCAAACAACGCCTGAGTGACTTCAAATAGTGCAAAGAGAAGAAAAAGATCAATATTGGATAGAAATAATAAAAAGGAAAAAGGCAATTAGTGAAATTATTTGGGTGGAATGTCAAAGAACAGAATGAGAAAATGTTTTTAGGAAGTGTTCTTGTTTTGAAAAAGAATACATGCATAAATATATAAAAACAGATGTATAAATAAACAATTAAACATTTAATAATGCATTCGAATGTCACTTGTTATTCCAAAAAATGCTGAAAAAGACTTCACATGAGTGAACTACAATTTTGTTAGACACAATGCAATCACATATGATCTGAATTATTTAACAGTTCCAATGCATCTCTGGGTCTGAAAACAACGTAACCGATAGCAAGCAAACATGTCTTGCGAGGAAGTAAACAATGTGTACTACTGTTTTATTCACATCTCTGAAGTCTCTAACTGCAGTGTGAAAGGCAGCCTTCAAAGCCATATTTGCTCTAAATACATCCTCCACTATAGATCACTGTTCTTCTTTATGTAAACCTGCTGGCACGACCTCAACTTCAACTCTTACATTATATGCTTTGAAAGAAAGGCAAATGTGAGCTTTTTCGCTCCAGTCTTGAGCTTGTTAGTATGCAGATTCCCATGTTTCTAAACCAGCAAAATTGAATCCACAGAAAACACATCGGAGAGGAGAATACACACAGGGAGACACAGGGAGTCCTGGGGAATGTTCTGCTCACTGTAAATCATCCATCGCCCCTGCATTGCGCACAGAGCAACAGCAGTGGCTTTCAGCATATTCATTCATATTTAGCTGTTTTACAATAAATTAATTTTCAACTGCTGAGCTTCTGAGATCATTTGAAAACATTTTAGGAATATGAAACAGTTTTTGACAGCTAGGTCATTGCTACAGTTTGGTGGATTATGAACTTAGCAGGTAGATAAAATTCTTTTTTTTTTTTAGTCTTATAAGAGGGAGAAAATGTCTGTCTATCGGAAAACACACTGGTCAAGCTCAGGCCTCAAGGTCAAGTATAACCTAATAAGCCTGACCATTTTAAACTAAAGAAGCCATTACTACTACATTGCTAGCAAGAAAAGAACAACAGGTGAATACTTAATTCAACATTTTGTAAGATATTTAATAGATATATAAAATCTATTTAAAAAATCAATAAATTATGCTCCTACTTTATATTAAGTAGCCTTAACTACTATGTACTTACATTTAAATTAATCATTTAATAAAATGCACTTATTATGTACATACATGTTTTTACATTCTACTCATAGTTTTAAAAAAATACCTGCATGTAATTACATCTATAATTACACCATTGACCCATCCCTTACAACTTAACCCTGTAAAACTACCCAAAACCAAATGTGTTTTGCAATACAATATGAACACAATAAGTACATTGTACTTATTTTTCAATATTTTGATGTAAGTACATAGTAGTTAAGGCCACAATTATATTAATAAAGTGGGACCTAAATGATAAATAAACAGTTTCATGTCCAGTATAAATTGACACAACAGGGTGGATATTTTAAGCAAACAAAGCCCATTAAAAAAAAAAACATGCTAGCAGAATATTAACATTTAGTAAGAATTTAATATATATAATTTCATATCCATTTCCATGTTCAGTATAAACTGACATAACAGGGTAGGCATGTTATGTATTATGCCATTAATTATATTTCATGTCAAAAAGAATATGTAAATGTATAAAACATGTGGTATGAAAGATGATTAACATTTAATTTATAAATTATGCAGCATTGTTTCAGGGGGCATAAAATCTACCAAACTGTAGAAATGAGCCAGCGGTGGACTGACCAGTGGTTGCACTGCATTTTTGCAATGTTCTAGTCGTAATGGGATGTTTTATGGTTCTGTTTAGGGTTACACTGAGACAGTATTTATGAGAGCAGAAGGGAACTTCATACTGGAGCTGAGGTATAAAATAATGAGTGCTGAAGGGCAATGTTCATGCATATTTCTGCTAATAAAAGGTGAAAACCCTTCCCTTGTATAGTCTATGTCCCATAGAGATGCATGTGTTATATCCTTCTCTGGCTCAAATAGTTATTGTGTTCTGCACATAATGTGCCAAAAATAGTGTTTTTCCCTGCTAAGGCTGACATCATCAACATGCTGTAGTATATCACACAGATGTATACTTACTCTTTACCTTATCTTTACCTTTGACCACATCAAGTTTCTAGCCAGAGTCACGGTATATGAGCGAGTTTCTAGACTTACCGTAACAAATCCAGGTCTTACTGGAGCAATAGATGCTGTGGGCCTAAAAACTAGGAATATAGAAATGGTTCTACTTTCAGGAGGCATAATAACATTGAAAAATATAGCTGCAAGCAGCAATTATGGAAAAAAGACAGTATGGCACAGATCATACAGTATATTACAGTTCAACCAATCCCCAGAGAATCAGTGGATGGTAGACTTATGATTTTGGATCAGCTGCAGAACGTTTATGAGCACTGTTAGATTGAATCTTCACAGCTGGAATATTTGATCTATTCTCTTTACCAGATCCTGTCAGAAGATTTCCGTCTTGTCTGATACCTAAAATCAGTTAACAAAACAGCATTTTGTCTTGTACCCAAAACTATACTAACTAAAAGACTTCTATCAGCCTGAGAGGTTGACAGAGGAAGTTGTGAAATAGCAAAAAGTAGGGTTTATTAAACAGTCTTAGAAGCGTATATTTCAATGGACAGGTTTTCTTTAAACAGCACAAATCCAACAAAGAGGAGTAATTATACCAAAGCAGAAGCAATGGAAAATTAATGATTCACAAAATTGTCCTGTGATGATAAAACCTTGAATTGGAGACATTCTCTTATCTCTAACTCGAGAAGACTAATATCCCTTGAAACCACACAGACTAAAAAGCGCTGTAATAGATTATATGATTATATGAAATAATTAAACCATTAAATTATTATAAAAGGATAAATTATATAAATTATCAATGAATAAATAGACATTTATATGAATTCTAAATTAATAAACTGAATAAATTAAACTAATTAAATGACAAAATAAATAAATAAATAAATAAAATAAAAAATGAGGCTTGGTCTGAGGATCATCTTCTGACAAAACAAGGTGGCTGTTGTGTGAAATTCATCAGGGCCAAGAAAGAACAATTACATTTGTAGACCTCACAGCCCAAAAGTTATAAGCAGAAATGTAAGTAAAACGTCTGATGATTTTTATAAGGCAGATTTTAAAACTTGTGAGATCAACAACCTTTGACTTTCCACTATGTCTGTGCCAAATGTTTACACATTTTTAAAATACAATGCTCTGGGATTTCATAGACAGACACACAAGAAAACTAGTCAATACAGTAGGTGTCTACGCACCTTCAGGCTTTGCAGCTACACAGCGAAACAGACAACAAGGTCAAATGTTACCTGAATAGAAGCAAGCAAATCCAAACAACTGAGGTTAGAGTTGACATAAAATGCATTAAACAAAATCATTCATCCGCCACAGTCCATTTCAGAAACTAAACTCCAGAGACTGCACCTGAACAATGAATGAATTACATCAAATCTGGCTTGAGAACAATGACTTCACATGACAATAAAAGTTCATTTATTCAGTGTCCAATTCATTTTGACAAGAATTGTTTATAAACAAAGGCCATGCGTGCAGAACAGGTAAATGCAGTTGTCACTCCTCTTCTGAGTGTTGAAGCCTGTTCTGTACTCGAGTGTGGTTATTTACAGGAGTGACAACCCAATTTTCATTACATCTGTGTGCAGAACCGAAATAAACAAACAAGGAGAGTTTGTGGTTTTAAAACTGTTGCAGTTACACTCAAAATAAGGCCTTTCAAATGCTTCTGCTTTTGGCCTGCATGGACTACAGCGTTAAGATCTTAACACCACTAGTCTGAACATAGATCCTAATCCTATCTAAGACTATGCTGCATTACAGAAGACTTTGTCAAATGTGGGCCCAGTGGAGTCCAGCTGAATCTGCAATCTGTTCGAAATGATTTAAACAAATGTCTTTGAGCAGAGCTAGCTCGATATATTCAACTATTGATTTATATTGATAACCTTATCTAAACACTTAACGGTAGGTCAGTCAATGTAAAGACAATTCCACTTCCTGACCCCAGGCCTACTCTAGACAATACTGAACCGATGTAAATTGGCTGTACATCTTTACTTCTAAAGAAAAAGTAGGAATTTTTATACTATGGATATCCTGGACATTCTCAGCTGTTTCCTCAACAGCATGCTTATTTTTCCTGTAATAGAAAATAAACGTATTGTTTAGCTATTTCGAGTGTAATGATCCTTTTTCTTCAGCATTGTCCCCTGTTAGGGAGTTTTCTGTGATTTGAATTGGAACGAAAAAAAACTAAATTCTGTCAGCCATCTCTAATCTTCATGTAATCGAGCCAACAGTTGGGGAAAAATCACTGATGCTATAATAACCATTTGACCTCAGATTATTCCATCTCCCTTTTAATTATTCCCTCCCCAAACATTTTTTTTTTCTGTGCATGATTACCACAAACTGGCCTCCTGGAAAACTGCAGCAGTATTACAGAATGTTAAAATTCATGTTTATACTAATTGCATTACTGCTCCCTGTATACCTGCAGATATTGAAAGCTTGAAAACTAAGAATGCCAATTGCCCATCAATATTACGGTCTCACCGTGGTGCTTAATAACAGCCAATTATCTCACACAAAAGCTGTGGATGCGTTTTCTTAGAAAACATGCCCTTTGATAAACAAGCACAGAAATTTGAGGCCTTTTATAGATTATCAGAGTTTGAACCATTTTCTCTGCCCCATGTGTCGGCTGCATTAGAGTGAATAAGAGAAGTCAGGGTGTAAAATTAGAGCCAAATAACACATATCTTATTCGGAATATCTAATTTGTGAGAGGGACTAGTGGAAGATGGCATTCATCAGTGTGCCAAGTACTATCAAGCAATGCTGCAGGGGTTAAGAGAAGTTCCCTCTGTAATGCTAAATAAATGAGGAAGAAATTAAATGTTAATTTAAAAATGAATTAAAAGGAATAAAAAGAGAGAAAAAAAGGTACAAATGAATTGTAATTATGAAATTATGTAGTGAAATTAAATAAAAGTGCAGTACCATGGAGTATTTAGAAAATACACTCACTGTAAAAGCAAACCTATAGAATATAGTCAATACAATTGAAGTAACAATTTGCACTTATTTTTTTAGATAGATTGCATCCCATATGTTGAGTAAAGACTACCAAAACTTAATAGATATAAAATAGTTTCAAGTGTATCTAAATAAAATAAAATAAAATAAAACTGCACATATTTACTTAACAATTTACATATTTAAGTATTGGACACAATTCAACTAAGTATGACACAATGTTTAGCAAATATGTTCTTTTCAATCATTTTCATTTGTTCTTTTCATTCATTTTAATTAAGTAAATTTAACAAACAGCAAAAATCATACGAAAAAAAAAAAACACTTTTTAGTTTCAGATTTGAACATGACTACAGTTGGGGCACATCTGAGGTCTTCTGGAAGCTGGTTCCAGCTGCATTTGTTGGCATAAATGCATAAATGCTTGGAATGAACCCAAGGTGTCTCCAGCTGACTCTGTTCTAATGATCTGAGAGGTTTATTCAGTTTATATACTAAAAGCATATATCCATGTATTTGCAACCTAAGATGTTTTGTAATTTTTAAGTAATTTCACATTAGAAACAATTCTGTGGTAACTAGAAACATATGCACACATCCTGAAAATAACATGATTGACATTACAGACTTTCTTTATTTTACTATATACCAACCAGTTACATTTTGCAGCCGTTTGCAGATTACAAAAAAGTAATAGCAATTCTGTTTGTGTTTCCAATTCTGCTCTGTTTTTCCTGACAAGTGCCTGTCAATCAAGTTCTCTTGAGATCTGACACCTGCAGCATCAATCTATTCACTTGAGCTGTGATGTGACTGACTCTACCAACTAACCAAGTGCTATCGTAAAGGTCTTTCAGCTCTTGCGTTATCATGGGATTACCTCGCAATATCATATCAGAGATGTGCTCCAGAGTGAAGCACTGTATGACTGCGAAGGGAAAAGCATCTTGCGATATCAGCAGACGAGCTTTCATATACTGAGGTTAAACGGTCAACTGTCACTCAGTTTTTCATTCCTGTTCTTCACTGTAACCGAGCACGAGAGGAGTAAGAAAAAAACAGATGGTAAATATACAGTACAAACTAACAGAAAGGCAGAGGTTTGAGCATAAGTAAATGCCCCCTAATAACCAGGGGAGGCTTGTGAGAAATTTTTCAGGAAGACTAATACTGTATGTAAATCTATATTGATCAAGATTTTGCTGACAATCATGCTCTTAAGTACACATGATTGATCTTAAATTTGTCATGATAATAAAAAAGTGTAATTATCTTTCCTTTAACGAGCGGACATGATCCTGAAAGCTGATTGGCTTGAACTGTTACTGGTAATGATGATTAATATATGTGAAAGTTGGATTTTGTAACACTTTAAAGTAAGATTACATTAGTTAATGAATTAGGTCAATTATCAGCAATATATTGTCACAGCATTTCTTAATCTTTGGATACATTAGTTAATGAAGATGCAATTGTTCATTGTCAGTTCATGTTAGTTCACAGTTCATTAATTAATGTTAACAGATACAATATTTGATTTTAAAAAATGCGCACGTACTGTAAAAGTAGAAATTAACATTACCTAAGATTAATAAATGCTGTAGAAGTATTGTTCATTGTTAGTTCACATCAACTAATGTTAACAAATGACACTATTGGAAAGCGTTACCATTAATTCTTAACACTAATTAACATTTTATTTTTATTCAAAATGCACAAAATTAATACAAATATATATCTCAGATAAAATCACAATTTAGAGGTTTTTTTTTTTGTTTTTTTTCAGAGTATGTCCATATTGTTAAACCTTATTTATAAACTATTCAAAAAATGGCTTTTGTCTGTTTTCTCACATGAATATGATACTTTCAAATCAGTTTGGTAATGAGCGGTGTGTTTATGCTGTCTTCCTTCTCTAGCATTTGAGCAGTGATTAAAACTCTCCTGGGTTACCATGCATGAAGAAAAAACTAAACAAAACAATATTTTTCCATTATGTATCTGATTCATTCATTAGGTAAACTGATTAAAACAATTATCACTTTATTTGTTACTTTCAGGAACAAATCTGTGAGGAGGCTGTGAAAATCCTCCTCTGATGGCCGTCTACTGCTAATAGTATCAAAGCACACAGCTCGAGTGAAACCCATGAGAGATCTTTCAAAACAAACCAGTTCCTCCAAAGTGTAAATGGAAGTAAGATTATCACTTTGTGCTACATGCAGGATGCAGTTAATTTTTGAAAATATAATCCTAGATAAATAAGGCCTGAAAAACAGCAGCATGAAAATAGATAATTGTAAAAAATGTATTTTTGTAACATAGAATGTAAACCGCAAAGACATTAACTTGTATAACAAACATAGCATATTGCATGATTTTTTTTTCGCTGAAAAGTGTGGGTCCCAGGTAAACAGTTTTATTAGGGTCCAGGCGGAGATCATTTATGATGCATTCACCAGATGTTTTATGTAATTTAAGATGTCTCAAAAGAACATTCACACCAATATCAGTGAAGGTACTAGAGTCATTGTGGTGAGATTCAATTTTTGTGAAGAGATGAAAAGGAGAGCATTAGTGATTATATAGCTGTAGTGCTTTACAATGCCGCATCCCTAATTCCTTTCCACTCTCATGTCTCGAGCCTCTGGGACCTTCACATTTTGTCATGAGTGGCTCTTGTCAACCCTCCACAAGTCAGTGTTATTTGTAAGATAAAACCAATCGGAAACCACTTTTACAGCAAATAATGATACCTGCTGTTTTTCCCTCTCTCCCTTTATGGCTTTAGAAGAACATGATCTCCATTTTAGACAAAAGATATGAAGAGAGAGATGTATTTCTTTGAAAAGGCGGATGCTATTAGACAGATTAACCATCACACCATCCTCCGTATTTTTTAAATCAACTCAGCAGGAGATAACGGTTTCAGCAGTGTTCTCCTGGAAGACTCTTATTTCCTATACCATTTTCATTATCACACAATTCATAAAGAACTTTTCCAATTCATTGCTAGCTGATCATATTAATTTGGTGGTGTGTATTCCAGGAAGACAATGCAAGCGGCTGAACTGCTGATGACTTCAGAGATGCAGTAGTAGGAATTATTATGATGCATGAAATTGCAGTCTACTGCCTAGTTTACTAGTGTATATTCCTACACCCCAGCAAGTGATTCAGTGCATGAGTTTCTGTTTTCATGGGAAGAGAATATTCAGCTTCCCCTATACTCTTATTAGGTGAAAGAACATGAACATTCCTGTCACTAAACTCTAATAAATTATAAATGTATTTAAAAAATAAATAAATAAATCACTGGACATTCATATTTAACACAATTTAACATTTATAGGTAATAATAGTAATCAGTATTCAAATTATGTCAGAGCTCTTGAGGGCCCTGCAGGGTGCTAACTGAGAGGTAAACCTAAAAAAACTGTATGTGGTGCACTTTGGCATGTTTAGAAATGTATAGCATTTTCTAAAGCATCATTAAAAATTAAAAAGTGAATAAGAAGAAAAAAAAAAGTAGTTTATTACCATGCATATTACTAGCATATTGGCCATTTATTGGTACTTATAAAGCATATCTAGTTTTACAAATTTATTAGAGATTAGTTGCAGGAATGTTCATGCATACTTTAAGAAATCAAGATATTTTTTATTTAGCAAGGATGCATTAAATTGACTGTTTCTTGAGAACCAAATCAGCATATAATTTCTGAAGTATCATGTGATACTGAAAAGTGGAGTAATGATGCTGAAAATTCAGCTTTGTCATCACAAGAATAAATTATATATATATATATATATATATATATATATATATATATATATATATATATATATATATATATATATATATATATATATATAAAGTTATTTTAAATTCAAGTAGTGTGTTACACTATTCATGCTTTTTACAGTAGTTTTGAACAAATTGATGAAGCTTTGGTAAGCATGAGATTCTTAAAAAAAAAAAAATAAAAAAAAAAAACACTAAGAACTTTCAACAACCCCAAACTTCTGAACAGTGTGAGTACATATATATAGTAGTGGAGAAGTGGCAGTAATGGCAAAACATCTCATCCATCATGAAATGAGTAGACATGCTTGTTTTAATGAGCAGCTCGCACTAGAGGAGGAAGAGAAGGACAGGATGGGTAATTAATGTGAGTATTTAATTAGGTTGAAGGCTTAGATTGCTCTGAGTGCTATTTAGATGCTTTGCATTGTTGACCTTTATAGCTTAAACTGACCTAAGCCACAAAATCTTGAAAAATTGTGGAGCCTAATAGAAGATGAATGATATAGTTAGGAGCGGCATATGTTGGTAGCCTACCTTATGAATATTAATGTGAATTTTGCTCTTTAAGATTAAACACCTTGAAATAGTTTGACATCGTCAAGCTGTGTGCGTGTTATAGATCAATTAGCTGCAGGAGATATTTTGTCAATGTTATTTCTTTTCAAGCACAGCATATTATATTTGAGAGAATATTTCAGATCGTGGCCTGCTGCCAGTAACGACACTCACTCCATTTAAGGAGCAAAATCAATTCCTACTACATTTCATGGCACTCTATCATACTTCTGTAATAATTGGACATAGTTCACCTATATTAAAGAGGTGATTAGTAAGGGTTATGCGCAGTGATGTCAACAATTATGCGCCGTGGCTAAAGATCTTATAAAACAAGTACAACTAACATTTGAACTGCTGTAAGTTTTTCCCCATTATCTAGTTAATTACAAATAGCTGTATTTACAAGGCAAGTCCAGAGGGAATGGCTTAGCAAACAGTGTACTATAGGTGTTAGCTAAACGAAAAATAACCAGTATATAAGTCATAGAGTGAAATGTGATGAGGTGAAAGATAATAGGTGAATAATTGTGTTTTTATGCACTGTGTGGGAGGCAGTGAGAAACTTTACTGCTAAGCCCCACAGCTGTTCACTGTAAAATCTGTCCTCGCAATGACTTTACGGCTGGCCCACCGCCACCTTTTTATATCTGTGTGCAGAGATACGCACATCTCAAGTTAAAGTTTGTCTTAGCGTTGGTGTCACTGAACCGGTTGGCGAAGATACTGTTGCCATGAAAACTTCCTCCATCCTTGAGGAGTAACTCGCTTCGAAATGAACCTAATGAATCATCTATCACTGTCCAAGTAAAAAATAAAAGATGCTACTCACTGCCATAATGTTTGGAAATGTTGTTTTGGGCGAAATCAACATCTCTAGGGTGAAGCTGTAATTTTGCGTCGCCTCGAAGAGAATGCGTAATATAGCGTAACTGTTCTTATCGCCAAATGTCAGATGAGATTTAAAAGCCGGTCTGTTTCTGTTGTTTCTATCTTAAGATACACCGTCTGCATAGTGTCCAAATGCATTTTTTTTTTCTCTCTCAGTGTGTATGTGTGTGTTTGACCATGTAATTCTGCTTTTGGCAACCAGGAATCTTCGTGAATCCACTGGCACCACATCTCACAGCTGGCCCAGATTCTTCAGCTTCCTTTTTTCTTAATGATAGCTGTTGTTGTTCCTGAAAACACTGTTTTACCTCCTCATAACTCAAGGTGTAAAGAGCCTAGCCACTGGAGGTGTCTGTACGTGAGTACTTCCAAAGTGAGTTTGAATGGAAGTATTGATGGAGCTATTTAAATTCACTTTGAAGTTGCTGATGGGCTCTATTTCCTAAACCTTTTCCCTGACTTGAGTGGGTTAGATGGTATGAAGAGGGGAAAATTGGCTTTCTGCGCTGTAATTAGCCTATCAGAATGCTTTTCTCGAAATCATCCAAACCACATATAAGCGTTAATGGAGGCTGAAGGCAACAAAATGGTTGGAGTTTCCAAGATCAGAGGCGAATGGCACATGTTGAACTCTTAAAAACATCAAAATAATGCCATCACGTCTCGATTTAGCATCGTTAAGCTTTCGCGGTATTTTCACAGCGAGTGCAGGGCAATGCATTTAATCACCAAAGATTGTTGTGCGCCTTGGATTGAGAGACTGGAGGTAATATGTAAATCCAAAATTAAAGTCTCATTCCCTGTGCTGAATGAAGCACTTGACTTTGAAAAGTTTGTAACAAGTCAGCCTCTATTCACAGCAAATGTAATCAGGCATACTCTGCCTCTCCGCAAGGCTTTTTCAGAGAGGCTGATATAAATCAGGTTTTGATCACGGCTCATTTTTATTTATAAGATCTTGTAGAGGCAAGTTTTTCAAGGGAAGACAACATCATATTTTTGGAAGCCACAGTGTAGCTACAGGTAAATTGGCTCTTCGCACAGATTTGTCACTATCGGTCTCATTTTCCCGTGTAGTGATCTGAGAGCGAGCATGTAGTCCGTCAGGACACTTCAGACGACATCTTCTCCAGCTCAAACATTCATGAGGAGCGTCTCTTTCTGGGATACTCTTGGCATGCTTTCCCTCAGAAGTTCTGATGATAATTGGCAAAGTAGAAAATGGCCTGAAATCATAATTTGCAGGTGGACGTTTCTACTGGCAGTGTTTTTGCCACCTCCGATTCTAAGAAAAAGAAGCTGTTGCCTCATTAAGATTGTGCCTGTACTTTTTACACTGACAGTAATGTGATAAAAATTACAAAATAGAAAGACAAAAGCACTGAGTAATTGTCATAATCTTTAAAGAACAATAACATCAGCTTTAATTTCCAAGAGAATAGCTGCTGCTGTCATGTCAAGGCCTTTTTTAAAACAAGCTGCCATCCCAACTTTTCATCGAGACTCCGTTCCTCATAATTAATAGTCTCTTCCTGGAATTTGCACATTTTTTTCAGTTCAGTGTTTACATAAACAGAGAGAATAGAAAGTTCAGCTGGGAAAAGTGGTGGGCAGAGAGAGAAGGAGCGATAGAGAAAGAAAAATCAAAGGTCTATGAAAAGGCTAAGAACCAGAGCTTTGAAGTTATTATGATGTGCTGCTCACGTACAGGATACACCATTGAGGACTTTGGCTTGATCCCATGGGATCTAGGTTATTGACCTTGCACTTTAATGGTATAACAGGGCCTTTCTTGAAGCACCAGAGATGTTAATTAAATGGAGCAGCAGAGCCAGGACACAGGAAATGCACAGACAGTGACGAGTCCACAAATAACCATTTATTCTTCACACATTTAGCGAAAATCACGGTTTATTGTAAAGGACACAAGAAGGTAGAGAAACAGAGAGATGTAGCAGTAGATTAAGTACTCGGTGCATGGCACATCATTCTTAGGGAAACGACTCACTGTGAGTCGAGTTTTTCTCTTTAATTCTGGCACCAAAAGCTCCGAAATATTCAACAGTGATAGTTGGCCAGCCAACTTGAGCCTCGTAATATGGAGTAGGAGGAGTAAATTAATCTTTGCTACAACATGAGACAAACCGTACCTTCACATTTTAGCTGCGTTAAACAGTTCTTTTCGTCATTTTAGCAGAGTTGGGATTGATTTTGTTTCGGTTAGGGCTGCGCGATTCATTGGAATAAAACCGAAATCGTGACTTGGCTTAGTATGATTATCAAATCGCAAAGACTTCAAATTATTGAAATAAATATATGTATTTCAGAGTGAAGTGGAATTGTGTTTTTTCACACTTTTACACATGTGCAGCCATTGATGGTTTAACTTTTGTAAAAAATAAAAAATAAGATTTAAGAATTATTATTGTAATTTTACAATAGTACTGTAAAATATAATATTATTAATAATAATAGTTATTATTATTATTATATAATTATTCTACAGTAAATTATTACTATAGTAATATTTCTTATTCTGTTTAATATTTTTATTATTTAGTAAAAAAATAACACAAATCACAATTTGTATCAGAAAAATCACAATTCGTTTTTTCCTCAAATCGTGCAGCCCTATTTTGCATTCCGGACATGGCTCAATATTTTCAGAAGCTGCTCAGACAAAAGTTAGAATTTGACCTCGTGTAAATTTACAGAACTCAAATGACCCCCAGCGTGACCTTTAACACTGAAATTCTGGTCTGAGGTGCCAGAAATAGTTTTTAATTACAAACAACACAATTCAAAGAACACTGAGTCCTCATTTTGAAAAAAAAAGAAAAAAAGAAAAAGAATCAAAATAGATAGTGAACAAAAAAGTAACAGTTATTAAAAACAACCAGTACCATCGTAACCTTGTAAAATCAATATCTAAAACTCTATAATGCATGCCATACTATGCGGTTGGTTTTTGTTAAGAAAGTTCAAAATCGAATGTTGGGAATTTCTTTTTCTACATTAGCAGTGTTAGACTGAGTATTTTGTGTTCGTGTCTGTTGTTGTTTGTGTTTGCCTACAGTGTATGTGTGTGTGTGTGTTTGTGTGTGTGTGCTTATAAGCTCAGTGAATGAAGAGGGGCTTAAACAGATCTGACATCATTTTTACCATGCAGAAAATCTGCCAAGTCTTCCACTGTCCCTTTAGTTGTGTTTGTCCATTTGTGTCTTTTTTAGGTCTCCGTCTGTTTTCACACTTTCCTCTGCTGTCCTTGCTTGGCCTTGTCCGATCTGCTCTGGGGTCTTCGCCTATAGAACACAGATGACAAGAGAAGAGAATACATGCATACCGTAGTGCAGCGGATTCTGAAGTCTGGCACAAACAGAGCAGGTGATTAGGCATTTACACCTTCCGCTCCATTTCCCCTGTCGCTGTCAGACTGACCTATAATTTGACAAAACCTGTCACCGCTTGCTGCAGAGCTCAAGGCTGACACTTGTTAGCACTGGAGCAAATAGTTATCTGTGAGAGGGTGTGTGCAAGTCTATGCTTACTGCGTCTTGACAGCTCACTTAGATAACATGCGGAACATGGAAGTTCAGAGACACTGAAAATATGAATGTATTATTCAGATTTATCAAATATACAGTGGGGTCAAAAGATCATAGATGACATTGCAATCTGGGATTTAAAATTTAATTTAACTCTGAAAATAAAGTTTAGTTAGAATTTAGTTAGAAACACTGTACAGTAAAATAAGTAAGAAATATTTCAGATTCTGCACGTTTCTGTGTTACCAATTAATTTTTTGATGTTTACATAATACACACTTGTATTCAAAAATTAGGGTTTGATATTTAAAAAAAAAAATGTTTTTAAAGAAGTCTCTTATGCTAATTGCAGCTGAATTTATATGATCATGTAAATGTCTTTACTGTCACTCCTGATCAACTGAATGTGTACTTGTTTAATAAAAGTATTTATTCATTTAATATTAATTTCTTTAAAAAACATTCTCATTCACCCCAAACTTTTGAGTGGTAATGCAATTTGTAATGACAAATTTTATGTACAGTAATAAATGTAAATGTATTAAATAAAAATAAATAAATAAATAAATTTAAAAGCACTTTCACTTGTGGTTTCTGACTTTTTGGCTCCTTCACAGATGCAACTTGGAATAAACTTGAATGGCAGCACACACCCACACCCACACCCACACACACCCACACACACACACATACACACCCACACCCACACCCACACACACACACACACACACACCCACACACACACCCACACACACACCCACACCCACACACACACACACACACACACACACCCACACCCACACACACACCCACACCCACACACACACACACCTATTGTTTTGTATAATGAACTCACTCACTGTTAAAGGGATGAATAGTTTCCCCAAAAATTATTATTAAGTAATTATTAAAGATATAGTTCACGCAAAATATTTGACTTCTGCAGAACACAAAAAAATCGTATATCTTATATTTTTTGTCCATACAATGAAAGTGCAGTGTTGTTTTGGTTTAATATGGGGGGGGAACTGTACAGTTGAAACATTCTTCAAAATCTTTTGTGTTCCAGAGATGAAAGAAAGTCATACAGGTTTAAAAAAACATGGGGTGAGTAAATGATGACAGATTTTTCATTTTTGGTGAACTCTCTTTTTAATTCTTTCAGTAGGGCACATCAGAACACTCACTTGACTGTGTCCAAATGTCTTTTTCATCTCAGATGAACTCTCAGTCTGATTGTGGGAACAGTCTGCTCCCACCTGGAGGTACAAAGAAAGAGACAGAAAAAGCATGTTCATTTAAAAAGCAAACTCAAGGAGCAAACAAATCCCAAGATCATCTAACGATCAAGCACAGAATGAAGGGGAAAGACATCTTGAATAAAAGTCTTTTTAATAAATAAAAATACATATATGTGGCCACAATGGATACTGTATAGTGATACTGTATAGACTATAATTGTTTGCTGTTTACATTATCCACAAAATACCTGAGCTATGAGATTATATAGTGTTGCATAGAAAACAGATTAATCATGTTGCTCAAGGGATGGAGCATTTAAAGGATTTTTTATTTATTTTTTGTATATATGCTTGTCTCTAAAACAAGCTAGAAAAATGTTTTTGGAACAACACATTTAACAGAAGAGTACAAGACTACAAAAGACAATGTTTAACTGAAAAATACACCCTCATTTTATTATTTTGACAGGACAAAAACAGTGAGGTCAAGTTAATGGAAGTGTTATAGGACTGTGCCTGCATGCCAAAAGAACAGCTTTATACAGGCAGTAAAGAGTACCAATCTAAAACTCTTGCCATATACCTTGTTCATTTTCCTGCACTGCCTAGGCCTGCTTCATCCTAAGTGCTCTTTACTCCAAAAAATGGTCAAAGAATTGGTCGAAGGAATGTACTGAAGCCAGCAGAGATAAATGAATAGTTGAAATTAAATGAAAGTTGGTGTGTGAGCAATACTTAAGGCCCAAAAACAGTTGACGTCTTTTTGATGGATGTGATACAGTACTTCACCACCTGACAGCCACTTCGATTTGTTTTTATCAGTGTTGGGGGTAATGCATTACAAGTAACGCGAGTTACGTAATCAGATTACTTTTTCCAAGTAACTAGTAAAGTAACGTATTACTTTTTAATTTACAAGAAAATATCTGAGTTACTTTTTCAAAAAAGTAACGCCAGTTACTTTGTTTTTCCATTTATTGACTGACAGGTCTCCTGTCCCCATGTTGGGAGAAATCGGAAATACAGAAGTGTTGTGTGTGCTGTGTGAACACGACGTTACTGTAGTTCTACACTAAATGTGAATGTGCATTAATTCATCTCACTTGCAAAAAAAAAAAAAAAAGATATTGAAAACAAACAATCAAGACCTGCTCATATTTAAAAAGTAACGCGAAAGAAACACAAAAGTAACGTAACATTACTTTCCATAAATGTAAATAAGTAACGTAATTAGTTACTTTTTTTAGGGAGTAACGCAAAATTGTAATACATTATTTTTAAAAGTAACTTTCCCCAACACTGGTTGTTATACAGTATATTCCATAACGAAACAGTCCGGATATTAAATTTAAATGTAAATATTATATTAATGAATTACAGTATAAAATATTATATTAATATATTAAATACCATTGAAAAGTTTGAGGTATATATTATCATCATTTAAAATGATTTGATTATTATCATTTAAAATACTTTCTAGTTTATATTTTTACTTATTTAATATATTTTTTAATATATCATTTCTGTGATGGCAAGAAAAAAAGCTGAATTATTTCAGTCTTCAGCATCATATAATCCTTGAATAATTATTCTAATAAGATGAGTCGGTGCTTAAGAAACATTATTTATTAACAAAGCTGAAAACAGTTGTGCTTCTTAATTTTTTATGGAAACTGTTACCTTTTTATTTTAATAACATTTTAAACAACTTTGCTGTCACTTTTGTTGAATTTAATACATCTGTGCTTAATAAAAGTATTAATTAAAATCTTTTGAACCGTACTGTATGAAGTGGAGTGTGATCCAAAAAATAAGCCACATTTCAATTTCAACTTTTAAAAAATGTGAAATTCAGATTTAAAAAAAATAATGTGAAATATTTTTGGGAAATATTATTGCAATTTAAAATAACAGTTTTATGTTTTTATATAATTTAAAATATAATTAATTCCTGTGAAGCAAAGCTGAATTATCAGCATCATTACTCCAGTCTTCAGTGTCACATGATCCTTCAGAAATCATTCTAATATGCTGATTGATTATCAATGTTAGAAACTGTTGTACTGCTTAATATTTTTTGGAACAGGATTATTTGATAAATAAAAGTTAAAAAGAACAGTGTTTATTCAAAATAGTAATTTTGTGTTAAAATATACACAACTATTCAAAAGTTTGCGGCCAGTATTTTATTTTTATTTTTTTTAAGAAATTAATACTTTTATTCAGCAAGGGTGTGTTAAATGGATAAAAAGTAATTGAAAAGACTTTATTAGGAAATATTTCTATTTTGAATAAATGCTGTTCTTTTTAACTTTTTATTAATCAAATAATCAAAGAAAAAAGTATCACAGGTTCCAAAAAATATTAAGCAGCACAACAGTTTCAACACTGATAGTAAATCAGCATATTAGAATGATTTCTGAAGGATCGTTTGACACTACACTTTAACAATATTACTGTTTTTTCTCTATTTTTGATCAAATAAATACAGCCTTGATGAGCATAAGAGACTCCATTAAAAAACATTAAAAATCTTACTGATCCAAAACTTTTGAATGGCAAAGTATATATTTACTGCCATTAAAGTAAAAGAAAGAGAAACTCAATACTAAAACAATTTCTAATAAAAAACTAGAACATAGCAAAACAATTAGTGCTCTCAGACTTTTGTACTTTAATAGAAGTCGTCAAACACATGCTAATAAATAACTAAACTCAGCAGCATTCATAAATGATAAGACACCATTGATTAGAAAGACACCCCAATGAGTTTTATCTCAGTTGCAGTCTCTCTCTTTCTCTGAGAGAGTCACACTGCTCTCATCAGTACCATCAGCAGGGTGAGAGCTGCTTCGGGAACATTTTCATTAGACAATCTTCATGGCATGTCATCTACCAAGAATGACACATTCTCCCTGGGATCCCGTGTTTCTCTCCCTCTTTCTGTCTGTGTTTGTGTTCCTGTCTCACTTCCTCACGTGGCTGTTTTCCCCTCTCGCACACACACACACACACACACACATTCAGCTAACACACAGCCACTTACCCACAGTCACACACACACAATCCTGTCATTATAGTTGATAAGCGCATGTCACCCACCAGTGAGATGTATCTTGTCTGGTCTACAGTACTCCTCTCTGCTCTGCTGATATGTGTAATGCATTGTTCCCGGTTCATCTTCCCAGTGCTGTCTCAAACCTTCCAGACTAGAGGATCTCACATCATGTGTCAACTGCGATGATGAGGATCAAGTAAGGTTGCTTTGTGCCTACCATCTGTGTGAGTGTTTCTCAAAATTGGTTCGTAATCTGTGTGTTTGTTTGGCTAACATCCATTACCTGTAAGAATGTCTGTGAAAAAATTATGCCTTTTCAATTTTTTACAAAAGAAGTTTTGCAAAGAGCTATGAAATGCACTTAGAAAAAAAGAAAAAGAAAGAGCATAATCATTTTGAGGTCATCCTTAGCTATTCTGTAGGCAATATATTACAGGAAAACAGGGTAAAGCCCAGTATGTATGCATATGGTGTGTGACATACAGTATATCTCATTATAAGCATTGTGTATGCTTTGTACCCTGATCTCACTCCACTGGCTCCCAGTTGTGGACAGAATCAAATTAAAGGTTTTGATGCTTGCTTTCAGGACTACCACTGGAACAGCCCTTCCTTTCCTCAGTTCACACTACAAATGTTGCTACAAATGCTCTGCCAGCTTAGGTCACTGAATGAGGAAAAAAATCTCTGCTTTTCTACTCTTCTCTAGCATAATTCCATGCTTTTCTATTCTTTTCTTTCTTATTCCTAATCTAGTTGTCTAATAAACTGGCATTGTGTGTTACTATTGGACTATGGGTGGCTCTTTAACAAATTGATTTTTTCTTCTTTTGCAGGTTGCTTTGGATAATTTTACAATTATTGTTATTATTGAAGTTAATAAAACAGATTGTTGCAGTACATTTTCAAGAAAACACCAATTTGTTTTGTTTTTTACAATATAATAATAATAATAATAATAATAATAATAATAATAATAATTTTACAATTATTATTATTATTATTGAAGTTATAGATAATACAGATTGTTGAAGTACATTTTACAAGAAAACACTATTTAAAAAAAAAAAAAAAATATATATATATATATATATATATATATATATATATATATATATATATATATATATATATATATATATATATATATAATTTTACAATTATTATTATAAAAACGATTGTTCCAGTACATTTTACAAGAAAACAATATTTTAGGTTTTTACAACACTACTACTACTACTACTACTACTACTACTACTACTACTAATTTAGCAATTATTATTATTAAAGCTATAAATAAAACAGATTGTTGCAGTACATTTTACAAGAAAACCCCATTTCATGTTTTGTTTACAACAACAACAACAACAACAACAACAACAACAGCAACAACAACAATAATAATAATAATAATAATAGTAGCAGTAGTAATAGTAATAACAACAACAACAATAATAATAATAATAATACTAATAATTTTACAATTATTATTATTATTGAAGTTATAAATAAAACAGATTTTTGCAGTACATTTTACAAGAAAACACTTTTACTTTATATATATTTTTTACAATAATAATATAATAATATTTTACAATAATTATTATTATTAAAGTTATGAATAAAACATATTGTGGCAGTACATTATACAAGAAAACACTATTTTATATTTTCTACTTCAAATGTTTAGGTTTAATTCAATGTGCTACTTGCCTTTTCTTTGTAACTGTTTGTGATATTGGCAACACTTTAGTATAGGGACCAATTCTCACTATAACAAGTTGCTTATTAGCAAGCCTATTATTAACATATTGGCTGTTTATTAGTACTTATAAAGCACATATTCTGCAAGACTATATTCTACATCCATAATCCTACCCAATACCTACATTTAACAACTACCTTACTAACTATTAATAAGCAGTAATTAGGAGTTTATTGAGGCAAAAGTCATAGTTAATGGTTTGTTAATGGCGAGAACTGAACCTTAAAATAAAGTGTGAGAGAAAATTGTTTCTACATCATTATTTTTTTTTTCTAGTGTATACTTTGAACTTTAAAGATAGTTTAATAAGCAGAAATAGCTATTTTTTCCCCCTGAAAATATTTCTGTTTGTTCGAGCATCCTGACCAGCCCAAAACAACACTCTCACCAATGGTGTTATTTTAATGGGTCTATTGGTTTTGCCGACCAATAAAAGAAAAGGGGAGTGTTTAAGGAATCTGTTTGAAAACAATCATTGTTATAAGTTCCATTTGGTGTCATAAAGGGACAGATATTTTCTCATGGGTCCAACAGCAGCGTTTCAATATACCATTGATCACGAGAAAACTGCTGAGTGAAGCCTCAAAGCTTATTCTTGAAGGAAATTTAATGCAAAGTTGTAAATGACCTTAAATGGCTAAGGGATACACTGAGATGCAATGAACATAAGTCGCCCCATTTAGTCTAAAGGGTAAGGAAGTGGCCATTAGAGTATAAGGGCACTAAAGATTTACCTTCACCATCTGGCAGTCTTTCGGTCCTGTGCACTCTCTCCTCATTACCGCACTGCTCACAGGCAATTTACTTGTTGTTGTGATCCGGGGAACTTTTGGGATGTCCTTAAGGAAGAGAGCATAAAGAAACAGAATGTTACGTTACGAAAGACACAAAGGAGTAGAGAGAGAAAGAAAAAGAGGGAAAACAAGAGAGTGCTGGGGTTAAATTCTCCAGACGCTTTATTATAAAGCACAGACGATGTTCCACTTAGGTTAATTTGAAGTCAGTTGTCAACTCTCTTTCTATTGTGATCAACTGTACATGAGTGGCTTTAAATTCAGAACAAAAAGCACACTTCTGTTATTGTTTTCCATTTAGAAAATGCTTTTATCCAAGGAGACTTAAAGTAAATGGCAACTGTTCAGTTTTATTATTATTATTATTATCGTTATTATTATATGTTTACAATATAATATAATATATAAATATGAATCATATAGTATATACACTACCATTGCATTAATGTTACAAAAGATTTATATTACAAATAAACACTTTTCTTTTGAAATTTGTTTTCATAAAAGAATCCTAGAAAATCTTGATTACCACAAAAAATATTTTAATAAGCACAACTGTTCTCAACTTTGATAATAAAAATCTTTTATTTATTTATTTATTCATTTATTTTTTCTTGAGTACGAAATTAGAATATTAGAATAATTTCATATCATATGACACTGAAGACTGGAGTAATTATTTTTACTAGAAATTCAGCTTTGCCATCACGTGAATAAATAACATTTTAGAACAGTTGTAAATTGAAATAATATAACATAATATTACTGTTTTTATGCTCTATTTTTACAGTATTAAAATAAAAGCTTCCTTGCCAAAAAATAATAATAATAATAATAATAATAATCTTACCAACCAATATTTTGAGTGGTAGTTTATATCTAGATTTTATTTTATTTTATTATTTTATTTTATTTATTTTATTTTTTTTAGAAGGTAAAAGTGTCTCAGGTTATATGTACTGAAATCGCAACTCCGGGTAAATTAATGTTACTGTGAATTAAATACAAAAGCACAGTGGGGGACGAGGCTTCTAGCAAAGCTCTTCACACATCCTACCACTCATTTACTGAGCAAAGACAGATGAGATAAATACTACAGTAACAAACTTCATACAGTCTCTGAAGCATCTCTCTGGAGGAGTAATGATATAACAATAATCAGCTTAGGGACTCTCTGCTCCTCAGAGTGAATGAAATAGAATATGACACACTTATTGCTTCCACATTGCAAATCGGCATGATGTAGAGGCCTAGTTTTTGGTAAGCCACTTTTGAACACAGTCATCTGGTACTGACTTGAGTGCTCACTTATGTACTAAGATGTCCAAACCTGAAAGGAAAATGTGTATATACCTTCACTTTTATTATCTTATGCACAGGTGCATAGCAGATTGCAAAACTTAGTTTTGGGTCGGTAAGGATCCCGGTTATGAAGGCTTTGAGATGGTTGTTAAATTTCAAGTAGCAGTTAAAAAGCCCTTCTGCGCTGTAAAGTTTGCACATTTCACTTCAGGACATATCCATGAATCTTGTATCAAGCCCACAGAAGTCTTGTTTTTACATCAGAAATGATGTGCTATATTTCAATTCAAACAACTCTCATGAGAAGACCAACAACGTCAAGACAAGATGCCATCGGGTGAGTGTTGTAAAGAGTTATTAAAATGAGGGTTTTGTGTCTGAGTTATTTGTTCAAAACACCTGCTTTAATTAATCGGCTTGGCCTCCTTGGTTTAAGACGAGCTAATTAGCGGATGTTTGGTAGAGATACCTGCAGGGAAAGCAGCGGTATAAATATTTCGCTTCTCGGTTTGTTCAGATCATCAGTTAATTGACTCTGTTTAACAGAGTGAATCGACAGAGCTAACATGATCCGTTTCCATGATTTCCAGCATCATCGTGTTCAGTGCTCTGTTGACGTCAGCTGTTGTTGTGTTGAGACGATGAGATTTTTGACCTCTTGCCTATTTTGACAATTTAATGCATTTACAAACTAGTCTTGGTGACCTTTATATTGCTGTATTCTTGTAGTATGACTACAAGTACATGAAGAAAGATGGGGTATGTAATTTCTGCACCACTACAGATACAGAATGGAATTGATCAAATATTTTTCAAAAAGGTTTTCCAGATACTCTCTCATTTCCCATTGTTTACACACTTGAGCTTCCAGAAAACATATTTATTATGACGCACATACACGTAACTACAGCAATATGAGGTCTGTTTAAAGAGGAAGTCTAAGTGGCTTCCCAGTTAAGTTACAGTTTAGTTTGAGCAAACTATTTTTGTCTCATGAACGAAGATCAGTTTTTACCGGTGTTCATTGCCATAGTAGCTAAAGCTGCACGACTAACCTGAACGAGGACAGATTTTGTTTTTTAGTGAAAGAGATTGTGACACTTTTAAATAAGGTTCCATTTAACATTAGTTAATATGAACTAACAATGAAAATTACTTTTATTAACCTTAGTTAATGTTCATTTTAACATTTACTAATACATTATCAAAACGGTCGCTAGTATTTAATGGACCTGTGCTAACATGAACTAAAAAATCGTTGTATTTCTTATGGAAAAAAAGCCTATAATAATTATATGTATATTATATAATTTGCATTTTAACCCACATACTGAAATTATATTATTGTTCAACCCGATCTCAGGGAAATTTGTGCATATTTTACAAGGTGGCTAATTCGTATGAATTTATACAACCTCACTCATATGAATTCATATGATTTTTGCTAAATCGTATATATTTTATGAGTTCCCCAATTCGTATGAATTCGTACCATAAACCTACCCGTCACTGAGGTCTAGAAAAATCATACAAAATTGTATGAGTGAGGTCTTACGAATTCGTACGAATTAGCCACCCTGTAAAATATTAACTAATTGGTTGTGAGATAGCGTTGTTTTGTTTTGAAGATATTTTTTACCATGTATATATACTTGTGATGAATAAAACTTAAATGTACTTGTTAATTAAAATAAGCTTTCAATGTAAATTAAAACAGTGATAAATGGAACCTGATCTCATGACCAAATTGTACCTGTGGGAACTTTTTCACAAGACGCGAAATACGTACCGCCATGTACGTTTTGTGACATATTCGATGTGAAATGTCCACTGAGTGGCACTAAAAGAGTGTTCGTTTTTTGTCCCTGGAACAGATGAATGTACATATGGTACATTTTATGTGACGTTGGTTTTGTAGGTGTTCTGACTTGAAATGTCCGTTGACTGGTGCTATAACTCTAATTGTCTGTGATGTTTTAAAATAACGTACCATCTGCACTACACCTAAACCTACCCGATAGTATGAACAAAAGCGAATGTGAAGTAAAAACACAATCGCAAGCAAGCCGTTTTAGCTTGTTTTTCGATATCTCATCTTTCTGCTGTTTCATTGTGAGTCATGTTTTTCATGGGATTCGTACCCAAGGATTTTGTATCCTAAGTCTAATTCTGTGCCGGCTGAGCTAATGAGCAAGCTTGTTACATCCAGAAAGCGAAACGTATGGAGCTGTAATCATAACTGCGTACAAAACAATTACAAGTGCTTGATGATTTACCATTAATTTCTATTGGAAACTGCAGTGATATGTACTTATTGGTATGTATTTTGCATCTTGCGAAAAAGTTCCCACATGTATGTTTTCGTCATGAGATCAGGTAGGATAAATGTGTAAGTTTTAAAATAAATGCACAATATTTTTAACACTTCAAATGACTAAGCTAGTCTTTTATGCTCTTTGTGGAGCTATAAACATGATAAAGTTTATAAATTAATTTGCATTGATACTTGCATAATGATCTCTTGAGCTTCGGCAGCAAAAAAAGAATCTCTAAATAATCTAGAGTATTTGCTAACAGGCAAATAGCACAAACACATAAATGTTACATGCAGTTTAACAAGCTACAGCACATGGCATCTATCAACGGCTGTTAAATATGAAGCGACTATCATTTAAAACTGGCTGTTTGTTAAAACCTCACGCTGATGAATCTTTCAGCAGCAGGGACTAGTGTGAGCTGGCTGACACTATAGGTTTTGCATGGCTGTTTGGAAAGGATTAAGGCTCATTACATTCCCAACAGTTGATGAATAGGGACTGTAATGAAATCCTGAATGGGACACTGTATAGAGGATTAAATGTCTTCTTCTCATCCACTTAATTTGAGAGGTAGAATATTATTTGTACTTGAGAGACAACCTTGGACAGATGTGTGCTTGACTTTGGTGTCAGGGTTGATGTTTGTGTCAGGTTTCCAATGAAAGTCTTGCTGAAAGGCTCAAGGTGAGACATTCTAAAGAAATCAAAATAAACATAACTGTCTGAGAAGGTACCACATACGGTATTTTTTCCTTCCATGTCTTTATGGATGCTCAGTAATAATACATTTTGAATACCCTGTCCAAAGTTCAGTGTCTTACTAAGTTCCTTCTAACATTTTCTTTCTTAAAAAATCAGCTTTTTTGGGAAAAAAGAGCTGAAGGCTGAAGCCTTGTTTTATGAGGTCTTTTGATGTTCTCTAATATTGTTCTGTGGAGACTTTTTGCTTATGGACAAGAGTATTGGAGCGTAATCAAAAAGCACTGCTCTGTCCTCTGGGTAGTGCATATAAGCATTGAGATTCTTAACAACACTGAGTGCTTCTGCGTCATGTAGGGGGAAAAAATAGAGGCAGATTCTCCCACACTGCCTGCTAAATAAATCATGCACTGTTAATGGTTTGTGTTCTCAGCAGTACTGTATGCACTGAGAGATTCCTTTCTTAACAGGTTGGATGACAGTATGCCTTTTGTGGATTATGGCATTTAACCCTTAGATTACAGTGTTGCCTCAAAGTAACAAACCCCTTTTTTCACTTTACAATAACATGATGCATATGAGATGACAATAAATATGCTGAAGGAATATTTAACCCCCCAAAAATGTCCTTGTAACTCCATGCCCTATAATTCAAGTATTCTAAAGTCATTAACTCCCACAGAAACGTGTGATAAACAGAAATCAGCATGAAATTAAAATTCACTGTCGACTTTGAAAATGCATGTTATAGATAAAAGAAAGAAAAAAGAAAGAAAGGTGTTTATTGTGCTGATACTAGTAAAATAAGTAACACTTTATTTCGAGTCCACTTTAGACATTCTACTAGCTATATGTAAATTTGCAACTACATGTCAACTACAAGTCATTAGAATATTAGTATGCTCTCTGCTTAATATCTCCTAAAACTTCATTTTGATTGTCTCCCAACGCATGATTTTAAGTATCTTTGCAAGTACATGTCAACTTAATAACCCTAACATAACAGTCTACTAAGACTTTAATTAATGAGAGTTATTTGACATGTAGTTGTAAATTAATCAGAGTTAGTTGACATGTAGTTGGTAAGTTACTTATAGTTAGTAGAATGTCTAAAATGCACCATCGAAATAAAGTGTAACAGTAATATATATATGTAACAGTAATATATATATATAAAACGTGTTAAATAATGTTCTTTCCTTCCAGTGACTAAGTGGCCCAGAGTGAAACTACAGGAGTTTACGTTGAAATAAATGCCAAGATAGGCCTACAGCTTATAATTATAACCAGAAAAAATGTGGTAACACTTTAGTTTAGAGACCAATTCTCACAATTAACTAGTTGCTTATTAGTATGCATATTAGCTGTTTATTTGTACTTATAAAGCACATATTAATGCCTTATTCCGCATTACCATATTCTAGATCCCTTAACCTTGCCTGATACCTACTGTATTTAACAACTACCCTACTAACTATTAATAAGCAGTAATTAGGAGTTTATTGAGGCAAAAGTCATAGTTAATAGTTAGTTAATAGTGAGAACGGGTCACTAAACTAAAGTGTCTGCATAATACTGCACTTTTAAATATAAACAATCCCAAAATACACCAGGAATTTTATTTTGAAATGTTTATGCTTTACTACTTGCAGCTGCTCGATCAAAATATGAATGTGATAAAATATGCACTCTTACAACAACAAATTACAATATAAACACCACCCTAGTGAAAAATAAATATACTAAAATGTATTTGAAATACATTTATTTCATGCTAAGTATAGGGTACAATGGAGCTAAAGGCCCACCTTAAGAAAAATGTGCGCCTCAGTGCACATAAAATGTATAATTGCAGAAAAATTTATACGTTTGCATTGAACATTAATGGAGCAACATATTTTGTGTGAAAATAAATCATTCAAGTTGTTTATTTTGTTTAAAAATCTTCTAAATGTATGAGGTGGCAAGAGGGGCCTTTTACCCCACACACGGGGTAAAAGTCCCACCAGTATGGGGTAAAAGGCACATGGTATTGATACAAATACTTCAGCTAAAATAATGTTTTTTTTAAGTTAATACTTGTTCAAAACAATCACTTGAGCAAAGTTTGCACTATTTTCTGCTTATTTTGAAAAATAAAAGAATTAATTTTTGTTCAATAAATATACTGTCATTAAAATATGTTAATATAAAAAAATATATTTTAAAATACAGAAACAAAATCATTTTAATAAGTAAAGATTCTGAAAGTATTGAAAGAGATCCAATAATAATTGAATATATATTTACAGTAGTAACAACAAATGATGTTTTATTATATGATAATATCATGTTTTTAAATATGATGGTTTCATTCAAAACATGGTGATTATCTCTAATATGGACGCAACATAATATATGATATTTACCATCTGAATCTAACCTAACCATGCCATGTCAACAAATGGAAAAATCAGCCATCTATTAATTATCATGTTAACTAATGTGTGCCTTTAGCCCCAACAGCAGGGGTGCTTTTTACCCCAAATACCATACTTTTCCATATTCTTTCGTTATTTAAAAACTGTTGCTTTAATTATCTTAAACAAAACTGAAAATCACAAAGAAGACCTTTGTCTCAAAATATATGAATTGATTTTAGCGATTCTCATTTGCTACTTAAATCTACAACATATTAAAAAATAAAATATTAGATCAAGTAAGCACAGAATCAACTTTGCGCTGCTGTGCGCGATCGCGTCAAAGATCAGACAAATATACACCTGCATCTTGAAAAGTGGATGTTTTGGAAAGTGCTACGCCACGTTTTTGTGCCATCTAGTGGTTTAGATGAAAATAATATCAAAGGCGCCTTTTACCCCGGGGCGCGTTTAGCCCCATTGTACCCTACTATAAATACATTTTTATGCACTTAATAAAAATACCCTGCAATTGTATTTTTAGTATACTAAACTGGTATACTTAAAAGTCTGCTAAATTGGAACAACTAATTTTGTACTTAATGCACTTTAGTTGTCCAGAAGTCCAAATAAGATAAGATAATATACTGAAGTATATTACAATGTGCTAAAGTGGAACTATTGCTTCAGTAGTATACTTCAGGTATACTTTAAATATCTTGCATTTAAAGACCGATATTATTCAAAGATCATACAATCCTCATCAATAGTGCTGTTAAAAAAACATTTTAAGCTTAATATTAAGAAATGTGCATTATGCACAAGCAGTACTCCAAATAAAGTCTAATAATAATGTCTATATCAGTAAGTCTTGAGGGATATATCAGTAATGTTAACAGATTTGAACTATACTTAGTTTGAAATAAATGTATTTTAAATATATTACATTTTTACTAGGGCAGTAATTTATCAATAGTAGAAAATACACAAATCACTTGGAATAAATGTGCACTATTCTTTGATTGTGAACTTTGAAACCTGCAGATTTTCAGTGAATACAACCTTCACACTGGTCTTTTTTTCATCACATTAAGCTGTCATATGGATTCAGAAGATTCTGAATATAGCAAGTTGTATGCATACATTTATATTACTTTTGTGCCATTTTAAGGAAGGACTTCATGAATAAAATAAAATAAAATAAAATAAAATAAAATAAAATAAAATAAAATAAAATAAAATAAAATAAAATAAAATAAAATAAAAAGCCTGTCTTGGTCATATTATGTATGATGGCCATTTAAAATCTATTTCTGTGCTTTTTCATCAAATTCAGAGAATGGCTTTTCTTCAGGGTGTTAGTACCTTTGCATGAGGCTGCTGAAAGGTGACTCTTGAATTGTTGGCCAGGGCAGAATACCTCAACAGGTTTGTGGGTGTGGCTGGAAATCTGTGTAAACTTCCTGTCTGGCTGTGTAGGACAGACGAGAAGCAGATATGCACAGTGTCCTTCAGGGCTTTCAGCTGTGACTCCTGCAACAAATTAAGTGAGACAACACATGAGATTAATGGGCAAATGTTTATCATGCTGTCATCTTATTCTTTTGTCCTCAAAGCATTTATCTGTTCATTTGCTTCACGCTCTCTGTCTAAATTGCAAAATCCCTGGCCTAATAAGATAATAGAATTCATTCTCAAAGTTTATATTTTAAAAGATAGCAGAAGAGCATAACAGTAAAGCTGAACTGGAATGGTGAAACGGATTGGCTCCTGACTTACCTTATCCAGCGCTGCCTTCTCCAGTTCATCTTTGGCCACTTTGAGTTTATTCTCCAAGTCCATCAGTTGCTGACCCTGCACAGAAGAGGCATCGATGCTCTTTTCATCTTATCAAACTGAATTTAGCCTTAGTTCAAACTGTGTATTTATATACTTTTTTGATTAGTGAGCTAGAAATAGTCCAGAATTTTAAATATGTCTTTCTTAAATATTTAATTTTGGACCTAATGTTTCTTTGTTTTAAAAATCTTAAAATCCTAAATTGGCTGTTTATTTGAAGGATTAAATTCGATTTGAATCCTACATTTTAATGTGGTCACAGACATTGTGGATAATGAGCAAACTAACCAAAGTTAGATTTATCTTTAGATCTTTACATCTCTAGATTTATTTATATATAATATACTTTGGGTAGCATGAACTTACTGTGAATGCTTATATAATTGAGCGTGATGCTCTTCTTTCAGGCAGAACTACATAATGACTTGCCCTCAGAATGTCATTAGTTTAGTTTCATAAATATTGCTATATGACTGTGATGCTGTTTGTGCAGTCGACAACAGACGCATTGAGATGTGAACAGGTGATAGAGATCGCCCATCTGGGATGATTAGCACACGTTATCTGGGAGATGAAAAGTAGCAGGCTTGGATATAAGAGAGAAATTCGGTATTCATATTTTTTCAGAATGAACTTAAATGTTCACAGTGTTTCTTCATTATGAGTAGTCATCTAAAATCTAACATGAACAGGCCATGATTTTGCATTTTCACAAGTTTGAATGTTCCTGAAATCATAAAGATGAAGAGTCAATTTGTTTGTGCTAAAAAGCCATTCGTTTGTGAAAAGCTTTTTAGAACGAGGTGAGACCTTTAGAAACTACTAAAGCCTTTAGTTTTGAGAAAGAAACAAAATCAATGTAAGATACATCAGTCTAAAGAAAAATAGCTCTAAGATAGTGTTTTTCTCAGTGACTGTACAACTCAGTTAATACAGAACAAAACACAAGTACTTTAGAAGTGAAAATAAGGTTAATATTGCTGGCTGGATAAACCAAATAAATATTTAATATTTAATTTTATTCTACATTATACATGTACTTGCGACTCTAAATGAATGTTCCTTCTTATATAGCATATTCATAGCATTGTGGGTTTTTTGTAATGTGGTTTGTTTTCAATCAATATAATATTACCATAATCACAGTAAATTGTGGAATATCATAATTGCTAGTTAAGCAGCTGCCCATAAAAAAAACAAAAAACAAAAAAAAACTGTATTCAAAGTATAATTAAAAGAGAGTATTCAAAGTATAATTAAAAGAGAGAACATTGCAATCATTCTGATTGTGTCTTATAACAAGCTATTATGCCATTGCCGTCATAATTTAATCTATTTAATCTTTAATCTATTTGTAATTATTTTCACAGTCTTCTTTCAAGCACAATAAAGCGATGGATCACAAAAGCTGAATCCTAAATAAGAAAAACCTACTGCCACAGGAACCGAAGAGAACTGATGCTAGATCAGGTGATAAAGGACAACTACTGTACCAAGCAAATGCTAATGCTTTACATCAATAAGTTTTGAATAAACAGCAGTGCCACACAACATGTAACAGTCTATGAATAATTTGACGTGCATAATTCAGACACTTCACTCCAATACAACAAGACATAATTGTGATAAATGGCAGCCCTTTGAATAAGAAATTAAAAAATCCATTTAATTCTGGCTAGATACTTTGACAAAGCAATCTTGCTCATTGTCCTTCTCTAGCTTTTTGCCGTGCTAGACTAAGCCTCTGAATATTCTTCCTTTGCTTCCCATTACCGAACAATACCTCTTCAAACCGACTCATACTTAAAAGGCAACTCTAGATATAAACTCTGAAAAGAACTTCTTTAATCATGAATATAAAAGGAGGAAGGATAATCTCCCTACATCGATTTCAAACAGGCCAGGCAGAAATAGATGTACAGCCCAGATAAAAACACATTAGAGGAAGGTAAGCCCAGATTGGATATTGGTCTTTGAAAAAGTTTGCCTCATAGAGCAGACACCCCAACTAACAAAAATAATAATTCATGTTCTTTCTTAAAAATAGACACAACATATTTTACAACACGTGTTAGCCTGTCTTCCTGATTAAAACACAATAGTTTTAAAGTGATGCACTTTGTGTGAAAACCCAGTGTTTAAATGATGGTACCAAAAGGGCAATGTGCTGGAAATATCAGCTGACATTTTCCCACCTAACACTGCAAATAAGAGAGGAAAGGTCAACCTGCGTGGCAGGAAAGGTCACTGTTTTTTACATGAATCTTCACTTTCATCTCACATGAAAAGGTCAAACCAATCAATTAGAATGCACATATTACTCCTAATTTGTTTTATTTTGGCCAAAAATGCAGATTATTATGTATGTTTTTTAGGACGGTGACATTCACATTGCTTTGTTTCTGCTTTCAAAAACATCTCAGAAGTCAGTGTGTTTAAAAGCGGTGAAAGTCTCCATTTAGCACGAGAGGTTTGTAGCTTTTAGACCATTTGTGGAAGCTCTGAATGCTTGCATACTCCTAAAAGTTTCTAAAACTAACTATTTTAACATTCTTTTTCTTCTGGTTAAAATTTATACAATACTGTTCCAAAGTTTGGGTTCAGTACATTTTTTTTAATACTTAATTCAACAAGGATGACAAGAAATTTCTAATGTTACAAAAGATTTCTATTGGAAATAAATGCTGTTAAATTAAACTTTCTATTCATCTACGAATCCAGAAAACAATCTATTCAGTTACTTTGGAAATGTAATAGGTTACAGATTACAAGTTATCCTATTTAAAATCTAATAAGTAGTGTAACTATTTCAATTACTTCACTAAAATAATGTAACTGATTACATTTGATTACTTTTTGATTACTTTTCTAATGAATGTTTTCAACTGTTAATCATTTTCAAACATTTAAACGAGACAGGGTTAACCTTACAGTAGTACACAACACTAAACTCAAGATTATAATAATTTAATTTTAAAGCACAGCCACCACAAAATCAGACTTCAGCACCTCTTTTTACTTTGAGATATTTTTGATTTTTACATTTCCAGCACTGGAACGCATTTTTATCAGTTGCAATTGGTGGCAACTCTCAGACAGGTTGTAGCCTAAAGCTTTCAGTGGCAATGTGGATTGATGTAATTGGCAAACGTGTTGCACTGCAAATTCAAACAAGACAAGCAATCAGAATAGGATTGCTTTACTAAATGGCCTTTAAATGGCAGGAGGCACTGTGCATATCAAAAACAGGGAAAGCAACAAATTTATATTATTTAGCATATCCTAGCTTTTTATAGAAAGTATTCAGATGCAACCTCCTTTGTAATTGTCAACATTTTCATAAGTAACTGTAACTTATATACACATTTTTTTCTCAGTAACTGTAACCGATTACAGTTACATTTATTTTGTAATTATGTAATGCTGTTACATGTAACTAGTTACTCCCCAACACTGCTTGAGCACCAAATCAACATTATTATGATCATGTGACAATGAAGACTGGAATAATGGCTGCTGAAAAATCAGCTTTGCCATCGCAGGAATAAACTGAATATTAGAAAACAGTTATTTTAAATTGTAATAAATTTCACAGTATTACACATCATTCACAATATTAAATTCTTATCTGGCGATGTGTCCTGACTGATTGACATACAGTTGTAAACTGAATCGGAAATATCTTGTGTATGGTTACAGTAACAAGACAACACACAATAGTAAGCCAAACGGGACCTTCTTTGAGCTTCAAAACTGTGGTTAAACTGCTCAGGAAAAATCTTATTTTCAAGGAGGTGCTAAGGCCCCTGTGCACCATGCAACGGTACAGTAATGACACATGCTCTTTGTTTGGTCCTTACCTTAAAAATTAAATCCTTTTTGCCATACCTCAGCTCTTTCAGTTGGGCTTGGATTTTTTTGGACTGCAAAATGAAGATAAGAGAGAATGTGTGTTAGCTTATTCAAATAGTAAAATTGGTTTTAGATTGTGTAGCAGGCTTTTTGTGGCCGCACAGAAGTGTTCCTTTGTGAACACTTGCTGGGCAAAGCTCCAATTCAAAGGAGAGACCTTCACTGAGCAAGAAAATATAAAACTCTTCCCTTCAGTGGACTGCAGGGACCACTCGGTGACGCAAACACATTAACACATCAACACCCAGACATACACACTTGCACAATAACACTCACTCCATGGTATGGTATTGTCTTGGCTTGCTGCCTGTGGATTGCTGCCACAGTTGTAAACATTTACAGACACACACGCACACACGCGCACACACACACACACACACATATATTCCTCTTACTCTATAGCCTTAATGTCTTCAGTAATCTCTTAGTAACTGAAGTGTACAGCACCTCCACAAAACTAATGAGACTCTCCCCCCCTTAGAGAAGCAAAATCACGTTGCCAATACACATGCATTTAGTTGTCTACCTTGCCAACTTTCTAGCTTGGAATGAATAGAATGTTGAGTTTGTAATATCAAGTTGGTTGCTCTTGAATCTAGAAAATGTGTGTTTAAATATATACCGTTTTCGGGTCTTGAGTTCTCGGGGGTGTTTTTTATTTTTTTTTTAAGAAATCAATACATTTTATTCGGCAAGAATGCAAAAAAATGTTTTTATAATAATGTTACATAAGGCTTGATTCAAATAAATGCTGTTCTTTCGAACTTCCTATTCATCAAAGAATCTAAAAAAATTTTAATATTTCCAACATTGATAATAATGTTCCTTGAGCACCACATTAGCATATTAGAAAGATTTCTGAAGGATCATATGACACTGAAGACTGGATTAATGACTGCTGAAAATTCAGCTTTGCCATCAGGGAAAAATTGCTTTTTAAAATATATGAAAAAATAGAACAGTTATTTTAAACTGTAATAATATTTTGTAATATTACTGTTTTTAGTGTATTGATCAAATAAATGCAGCGTTGGCAAGCATAAGAGACTACTTTATTAACTTAAAAAGAGTATTATTTGCAATAAAATACCATTTCAGTCTTTCTACTTCAAAAGTTTGTGTATTACTTGCCGCTCCTTCATAATTAATTATAAAATTCACCAGCAATTTCTGAAAAAAAAATAGTTTCTTCACCAAAGCGTAAGAGAAAACCTTTTGTCAATAATCATTAAACACAATTTTGTAATTATTTTTGCATTCAAAAACAAGCTCAAAAATCTGAGGGTGGCATGTGAATAGGTGTGAACATGCATAATGCTTCTGCCTGGAGTAACATTATTTTTGGCCTGAATAGAAATGCTGAAGTATTTTCAACTGTATTTGAGTCCACGCAACATACCTCCTCTGCATGTATGTCACAGAGCTTGTTCCCGGACAGAAGTTTATTCTTCAGGCTTTTATTCTGGAAAACAAGAAAAGGCAATAAATAGAGATATACTGTACCGACGGCTTTGTAACATCAAGCATGAAACAAGCCCAGACGTCTTGTTTTATCTAGGTAAATACACTCAATTTAATGGTACCCCTGTCTCTGCAGACAAAAGCAGTGCTTCAACTGTTTCCATTGAGCTCATTTTGACAGTTCCCTCACAAGCTTATTGAAGCTCAAGGTGACCCAGGAGTATATGCCTCATTTCTGTAATAACCTGCAGTGGATGTCTTTATGGAAATAGATGATGGCAGATTAAGAATCAATACAGAGATGATGGTGGTGCTGAGTTTAATCTAGTGCTTTTCTCCACCTCCTCTTTTTTCTTTCTCTCTGTTCATGTCCATTTGCTTTTATTTTTTCTCTCATTATCTCTCTCTCTTTGCCTCAATTTCTCACTTCCTTTGTCTCTGTGTTGCTCTCAGATGCAAATGTACATGCTTTTAGTGGCAATGTCACCCAGTTTCAGACCCACCAGGATTTCGGAGGACTTTTTGCTGATAATTGCGGCCCCAAAAAATGACTAAATTTCCAGAGCCATTTCACTAAAATTGCGATGCTACTTGTGGTATTTTTGGCATTGTTTTGCAGTGAAAACCCAGCAACAATCATGCAATTAGTGTTAGTGACAATAGAAGCACAATTACCTGTAATTATTTTAGTGAATAATAACTGAATATGCAGTATGCATTGAAATATTGAGACAACATTGATGAAATAGACTGTATATTTGTGTATTCTGTTTTCAGCGTAAATAAAAATAGAATGTGTCCACAGAGTGATCGTGTTAACAAAACCTTTTCAGTCATTAACACAAATGGGCAATTAGGTTCTGAGATTTATGGTAATCATTTTCTTGACAGATGCAATTTACATAAGCAATTTTTTTTTTTTCTAGGCATGCCATACATCATCAAAAACTGTTACTAGATACTGACACTTCTCACTGAATACCATTCAAATGTTTTTTTTTTCTTTTTTTTTTTAAATTATTTATTATCAATTTATTTAATTCAGCAAAGGACACATTAAATTATTTGAAAAGTGAACATTCCATTGCTCTAAAAGATTTCTATTTTAAATAAATGCTATTAATTTTAACTTTCTATTCCTGAAATAAAAAAATAAAAAAAAGTATCACAGTTTCCACTAAAATATTAAGCAGAGCAACTGTTCTCACATTGATAATAATAAGAAATATTTCTGGATCACCGAATCAGCATATTCAAATGATTTTTGAACTAATGGCTTCTGAAAATTCAGCTTTGCCATCACAGGAATAACTCGCATTTTAAAATATTTAAATTTAATTAATATAGTATTTCACAATATTTCTGTTTTTTTTTTTTTTTCACTTTATCTTTGATATATAATGCCGTGGTGAACATAAGAGACTTCTTTTAAAAGCATTAAACATTAATATTACAGAACTCAAACTGTTGAACACTAATGTACAGACATATACAAACTTACGGACGTTGTTGTTACTATCTAATGAAGTCAGTAAATGAGAGTGACTGGAAACCTTAGTCTTAGTATTTCTGTGTAATATTTATGTGAAGATCAAGGGAACAATTTAAATTGCATTTTGAAGGGCACTGCAGGAACAGGACACTTTTTATAGGGTCATTCCAAATGAACATGAGTAGCTGCAGAGGACACAAAGAGACAATGTTGAATGCTGAAGTTTTATATGTCTCAACAGTCAAGTGGCAGTGACGTCTTTGTAAAGAGCGTACACATGCGAGACAGAATGAGACACCCTTGTGTGTGTGATTAGCTAATATTGCACTTTTCCCCTTCAAATTTGTATTTTCTGACAGAAAAAAAGTAAACATATAAGCAAATTACACACTATCACAAATAAAATGGGGTCTTGTTGAATTTGCATCCATTCATGTGATCGCATAAATCCAATAGTTCATTGCATCTGTCCAACTAAGTGCAGTTTTCATTGAATTCCACCAAATTATAGAATTCATTCATGTGGGGAGCAAAAGCGCATTTCAGTCACTTCCACCAAGTGACGTTTGACAGAAAATTTCAAAACAACTAAAAATGGCAAAGCCATTATCTCAGCAGAACACTTGCTTTTCATGCCATATGTTCGTCGCTTCCGTCATTAAATTAACGCTTAAAGTTCAACAGGCTCTTTTCTACTTTTATTGTAATTACAACACCTGCTGTGTAACGAGTCACAGTGGCCCACACCAACAAATTGACTGGGGAATATATAATAGCTGGTGGACCACAGAGGTGTTACATTAAAGTGACTGTGTGTGAAAGAGAAAGAATAAGAACAGAGAAAGGAAAGAAGGGACGTTCTGAGAGCAAGTGAAAGAGTGTTTGAGGTAATGAAGCAGAATAGCATTGCAATACGATTCAATGAGGTGGAATTGGCTGAGTATCAAATCCATACACTTGCATTTCTACCCCTCTCTGAAGAAGAATGAGTGCCCAAGTCTGTAAGAAAAATGGCAGCTGTCATTAAAAGTGACATGTGGCTGCCCTGCTACAGACTGCAATGACACAAGGATCCACCCAAGCAGATAGGGCACAGTGCAGTCAAGTGACTTCAAACAACAACCATGAAAAAAACTCATAGACTTAAAGGGATGGTTCACCCAAAAAATGAGACTTCTGTCATTATTTATTCAGCCTCATGTTGTTCCAAACTTGTATGACATATGGAACATAAAAGAAGGTGTTTTTAGTGCATAAAATGAAAGCCGGTGGTGTCCAGAGTTGTTGTCATATAGGTTTAAAAATTGACATCAGGGTGAATAAATGATGACTGAATTTCCATTTATGCGTGAACTATCACTTTAAACCTTGCATTTTCTTTTCACTCAATATTTAGTAAAACTATAAAGCTAAATTGAGTTATAAGCAAAATTCACTCAGCTACGGTACAGTAAGTGATACAACCAGTACTTTAACAAATTAAATAGTTATTATGCTTGACTTCAGTTGAACTAAGGGACACAGTTTCCATTTTATGTTCAATTAAAGGCCATTCCACTGTAGACTTTAACTTGAATAACACTGCATATCACAGTAGTTAGAACATAAATCTCTATTGAGAAGAAATATCATGCCATTTTTTATATTTTCTCCATTAATTTACGAGCAGCCGTTGGCAAAAAGAAACTGCCGTGGCTGGTGATTGTTCTCTTCTTTGATGAATGAAAGCATTTAACATTGTTTTATTTTATTTCGCATTTAATCTCACATATCCTGTAAATGCTACTATTAAAAATTAAGAAAGTATATTTCTTTGATGTTCTGAGAATTATTGCCTGTATCCAGAATGAATACATTAATAATACTTCCTAAAAAAATTGATCAGTACCTCTTGCTGAAGGTCTTTGATGATTTTGGTCTTCTTTTCCATCTCCATCTTTAAGAACTTTATCTGCATGGAAAAGGGGGAAAATTTGCATATTAAAGCCCCAGCAGCATTTTGTACAGAAAAAAGCATCATAAATTGTGCATGATGATCTAAATGAAGGAAGAATGATGTATGCCGTTATATATACACTACTGTTCAAAAATTTGGGGTTGGAAAAATTTTATGTTTTTGAAGTCTACAAAAATACAGTAAGAACAGTAATATTTGTGTGCTATTATTACAAATTAAAATAGCTGTTTTCTATCTAAATAACTTTTTCTATTTTAATCTATTCTGCTTGAGTCTAATTTCTTATTTTTATGAATGCTGAAAACAGTTATGCTACTTAATATTTATGCAGAATCTGAGATAATTTTTTTCTCAGGATTCTTTGATGAACAAAGCTCAAAAGAAAGAATCAATTTAATATATCCTTGCTGAATAAAAAAACTTAGTGACCCCAAACTTTTGCACAGTACAGTATGTACAGAAATACAGTTATCTTTGTAATTCAATTTATTAGATTATTCTGAGCTGCATATACCTTTTTATTCATTGTATATATTATTTGTTTGCAGGCTTGATTTGAGGGAAGAAAGAAAGAAATCCAATAACAAGGGTAGATGAGATCTTACTGTACATTTGCTGTGTATGACTGCAATGTAAATTCATGAAAACCTCAATCACGTTTACCCCTGGTGAACTGAACACAAATGAAAAGAGAACCATATAAAAATATTTCACCACGAGCCTATATGGAATACAAATGTGAAAGCGAAGGTTTCCCAAAAAAAATCCAGAGCGTGGTACAAACAACCAAAAAAGAATCAGAAGTGTTTACAGCCCTGAGGGTGAACCGCAGCTCCAATCAAATAGAACGTTCCACTATTGCTCCTTATTCCTTATTCACCCAGCTCAGCCCTGAATGTCAAACTACCTCAACTCTCATTCTCTCTCTCCTGCCTCCAGCCATGGCAGACACTGTGGAAAAATAACAACACATCTAAATACTGAGGTCGAGCAGCTGTGTGCCGTTCCAGACAATACGGCAGCAGTGTACCTGCGGGTGTATCCATTCCGATTAGCACTTTAATTGAATTCAGTCCACAAGCTCATGTATTGATATACTGCAGTCAATGCATAGATATTTTTTGCAATCTTGGTTTTTTGGATTACAACAGAATCATATCTTGTTCCTCATTTCCTGGTTTCACATGGCTTTGTCTGCGAAGCATATGCAATCTGAGTATATATTTAGGGAATGTCTTGACTAAATATGTTTCGATTTGTCAAATAATTCAAAGACTTTCTATCAGATTCAGGTTCATGATTAATTTCATTTGAGTTTCTAAATGAATCTTAAATAAGAGTTCACCCAAAAATGAAAATTCTGTCGTAATTTACTCCTGCCTTTCCAAATATGTATGAGTTTTTTTCTTCCGTAGAACACAAAAAAAGGTATTTTCAAGAATGTTGGTAACCAAACAGTTTTAGTTACCATTGACTTCCATTGTATTGACAAAAATGTCTTATTTTATGTTTTGTTATGTTTGGGAAGGAGCTATTTTTTGTCCACATTATGAAAGTCAGGGGGTGGTTCAAAAGTCAAAAGTCATGTCATTGACTTTCTTCTGAGAAACACAAAAGAATAAATGATGATTTTTTTTTCATTTTAAGAAGAAATTTTCCTTAGAGAAGCTTAAACTGTCTCTAGTGCACGAGTTTTGAATATGCAGTTTTAATAAGCTGATATGGACTTTATTCCTCTTACCAAAACAGTTTGGTCTCAGGATAATGCTAACGGCTCAACATAATAGCTAAATAATGTAAAGGTTGTCATAAAAAGACACTTACAGGCAAACAAAAGGTCACAGCTCGTTGGGCCGTTTCAACAGCAGTGTAAAATGTTAACATTTCCCGGACTGAGCGGCCACATTGTTGCAGCTTGTGAAAATATCTGGGGTTGTGAATCGGCTTTGCTATCTGTAATTGGTGTCAATTGGCGGTGAACTGTTCGCAGAATGGAAAGAATGGCCAGAGCTGGTGAAATGCTAATTCTCAGTGATTCATTCTCATTCTGAACACGAGCCCCTGTGCCTCTATCCCCCGCAGTACTGCGCGCAGCCACACACAGAGATGAAACAAGCAAAGTTGCATGCAGATAATTGTGTATCTCCTCCAGAGTCAGCAAGGTGCTTCCTACAGTTTTCCATAATTACTGTAACATAACTCTTCCAGACCTAAAGGTAAATGCCTATAATAGAAGAGACCCTCTTTGGGCCCTCCATGTCATCGCACTGACTTTAACGAGGATTCCAGTGTTTTCCTGGTAATTACTTTAGACAGGGGTATGTATAGAGGGTGCAATGGTGACACAGCTAAATGAAGAAATCATGATATTTAGTCCAATTGTGCTTCAATGCATCATTAACAAACCTAAATGACTCTCTTTCTGTACTGACGTACAGTATAGTTTCAAAGAAAAAGCTTCTTTTTTTTTTTGTCTAATTAGTCATTCTAGTTTTAAAGGATACAACTTTTTTTGTTACTCTTTAATTTCTTTTATCCCCATTTTAAGGACGTTGAAATATTAATTTGTCAGTATTCCTATATATTAGTCTTGTCAATAAACCCAGACTTTTTAGATTACTATTTAAAATACATTTATGCTTTGTGCTTGTACAAGTTTAAAATCACAGTCACACTGTATTTTAAGGTCCAATTCACGCTATTAACAAACCATTAACTACGACTTTTGCCTCAATAAACCCCTAATTTGCTGCTTATTAATAGCTTATTAATGCAAAATATGTGCGGTAACACTTTATTTTAAGGTGTCATAATACAGTGTAATTACCTAGTTAAGTACTTAGTAGTAGCCGTTATACTTGAAACAAAATGTACTTACCATGTAAGTTATGGAACAGTCTGTACTTACAGTTTGTAATTACAATTATGTACATGTAATAGGCAGCTACTGGTACACATATGTAACAGACCGAGTCTGTTACACAGCTACATATGTAACCAAAAGATTGTTACATACGTGTTGCAGACTTTATGCAATGTAATTATAAATGTAAGTACACAGACATACTTAAAATAAAGTGTATCAAGATTGTACTTAAGTGTATTTCATGTGTATCTATGCTATACACCTTATCCAGCTGCACCTTAGTTTGATTTAACCCACCAGTACACAACTTAAATACATGTAATACCTTTATAATTACATTAAAATTACAAAATACACAGGCATAAGCTACTTAAAATAAAGTGTATCAAGATTGTACTTAAGTGTACAAGTAGCTGTGTAACAGACTCGGCCTGTTACATATGTGTAATATTAGCTGCCTATTACATCTACATAATTACAAACTGTAATTACAGGCTGTTCCATAACTTAGTTACATGGTAAGTAACTTTTGTTTCACGTAAGTAGAATGGCTACTACTAAGTACTTAATTAGGTAATTACTCTGTATTATGACACCTTAAAATAAAGTGTTACCATATGTGCTTTATGAGTACTAATAAACAGCCAATATGTTAATAATAGACATGCTAATAAGCAACTAGTTAATAGTGAGAATTGGTCCCTGTACTAAAGTGTTACCAAAATCACACTTTAAAAAACTTTTAAAAATCGTAATTTCAATTAACTTTTATGTACAATTTGTGTGTTTTAAAATAGGGTAGAGAAGGATCTTTTTCTTTCAAGATTTCAAGCAGTCAAAAGTGCCCCTACACCTAAAAGTAATGCTTCTTTAACAGCAATGATGGTTCCAAGAAAACATTTATCATTCATGAAACCTTTCCATTCCACAAAAGGGATTTTTATGATGGAAAAAGATTCTTTAGATTTTTAAAAGGTCCTTTTAAGTACTATTTGCTGAACAGTTCTTTGGGGAAGCTAAAATGGTTCTTCTATGGTATCACTGTGAAAACCCCCTGTTGAACCTTTATTTTTAAGAGTGTAACCGAAGAATCTCCCATGGACAAATAAACCCAATGATTTTGTAAGTAAACAAGTGAGTGGCAAAATGCTATAGGCCATTATCTTTAGTATTTTGAGACAGCCCCCATAGGCTGTTTATGCGGTTAGCAGTTTGACTGGACTGTATTTATACAGTTTAACACATCAGTGTAAAGGGTCTCACGGTGGCCTGCTGTTTCTCTGCACGTTCAGCTGCATCATCCAGTTGTTTCTGCAGAGCTGCCTGGAGTGACTTCATCTCATCCCTGTGAATGAGAGAGAGAGAGACAGAGAAAAACAAATGGAAAACAGTGAATAAGAGTGCACAGGGGAATAGTGATCACAATGGCCACTACAAGGGCTTTCTTTTATCTGACATGTCAGGTATACACATTCTAGAACACATATAATGCCATTTCTGAACATGACGACAACCAAAAATTCATCAACTAAAACTGGTTACAAATCACTGAACAATAACTATAAATAAAAGGCTATGGCAAATATGTAAATTAATACACCCTTATTATGCAGGGTTTGCCCACACACTGTACACTCGCTGTTTTGTTCTTTAGAATGAGAAATGATTAAAGATTTAAATCTAATCAGCTGCACTGTGCTGTTCAAAACTAACATTTGCTACATATCTCTGTTTTATTCCATTAGAATTGTTTAGACAGTTCACTATAATCTTAGAGTTGTTGCTCAGCGGGAAAAGAAACAAGCAAAAATAGTATTTGGTCATTCAAACATTCCTGAAAGAAACAGATTAATTAAATAAATAATTGGAGATAAATAAGCAAGGATGAGGGGGCAAGCCTGTTATAAACGAACTTTTTGTCCCTATGATGAAAACTCACCAAACTTTGCATGCATGCGGGGTCCTGGCTAATTGCATTCTCTGTAATTTTAGGATGGATGGGATGCATGGTTGCCTAGCAACTAGTGGATAAATTTGCAATATTCATGTAGCCCCACTATACTGTTGAGCTCAAGACTTAATATTTCACATGAGAGTCACTCTCCTTATAGGAAACAAATTTGCCTCAAGGACCACCAAGTTCCACAATTAAGCTATTTTTCAGTATTTGACATTTCAGGCAAAACCAAAAGCTAAATCCTTCTTGAGAACTGCTCATCCAACTGATCAAATGAGATTTTTGACCTGCCATCTTTGGAAATGGCTTTCATATGTTTACAAAATTTAATAAGATTGGAGCTGATGGATCTGGAAATCAAAATGTAAGCTTGTCACAAAAGGCCACTGAATAGCAGCCACAGCGGGTGTACTCATGAGGACCCTTGGAATCATGAAATGACAAAAAGTACAGCCTAAACAGATTTAACAGACACAGACATGTGAAGGTCACACAACTGCAAGCCCGTATCAAGTGCACCATTTAAGTCAAGGCCTTTCCTCTTTCATCTACTTTATGATGTCTTTTTATGCCCACTGGATTATATTAATTGCTGCTTGCAGCCTCATTTTAAAGTATATTTTTAGTTTAATGAGACATAAGAGCCATACTTATTCTTGCTTGTTAAATGACTCATTTATATCAGCAAGTGAATTATAAAAGAAATATTCTGATATAAAGTGGGACCCAGACATCTGAGACTATCAGTGCCTTTATTTTACATTTAATCTAATACAGTTTAATATTTTTATTTTTTATTACATTATCATGACAACAATTTTAATGAAAAGCAGAATATAAATTAACAGAATTCCAGAGTTTTTCTGTATTAAACTTCTTTTGCTAGAAATAGTGAAGAATCTAAAATCAAAATATTCAACTCAGGCCCATGGCACAATTTCTGCAAAATGATATTATTTTGGTTCTTGCATGTTTCGCAGCACATATCAAAGTAAAACGTCCAGTTAGTGGCACTAAAAATGTGTTTGGTTTTATCTAAAACATACGAATGTAAATCTAGCAATGTTTTATTATGCTGGCTGTTGTAAGTATCGCATCAGTTAGAAACTGAAATGTCTGGAGAATGGCGCTAAAATGTTAATGCTCTATTGTGTTTGAACCAACGTACCATCTACACTTAGAACTTTTCGTCTCATCCGAAAGTTCCCGTCTTTCGGATGAGATGTTAAACCGAGGTCCTGACTCTCTGTGGTCATTAAAAATCCCATGGCACTTCTCGGAGAGAGTAGGGGTATAACCCCGGTGTCCTGGCCAAATTCCCGCCACTGGCCCTTATCAATCATGGCCTCCTAATAATCCCCATCCACTTGATTGGCTCTATCTCTCTCTCTCTCTTCTCCACCTGTAGCTGGTGTGTGGTGAGCGCACTGGCGCCATTGTCCTGTGGCTGCCGTCGCATCATCCAGGTGGATGGTGCACACTGGCGGTGGTTGAGGAGAGACCCCCCACATGATTGTAAAGCGCTTTGGGTGTACAGCTATACACAATAAAACGCTATATAAATGCATCATTCATTCATTCATTCATTCATTCATTCATTCATTCATTCATTCACTAACCCCTACCCTAAACCTAACAAATAGTGTTAACAAAAGCAAACATGAAATAAAATGCCTTTGCTGAAGCAACAATGCCAGTTTTAGCTTCCTTCTTTGAGCTCTTTCATTGAGTGCCATGACTTGAGTTTCAAAGGACTCATACACAAGTTCTCCGCATCGCAAGTGCTGTGATGTACCAGGTGAGCTAATAAGCAAGTTTACTACATCCAAAAATCCATACATATGGAGCTGGTCATAACATGCAAATGTCGAAATGTCTTAATTTACAAATCATGCACTATGGTAAAAGTGTTTTGAGGACATAAAAAGTATATTTACAATTTGTGTCAAAAGGAATAAATGTTTTTACAGTTCATTTCAGCTGGACACTGCAGTTAATTGTATGTATAGGCACGTTTTTTTTTTTTTTTGGAAATATTTCTTATTCATTCAAAATCCTAAAACTTTATTTATTTGCAAGTTTATATTAAATCAGTGTGGTCTTAGATTTTTGGACTCACTCTATCTATGCTGCACTAAGCCTCAGAGAAACATCACTGTGTGCCAATTCGCAGGTGAAATACAGCATCCATTGTCATTCTCCTGACTTGTGTAATCACAAATGTCCATGGGATGGTCTGCCCATTTCTTTTTCTACCAGGTGCTTATATTGTCATTTTAATCAAGAGAGTGAAGGTCAGAAACTTCAGCACATCTGCCCTGAATTTCAATATCTGTCTGCTGTTGATTGGGGTTAAAAATAGAAGTCATTACGCACACCTGACACTAGGGGAAATTGAATTCTGTCACTAACTCTCCGCAGCCAACATGGTTGAACCTTGATGGATCCAGTCTGTTGCCATGATGCCACCACGAGTGTTCTGGAGTGCTCTGTAGTTTTCTGTCTCTGAAAACCCATGACAATTTAATCTGATTTAAACCGAGACGGTCATAAAAGCTGTGTTAAAGAACCCTGTTGCTCTTGAAACTGGGAAATAACAGTCGCCGAGAGAGCCTTAGATGTATACGACAAATGGCTGAGCATCTGTCTACAGCCGTACGCATGTAAACAGTTGCAAACACTCTCTAATTACTGATGTTGGTGTGTGAGAATGAGTAATTAATTAAAGAGTCTCTCAGAGCACTGTTTCCTTCACAGTTCATTTCATCTAAAGTTGACTGAAACACCACATGGGCTGAGATACATGTCGCCAAACTTTTTAAAAATGAAAATGCAGTTTATTAGAGGGTTTTTTTTCTTTCTTTTTTTTCTAATGCTGCTCACTTGTAAATTATAAAAATTAAAGAATACATTTAAATTAAATCAGTATAATTAGGGCTCAAGGTTGCACATTTACACCACCAATCAAATGTTTAGGGTTAGTATTTTGTTTTTCTATTATTATTATTATTTTTATTATTCTTTCAGCAAGGGTGCATTAAATTGATAAAAAAAAAATGACGAAATTGAAATTGTCAAATAAATGCTGTTCTTTTGAACTTTCTATTCATCAAAGCATCCTGAAAAACACAGTTTCCACAAATATATTAAGCAGAACTGTTATATATAACAGAAAAGTGTTTTTAACATTGATAATAAGAAAAGTTCCTTGAGCACCAAATAGAATGATTTCTGAAAGATTATGAAGGGGCCATATTCATAAAACATCTTAAGGCTAAAAGTAGCATCTAACTTTTTAAGAAAAACTCTTAAGAATAATGTGTTTGTCAATCATAAGGACTCATAAAGTATTTCACAAAGCATTTTAGCACTAAAACCAGCTCCTAAATCTGTGAAGTAAGGGGTATTCAAGAGGACTCCTAAGTCACTAAGACCAAATATTGCCAGCAAACATTTTAGAAACCTTTAATGATAATTTCCCTTTAATTTATGTTCTTCTTTTCATGTACAAGTTGGGCAAGAAATAACAGCTGTTCTTATGTCGAGTTTGGTTTTGTTTTACATTTGCACAATGTCCTAGTGCCATGATTATTCTAGTCCGTTAATTAAAAGATTGCACAAAGTATATACATATCTGCTAATTGTTTTTGAAATGCATGAATTCCATATAAGAGGCTGACAATTAGCTAAACAAGTACTTGTTTAGTGACACTAAGCCTACATTTTAAAATCTTTTTTTGAATGTGGCAAAATGTGGCGTCCTTTCTTAGTTTAAGATTTCTACCCATTCCTTAGTGAAAGTTGGTCTCAGCCAATAGGTTTATAAGAAGAAACTGTTAGGAGAGCTCCTAGTGGCAAGATAAAATATTTTGTGAATATGTCCCCTGAAGACTGGGGCAATGGCTGTAAAAATGTAAAAATGTTCTTTATCAGTTTAGTTTTCTCTATGTTCCCATTTGCCAGCTTGATTTCCTAGTTAGTCTCCTTGGTTACTCATTAGTTAATTCTGTTCAGCTGTTCCTGTTTAGTTCACTTATTTATTCATTTATACTCCCTGTTTGGTTCAGGTCTTTGTCTGAAATAATTTGGAAAAATGTGTCTAAATATGCCTGCTTCAGTTTGCTGGTGATACTTCTAAATCTCAATCTTTCTTAGAATTACATCTTTATAAGTCAGTCATTTGTTTTATAGCTCCGATCAATGGCTGAGAGTTAATGACACAGTGGGAGTTGCTTCGGGAGGAGCTGCAGAGAGAATGCAAAAAATTGTCCAGTGGAGAAAAAAAAAAATGCTTTACCTTTGCTTGTGACTGAGCTCCAGGATCCTCTGAACATCTTTCTTGGGCACAGCATCATCATTCTTAAGAGACTGTAGAGGGAAAAAAAAGAGTGGTTGTGATTTATGCTTTGTAATATTGTATATTTGTGTGTGAGTGTTTGAGCTGTTTATTTTTGAATTCAACATGGCAGATGAAGCTGACACTGTCAGATCTGTTCATCTGTAGAGATATGACCACTTTCTATAATGCTTATTTTTACAGTAAGCCTGAAAAGACCAGTAAAGTCTTGAGAATGGTGCTTCGATGGGGCAGTTCCAAAGCATCTTTTTCCCTCCTTAGAGAAACATCAGCGAGATCAGAGAGAGGAAATCTGACTAATTCTCATTATAGCCTCATTTCCATTTTCTTCAATCAGCATAAACTATGAATAATGGAATGCAAATCCTTGAAAGAAAAAGATATTAAACCTTTTTCATTCAGATCATGTCTAGAATTTTACATCGAAGAATTCTGATGTTTATAAGCATTCAGTTTTTTCATTAAAATATTTACTTTTTTTTTATCACAGTCAATGGGAAGTCAGGGGCTATGTTGGGTAGTAACATATTATACACTGTATTGCCAAAAGTATTGGGTCACCCCCTTCCAATGAACAGGTTTGACTACTTTAGTAATTTCCATGAGTACAAATCTTAATGTTTAAGCATATAATGATATTCTAGGGAATTGTGTGCTTCTAATTTTAAAGCAACAGTTTGGACAGAACCCTTTTCTATTCTAACATGACAATGCCTCTGTGTATAAGGCAAGGTTCAAAAAGAAATGATTGATTTAGTCAGTGTGGAAGAACTTGACTGGTCTGCAGAAAACCAAGTCCTAATCCAAGCTGAACACCTCTGGTGTGACTTTAAATGCAGATCTTGAGCCAAAAACTATTTACCAAACACCAATAATTTCAGCAGAAATTACCAAACACCAATAATTTTTACCAAACACCAATAATTTCAGCAGAACCCTTAACACCCACCTGTAGCCCCCTGGGGGTCCCTGGACCCCCCATTCAAAACCCCTGGTGATTTTTGTAATTTTGTCAATGCAAGTACAAGATTATTCTTGCGTCTGACACCAAATAAGTAGCCGTTTAAACAAAAGCAATCCAGAATAGATGCAGTTTTTAATAAAAATTAGGGCTTGTCAAATCCCAGTTACACTTTATTTTTTCAATAGTCTCCTTTAGACATTCTATTAACTATAAGTAATTTTGCAACTACATGTTAACTAACTTTCATTAATTTTGCAACTACTTGTCAACTAACTCTCATTAGAGTCTTAGAAAACTGTTATGGTTAGTAGAATAAGTTGACATGCACTTGCAAAGTTACTTATAGTCAGTAGAATGTCTGTTGGGGGACAATCAAAATAAAAGTGTTAGCAGATATTAAGCAGACAGTCTACTAATTCATTCTAAACCCCCCTTTTAAGGGTCCAGTATGTAATATGACAGCTAGTGGCTGAAATGGGTACTGCAATCCAAATTCAAAATATTGGAGAGAGTTGTTTCTCCTGCCGCCTCCTCCTTAGACTCAAAGCTCATGTTAGTTGCCAGGCTTGGTCCTGGAGGGCCACTGTCCTGCAGAGTTTAGCTCCAACTTGCCTCAACACACCTACCTGGAAGTTTCTAGTATGCCTAGTAAGTCCTTGATTAGCTGGTTCAGTGTGTTTAACCGGGGTTGGAGCTGAACTCTAAAGGACAGTGACCCTCCAGAAGCAGGATTGGACACCCCTGCGCAACAGGAATGAACGCAACTGAAAGTGATCAACACGATCTCACAGCAGTTCCTACAATTCCGCTTTAGGGGGTGGCTAATTTGTAGGAATTTGTACAAAGGATCACCCTAACCCCATCCCTAAACCTACCCCACACACAAATTGTACGAGTGAGGTCACACTGTTAGACATTTCTGTAATTTCTATAGTTATTTACTGTATATCACTCAGCATAATACTGCAAATTCCCTTTACAGTAAATAACTGTAATACCCTTTGCATCATGGGAATTTTCTGTGACGTCAAACTCCACATACAGAGACTTACTGTATTTTTTAAAATTGCTGTATACTACTGTGTTTCCCATAACGGCCTCTTTGGCGCCATTTTATTGAGGTTGTTTTATTTTCCTCATTTCTTACATTTGGATTGATACGATTTGCCCTATACCGTTTCTACAATGCCGCAACAGTTTGGGACTGGCTACACTGGACCATAGACTGTAGCACTGGATGTGTTACATCGCTTGTAAAGATTGGAAAATCCATTTGTCCTTCATGTCAGAAACAGCGCGAACGCTTGGAGTACATCTGTAGGCTACGTTCGCATCCACTATAGATAGTATAATAGGTTCTATATTGTTTTTTCGAGTCGCGCTGCGTCGCGCCGCGCTACTCGCGTCCGAACCTGCGAGAGTGGAAGAGCTCCGGAGAACATCTGCGCTGTGTGTCAATGCACCTTACGAGAGAATAAGACCCGCAAGCAATGTAAAAATATATGTACGTTTGTCTGTGTTTGTGTCATATTTTTGCACACCAGTTTAACCTAGTAACATTTACCCGTCAACTTGGCGGTAACAAACTTTACTATGGTAAACTGCGCTGTCGTTACAAATGACTTTTGTCAGCTTATTGAATTAAGTTACCGAATTAAAAATATTTTTAACGAGCAATGCTTATCTTATATTAACATTAAGTTAACTAGTGTGAAATTTTGTCCAGGTGTTAGTAGTTAATGTTGGCCAGTAGCCTATTGAGAAAATAAAATCATATGTTAGCTAGCTTAAACAAGTTTTATGGCTAGCTGCCTTTCTAGTTTTAGAATTAGTTTGTTATAGTTTTTAATAGAATTTAAGATTTACTGCATTTTTTGTATTTGTGTTTTAAAGGCAACTGCAATGAAGCATCAAGAAAGACATGAGCATGCCAGCCAACCTGAGACTGATCATTCTTGGTAAGAGAACAACATGGTTTTGAGAGGTTTGTGTGTTTTATATGGGGTTTGCCTTTTAAAAGTGTGTCATTTCAACTTCTTGTTTTTCAGAGAAGACATTTCTGTCACTAACAAAGTGGATGGTGAGCAAAGGTGGTGGCCACATTTTGGAGCAGCACCTGGGTTTTGCAGATGGCTATGTATTTTTGTGAGGATAAATCCAGGGGATACAACATAATGCACTGCAAAACGTCCTAAGACAGGAGAAATGGTTTTAAATAAAGAATTTGATATTTTGTAATTATTGTGTCTGTTTTAATTGAATGCCAGTAGTACCTATGTAGAATTAAAATAAAATGAATTCTATATAATAATGATAAAATCTAATGAAATCTATATTAAAATGAATGAATTACAGTAGTATACTGATGAACTGGATTATTTTTACAGTAATTTACTGTAAAAGAGTACAGTTTGCAACTGTAAATCAAATACAGTTTGCTACTGTAAATCTTATTTACAGTAACATACTGGCAACAGTGTTGCCAGTAAGTTACTGTAAAAACCCTTTGAAATGTCTAACAGTGCATACAAATTTGTACAAATTAGTCACCTCATAAAATACGTATGAATTGGTCCTGAAATAGTGTTGTAATGGTAGGCAACGAGCCTTAAACTGTAAGCTGATGAGGTGATTTATCCACGTCTTAATATGCCTCTGGTCATAGAGTTTTTTAGTTGGATGCTGAGGCTTTTTAGGTTGGGTAGAATATGTGATCTCTGACCCAGTTTGTTTGCTGGCTTCCATGGCTGCAATATGCTGTATTTTCTGCTAACTGGCAACCCGGAATGTCTAAATACTATTGGGTAAATTGGCAGTGGGAGGAATCACACAGACCAAAACAAAAACAGACATTCAGAAACAGAACGCACATTTAAAAAGCTGAATAACTAGCTGTTGCATAGTTTTTCGGAGAAACAAGTATGTGAACTTAATATGTTTCCTAATATTTGCAAACATATTATGGTATTTTTATGTTTTGGTACAATCAAAAAATTACATACGGTACTTTTAACCCCAGGTTTAGCAGATTTTGAGCCAGATTTACTAAACAGGGCAAATTAGCGTTAGAGCGCAATTCCATAAAAGCGCTGATGGGAGGGGGAAATTCTGCGTGATTTACTGACAGTGCATACATTAAAGAACACAAACAGAGCAAGATCATTTCCAACACCTGCTTTAAGACATGTTTTTTTTTTTTGGGCGTAAAATAATGGCGCAAATACCAGTAATTTGATGAGAGCAAACATTAGTAAATCACATTGCGTGATTCATTTCAATACTCTCCTACCATAAATTTTGCGTATGAAAGGGAAACTCCTACAAATGCATATTCAATTAGGTCAGGAGCAAAAATAATTGTCCACGCCTTTTATATTCTTCACTGTTCGTCTTTAGTAAATCCTGACAGTACTATTTTAACGCCAAAAGACAGTTTGTGTTGGCGCAAGGTAGTAAATCTGGCCCATTATCTTACATAATTACATTACAGAATTTTAGATATGTAGCAGCACTTAAAACAACAGCACATCACTTGACTTCAGGACACTTTCAGATGTGACACGTATTGGCCATTACAGTTGCTTTGCTGCTTCCCCGCTCAGACTCCTCTGTGTTTCCAGTGAATAACAGCAGCAAAGCTTTGTCAGGGGAAGACCATCTGTGCAGCTGTTGAGTTGTATTGAGATTGGCATTGCACTGTCTATTCAAGCCAAGCTGGCAGGAATGTGCCGGCACAAACCCACAAACCCCTGCCAAGACTACAGGCTCCATCAGGCGAAGTTTAATGATGATGAGCATCACTCTGGGGAGATCTCATTATAAAAATAAACAGTATGGACAGTAAATCTGCTCTACAGAAAGGTTAATCGGTCACATATACATAATTGATCATGCTAAAAAGGTCATAGTCGATCATGCTTTTACAACAAATCCACTGGAGATTTCAGATTTGAACTCAAGGGATCTAGCAGCTCGGCGTAGGGCCAGGGTGTCTCCGGCTGCGGTCCAGCAGTCGGGCCCCTGAGGTTCTGCTACTCTTGCATATCCAACTAGAGCCGGCACATAGCGTCCTAACAGAACCATTAAACTTATTTGGTCATTACTATGCATTCTCATGTAGAAATCGTAGGAGAGAATTCACAGAGTGACCAATTGAATTTCAATGAACAGATCATCCAGAAACACAACTGCATCAAAATCATGATGACCCATTTCAGTGATAGATGTATTTCTAAAAAACAGCTCTTTTAAACTATTTCTGTCAGTTTTATGACAGATGACACGCAAATTCGTGAAGCGTTCCTCATTTTTGTGGGGAAGTCATGGCCTAATGGTTAGGGAGTTGGGCTTGTAACCTGAAGGTTGCCGGTTCGATTCTGGCCTTCGATACCATGACTGAGGTGCCCTTGAGCAAGGCATCGAACTCCCAATTGCTCCCCGGGCGCTGGAGCAATGGTTGCCCACTGCTCCGGGTGTGTGTTCACGCTGTGTGTGTGCGTTTGTTCACTATTCACTGCTGTGTGTGTGCACTTGGATGGGTTAAATGCAGAGCACCAATTTCGAGTATGGGTCACCATACTTGACAATACGTCACGACTTTCACTCATTTACGCCGTTATTGTCCTTATTCATTGACACTCCAAGCACTTCAGCAAAACAATAAATCGCTCTATGAATTAGATTGAATGCATTTGAAGTGTATGTTTTTCTCAGACACCAGTGTTTGGTTGACTGCCATTGGACAAGGCAATCAAGTATTTGATTGACTGGCTCAGATGCCTGGAATAATGCATTCTCTTTGTGGCTAATCTGTTTCCATATGTGCCAGCACCGCTTTACAGGTCCACTTGCCAGGTTTACTAATGCAATTTTGTTTTTTATAGTTGCTTGGCTAATTATTGGTTGTATTCTACTGTATTTTAACTATTACTATGTGTTTTGTGTATTGGTTTAGTAGTTTCTTACATTCATAGTATGAAATCCAACAGATTATTGCACTCATAAGGATTTTGGAGTTCACTCACGGACTAGCATGAAATAGAGTGCTTTAATTTGCAACTGTTAATTCAGCCACCAAGTTTACCCATCTACATGAGTAACAAACATAAAGTATATGAAACAAGCCTTATTTGTAAGCTGTGAATATTTGAGAGCAACTGACTACAGTATGCATGCTCAGTGAGGTTCATGCTTAAAGGGATAGTTCTAAAAATGATAACTCTGTTATCATTTACCAAATGATTTTCTTTCCTCTGCGGAACATGAAATGGTAGGATATTTTGAAGAATGTTGGTAACCAAACAGTTACTAATTTTCCATTGTATGGATAAAAGCATTGAAACACGAGAAATATCTTATTTTTTATGTTCCACAAAAGAAAGTTGGTTATACATGTTTGGAATGACATGAGGGTGATTAAAGGATGACAGATTTTTCATTTTTGGGTAAACTACCCCTACAAAATTGAGGCTGAGATCATCATTTTGAGACAGAAATACTACAAATCATACAAAGTCATACAAACATTAGTTCAACAATTTTTCCTCAAATATAGCCAAAATGAATGCTATATAAATAAATAAATAATTAAATACTTTAACATTATTGCAGTTTTGTTAGGGTTTTGTGAATTCCAGCACATATTTCATCAATAAATTCTATCTTTTAAATAGAATTTTACTATTCAATCTGTTTACTACACACACATGCACATGCACACGCACATGCACACATGTACACACACACAATTTTTTTTTTTTTTTATTATTATTTTTTTTTTTGCAGTGTTTTTCCAACTGCACTTATATTTTGAAACAAACATAAAATAATAATGAACAATTATATATACTGATATATATATATATATATATATATATATATCACTGTAGGGTGCCTTTTGGTGTCCTGTACAAAATAACTAATTTGCCATGATAACTTAACATAAAAAATGACTATGAAAGGGTGTTATATTAGGCTAAGTTTTTATATTCATAACAAAAGCATTACTTGGCTCTTTAGATACATTTTCTAGATTTTTTTTTAGCTTTGTGTAAGAGGATGCAAGTTATTTTGCTATATCCCATGCACTGCTCATTAAATTTGAATGATAGTAGAATATTGTCAAATCATAGAATTTAAAAAAAATATATATATAGATATCCTATTAATATTTTGTTAAATAAGAGATTACTCAATTTGAGTGTATTGATCATTTGGTAATAAAAACTATAGTTTTATTTAATAAAAAATAAGCGTTTGTCCATGTCCCTTGAATGGTTGTCCACCCTGTCGTATTGGGGAATCCGCCCCTTTAAGAAAAGGCCATCCCCTTTAGTGACAACAGGACAACAGATTTTTTTTTGTCTCTTCAGTAGCGGGAATTTCAACCACTGATGTGAGCAAGATGGTGACTTTTCAATTGAAAAATTTTCTTCGTATGAGTTTGCTTACTTGCTTTGCCAAAGCTTAACATGTCCACCCTGTTGGCATAAAATATGATAGACTTTATTCGAATACAGTATTTTCAAAATATGTAAGTTTAAATATACCAAATTCTCTTCAACAACCAGACTAAATATTTAGCTAGTAACAGTTTGTTGTAAGTTAATATGCAAATTGAAGCTCAAAATGTCCACCCTGTCGTTGTTCCAAAATGTCCACCCTGTTGGCCACTTAGACTCGATAGAGAGGACATAAACATGAGACGGTGGACATAGCATTCATTTGTAGTTAATATCGCTAAAACTATCAATGTGATTGAGGATGTGATTGAGGATGTAATTATATTATTTATTATTATTATATCATTTTTTTAATAACCCTGTTTAGGAAAGGGACATCAAACCTTTCAGAAAATATAATTTGCATCTTAATTTTGCAATTAAAATGTATTTAACAGTAATATATGTCCATGACAAGGTGGACATATCTTATGGTTTAGGCTTCGAATAATGACCCATAATTATCTAAAAAAAAAAATGTGTGGGAGCTCAGCTAATATGTTTCTATAGTACTTGAGTGTCTACTATTTATGATATAACATAAAGCGAATCGGAAATTAAAACCAAAATTTTTGAGTACTGTGAGGGTTGAAAGGCACTCTATGGTGATATTGACCTATATATATATAGCATTAACATTATTTTTTTTAATAATAAATGCAGAAAAAAAATTATGTCGATTGATAATGTATTAAAAAATTGTATCTTATTGTAAAGTGTTACATTTTACTTACTAGAAACAAGATACTGTGTGTGTGTGTTTTACTGGATTTATATTTACATTTACATATATTTAATTTGATTAAATTTTCTTTTTGCAAAGGTACAAAATACAAAATAAATTGTGGGGAAAAAAGTCATGCAAAAAATTCAAAAGAAAACTCATAAAAGAAACAAATTTCTGCACAAAATAATTCAATATTCCTTTGAAGTATACTTCTGAAAATGGCATAAAGCAAAAATGTCAACAAAACATAAAAAGCAAAGCAAAACATGTTAAGAGCAGACTAAGATCTGAGTAACAGAAACACCATAAATAGCATTAAAGCTAGTGCAAAACCTTGGAGTACCCTCAAAGTGCAAGCATTAAATTATGTAACAAATATGCACTATGGATTATTTAAACATTCAAAGGAAAACAAATGATTTTAACTTTCCCACCATCGCATGGCCAGCCCAATGGAGGAAGGGAAGTGTTTTACCTGCAGGTTGCCCTTTATGCTGTCTAGCTCCTTTGATGTTTTGGAGAGTTGTCGTAAAATTCCTGTCCTCTCTGTGAAAACCTCCTTCAGCTTCTTTTCCAGCCCCTCATAGCTACAGGAAAAGAAAAGAAATAGGAAGATGACTTCTTTAAATCTATGGCATGCCTGGCAAATTCATTCTGCACGGCAGGTTACAGCAGCCTGAAGGATCTGAAGCTATTGTGAGTGGATGATGAACTCAAGGAAAACATCCAATAGTTCATCAAAATCCTGAAAAAGAACTTGTGACCTAGACTCAAAGTCACATCAGGCTCTGTTTCAGAATTTCATGACATTAAAGGCAGCAGACAGAGAAAAATATAAACATATTTCACATTTTAAAAGCCCTCCAACATATAAGTTTAAAGGTTTAGGTTTTTTATTTATTTATTTATTTTTTTACAAGTCTCTAATGCTTACCAAGGCTTGTTTTATTTGATAAAATATACAGTAAATCAGAAATATTGTAAAATATAATTACAATTTAAAATAATTGTTTTGTGGAAATCATCATACATTTTTTAAGGATTATTTAATGAATAGGAAATTCAAAAGAGCAGAATTTTATATGGAATAGTAATCCTTTGTACCATACCATATAAATGTATCCTTACTGAATAAAAGTATTAATTTATTTTTAAAAAATAGCAGTAATAAAATACAACTGAATTAAATTAAATTAAATATGATACAGTATCAACAGGGTCTATTGGGGTCATGGTAATTAGTCAAACCTGTAACTCAAACTATTATTTCATTGTAAATATTGTGTGATAATATCTGCTAAGCTACAAAACATCCAGCCTCACCTCCATAAATACACACATATACATATTTATACCGTACTTCGCTGTCAGAATATCGACAAATTGCCAAGCCAAAAAGACAGACATAGCTGTACATAGACAAAAATAAAAATAAATAAATATAATGTGTCGTGATTTTCTTTTGTCATTGTCCCAAATACAAATCATAAATAAGTTATGTAGAGTACAGTCAAATGCTTTCAACAAAGGGCTCTTTGCCAATGCATCCTGTGCAGCTCACAGCTGAACCTTTAAGCTTTATGTCAGGGAAACTAAAGCACAGTCATACGAATCTCCATGATAAGAAAGCAGCACCTGCGAAATAAATAAATCATGCTGGAGAGCATCATGCGTATAAAACTCCCACAGTGTCATGTCTGTGAAACTGATCAAGGGTGTGGGCTGGAAGAGACAGATAGAGACAGAAAAAAAATCATGCTCTCACTACTAGACTTGATTATTATTCAGTGCAGTTGGGCTCATCTAGGGCAGACCTATGAGAGGTCAATAATAGAGAGTCTGGCTTAAACAAGGGGTCAGGGTACGGCTGGTTAATGTGACCCAGTTAGCCCCTGCTGGTAAATGCTGTAACGACAATATCTGGCAGCAAGAAGCATATTTCTCCTCATTGACGACCATTCAATTACAGCTGTGTATTCTGATAAAACATTTTTTTTACAAGCAACATATATTTTTCTAATTGGGATGCACAAATCAATATATTATTGATTTTTTTAAATTCATTTGTATTAGTCGATATGCTCATTAACCCTGTTTTTACATCTAACACTCATTTAATCTTTAAAAAAATGTATATTTTGTATAACACTGTTGAATGTAATCTTTATAAAATCATGTTTTATACATTTCATAATGTTGTGATGACAACATTTGTAAAAAGTAGAAGACTTTAGCATATTTTTTTAAAAAAAAAAAAAGTTATTGTTACAGGAACTGAATGTACTGTTTTCATACAAGTTGACTGCAATTAAATAAAAAGTGTTATGGTTTAAATTACATTAAAATGCAATTAGCTGAAATACTATTAGCTGAGTGTTTTCTTTGCCCCAGGACAGTACATCTTTATATGTATTTTCATAATTACTGCTATTGTTTTTGAAATCTAGTTAAAGTGAACTGCCAACTGTACTGACAAGCATTTATGGTAAACTAAAATATACATACTTTAATGCCTTTTCAAGTTTCTTTTGAAACTTGTGTTATGTATTTAAATATATTGTAATTACACATTTATACTGATGGTGTTGCAATTTAGCACATTTAAAATGTATAAACTCTTAATGTAATATCGAATAACATACTTCAGTTGAAAATACTATTAGTTAAAATTAAAAGTATGTTAGCCACCATGAAAAGCATGACAAAAGATTATTAAAACAATAACTTAAAGTTTATTTTAAATGAAAACTTGACATTACTGCAAAGTGCACTTTTAAAAAGTGTACTTCAGTTTGTTAAGAAATGGTCATGAAAGCCTTTTATTTTATTAATATTATATGAAGTTTATTTTTTTATATATTTTAAAGATTTGAAATACACTACAAGTGCACATTCAATACAATTAAGTGCACTTCTTTTTCACAAAGGTAAATTGACTTACAGCAATTGAAACTGATTTTAGTTTTGTAGTGTTTTAATTTTCTTCTATTTAAACAAAATAGTATAGAATTTCATTATTGCTCATTTATCAGTTTTCAGCCACAACATGAAAATAGTTATCTGCTTATCAGTATCAGCCAGAAGTTTGAAATCAGTGCAGCCAATTCATTGTAACATAGTACACATGACATTTAGAGTTCAGATGATTCCATAAACAAAGGGGATAGTTTATAAAATCTTACGCTTCCTGCGTCAGCAGAGCAGCTGCAATTAAATGACGGGGAATACTACCAGAAGACTTTCTCCAGATATGATCTACCTCCTTTGGCTCAGTATACAAACAGCTTCATCGCTGCAACGGTACAGATAACCACAGAGTCTGTTCTCCACATATGAGGACTGAATTGGTCATTACTGTCACGGGTTGATAATTATGCTATGACCTCTTTTGACACAGCTGTTTTGGCAGGCTCTCATACGAGAGAGACCACAGAAAGTGATATAATGAGAATCAGTCTGTCAGACAAACAAGCTTATAATGGCATACTGCACTCTACGGCTCCTCGATGCCAGCGATCGCATAATTCTGATTAGAGCCACACCATGTGAAGGCTGACGATAAACCACAATCCTTCTTGAAGAAAAGGTGGTTAGCTGTAAGGATCTGCCAGAAACAATCTGCACACATGAATGGTGATGCTGTCTGAAAAACTGATTGTTCAGGATGAAGGCAGCTTTGAATAACAGCACACGACAGGCAGGGAAACAACCACACGCGCACGCAGCCTCATTAGACAGAACCTCCCTACCCACCCAGTACGTCTCTGTGCTTGACTTTGAATTATATGAAACTGATCTTCCTCTGTAATGAAGAAGTGCTGAGCCCTGGTCATTAAAGTGGAAAGTGCTGAGTTTCACAAGTCCAGCGCACCAGCCGCTGCTACAGCTCGGTATGGATGTATAGGCCTTCGCCATCGAGGTAAAGATCAGATGGAGTGTGACTGGGCTTTAGCCAACAAGGCAGGACCCATCGCTCCTCATCTTCCATTAGTCACTGTCAGACTGGACGTTTCCTGTAAAGCTAATGGCTTTACAGTGCAATTTTATGGGTTTTCAGAATGACATAATCCCATGAAGAAATTGTAGCACCCTGAATATCAGAGGAACTGTATGGACTGTATTTACGGATAGATAGATAGATAGATAGATAGATAGATAGATAGATAGATAGATAGATAGATAGATAGATAGATAGATAGATAGATAGATAGATAGATAGATAGATAGATAGATGAACAAGTTTTTACTTATTCATTCTCAGTTGTATTTATAACTTCTGTACTGTATTTTTAAATACTTTAGTTGAATAGTTGCGCTCAAACAGAAACAAATGCATCCTGCAGCTGTTGAGCATTATGACCAAACATCTGCCACTAAACAGCCTGTTAGGCTGTGTGGGATTTAATGTCCTCTATATATTTTCTGCATGCTTTGAGATTCTTGGTTATGTCAATTCTACATTAAATATGAATGAGAACAAAAAGGAGGAGAAAAGAGAGATAAAAAAGGAAAGCACCAAAAGAAAAATAACTGGGGAAAGCAACATTACTCTTTTTAAACGAGCTGCAGTGCTGTGTGCAGGGATGTCACTGTCTTTTGTATGCATACTGTTTTGTTTTATATCAAGTCCTTATGCGCTGTCATTCTTTGAAAAAGAGAAACGTGGCAGCAAAGAATTAACAGCTGGATAATGTGGAGCCTTATCAATGATACTGTGACCACAGGCTAAAACTGTAAAGGTACAAGAATGATGTAAATAAAAATGGCAGTGCAACTGACCCTCTAAATTCCACACTTTCTAGCCAATTCATCTGCATAAAACCTTTCCACGGTAACAGAATGCAAATAAATATGCAACAGCTCTTACAAATGCATGCACAATGAATTCATTGCTACAGTGAGGAAATAAACGTAAACAGGGCTGAAGAGCCTTTTTTCATGCTTTGCACAAACACAATACAGTTTATATGGACCAGGACAATGGTGTTCAATGCCTAACCCAACAAAAAGCAACTCACGTGTGTGAAGCACAAGAACTATATTTGAGTACAAACACATGAAATGAGTTTGATGCACTGAAAGAGAAGCAACATTCCAGAAAGCTTTAAAATACACAGTTGCCTGAAATCATTTATGCGGGTAAAGCTAAAATTAGGGCACTTGTCTTTTTTATTTTTTATACAGAATACTGCGCACATATGATCTTTTTCTGTGAGACTGAGTTCAAAGGAGGCGTGAAATTTCCGATTCATGTTTTCATGTTGTTTCTCATTCCGTGAGAAGTTGCAATGAAATGTTCATCTATAATTCTACTACATAATGAGCATGCTAACATCTGGAAACAACCTGCTGCGAGTGCACTTTTTTTGCAAGTACCTTTTTGTCTCTGCTTCTGTATTCAGATCACCATCATTCTGCTTTGCTTCGCAGAAATTGGCTTGAGTTTGAGCTTCAGAGTTGACTCATAATTGCCTGATATCTCATTAATAATTTGTCCCAGGCGTAATCTTGAAATTGAAATATAATCCATAATGCATTATTGAGCATTTCATTCTGGCATGCAGACGTGACTAGATAGGTAACAGCCATAGCCTGCATGTCCTATTAAATCCAGTTTAAAATAACAAATTAATTGAGGTATTTCTGGAAGGTACAGGGGTTGTTTGCCATAGATATGTTTTGACTCCGGTTCCAACTCTAGACATGTGATATGATTCTCTCCAGCTGCTCTCTTGTCTGGTGAGATGTTAAGCTGTTTAATAATGCCCAGCTGGAGGTGTCTAGAGCCCCCAGTATTACAGCCAGACTGGTAGTGTTGTCACAGGATCTGGAGGATTTTTTTAGGCCAATTTAATACCTGGAATACATTTTGTACCTCTCTGCACACTGCTAAATATTAGGCAGAATACATGCAGTGAGCCACTAAGCTAGTGTGTCCTAACGCAATAAATTATGCCCTTGACAAGCACTCTACGACTATATTTTACATGGTCTAATACTGTTATTTTTGTTTGCCTCACAGGATTAGGGTGGACATATAGAGAGCCTGACAGCACAGTGCACTTCAACTAGTTTGGAAAGGCTGTAATTAAAACACAAATATGTCATTGAACCAACAGACAGAATCAAAGTCAAAATAAAACCCTTCATTGTTGTACACAACGAGTCATTTAAATTGTCAGCAATGTCACATGAGTGCTGTATAGGTCTGAATATAGACGACAGTTCTACAGACAATAAGTTAACATTAGGTAACTTACACAACCAACTCGACCAAGTCAACTGAGTGGATAATTCAATGGCTCACTCATATAGATGGTCCATGCAATCAAATATGCCTTCTTCCTTACTATATACAGTAGTAGGCTAAAACAGTAAGTGAAAGGAGTAGTAAGTTTGAATTCATAGTATTAAAAAAAATAATAAAGGTGAAAAGTATAGTGCGTGCTACTTCCATCAAGATTCTGAAGTGTTCATCTGATGAACGCTTCATGTACTATGTGATTTCAATCAGATCTAATCACTTGTTTCTTTCCTTAATGATGAACAAACTGGTTGAGTAAAAGATTCAGTGACTCACTGACTTGTTTAAATCACTGTTTTTAAATAATTTAGTTAAGCAAATAATTCAAGACAGTCACTTGTCGACATATTGATCTACCGTAAATGTGCAGAACTCATATTCAGAGTCACGGAAAAAGCCCACCACTAAAGGCCCAATCACACAAAGAACAATAACTATGAAGATAACTATCTAAAGATAAAACTCTACAAAGAGTTTTTCTTTAAAGCCAGGTTGATGCTGAATTTTTATTGTTTATCAGCTGGGAAAATCGTTAGGGAAGTGATTCCAATGATAGAATTAGAACAAATATTACAACTTTATAGTTATATTTATTGTTATAGTTATCGTTCTTGGTGCGAACAAACTTAATGCAAAGACTAGCATAAAGAAATTCAAACTACACGTTAATTATGTAAAATATTAGCTTTAGTCAGAGTAGCTTTTATGCTACCAGTAATCTTGCTTAGTAACAATATTTAGCAGACCTGTTCACCCATGCAGAATTTTTGTGTTTTGCATGTATTAACAGATTCTATATAATCTTTTTATCAGGATCACAATTAGCAATCTGATGTGGGTGTAAATACAAGCTTTAAATAATCTGATGCTTTGAAACAAGCCATTTTATTGGAAGGGAAAGGAAGAAAAAAAAAAAACGCCCCAGAATACTAGGTTCACAACTCAAAGGTGTTTGTAGCAGTGATCAATCAGCAAAAAGGAAAAAAGAATGAGTGATGCTTGGAAATTGTCCAGCCCCATGCTGAGACAAGAGCAGTTCAGAATGCAATGCTGCAATTTCATCCTACAAATCACAGCTCAATATGCCATACTGACCAGACATGACAGATTGCTCCACTAACATTATGAAGAAAAAAAGTCACAGGAGGTACACAAATCACAACTTGCGCTATTTGACTTCTTCATAAATCTGCATTTGGATTTAATTTAAATGAACTTCAAGTATGATTGCTCTCATCTATATCTATCTACTGTATAATATCTCATATTTTCTAACTCTTGAGTTATCGCCAGTCTCAATACTAAACTGACTAAAATCGTGATCTTGTTAGGCAAAGAGTAACTATCCCCGGTTAATTCACTGGGTACGCATTTTAATTATGTTGCATGGATTACCAATATGGTGAGAAGAGTCTTTGTTTCATTCCAAAGGGCAGTGAAACATTAAAAAATCAATCTCTTTCCATTACCCACAGATACCTGTATTGACTGGCTCACAGCGTCTCAGCGTTCTCACATATGAGAAAAGACAGCAATCTGACAGAGCCTGCAAAGACAAAAGAATGACCTTTTGGGTTTAGTGTGAGGAAGGGTAAAGTGTCGCTGTGGGATGGTTCAGGGCCTCTGCGCTCCAAAGGCAATTTTCAAAAGCCTGGGACACACGTGTACACACTTTCTCCAGCCAAGCGTTTAGGAGCGCTGCCCTGGTTCAATGATCCTCCTAGGAAATTTAATTAGATTTTCTTTTTTTTGCCATTTTGTGTTATTAAAGAAGAGGAAAAAACGTTTAACTATCAGGCGAGTGAGGCAACAAACGAACCTGTACATAACTGAATCCGCTGCTCAAATGTCAAGGGGTTTTACTGTAGAAAACTGGTACAGAAAGTAACAGGAGGCCAACAAAAAAGATTCTGATGCCTATACATTTTAAAGAGACATTATATATAGCACCATTCAGAAGTCTGGGGTCAGTTATTTTATTTTATATTATTTTAGTTTTTAATACTTTTATTCAGAAAGGATACATTAAATCTTTAAAAAATGACAGAAAGACATTAATGATGTTAGAGATGACTTCCATTTCAATTTTTTTTTTTTTTACACTTTCTATTCATCAAATAATCCTGAAAAAAAAAATGCATCATTGTTGTCAACATTGTTTTCAAGTTGATAATGATAAATGTTTCTTGGGCATAACAGACTTCTTTCAGAAACATTAAACGTTCTTATGGTAACACTTTATTTTAAGGTTGAGTTCTCACAATTAACTAATTATGAATTTTGCCTCAATAAACTCCTAATTGCTGCTTATTATGTTTAGGTATTGGTTAGGATGAAGGATGTAGAATATGGTCATGCAGAATATCTGCTTTATAAGTACTAATAAACAGCCAATATACTAGTAATAAGCATATAATAGTGAGAATTGGTCCCTATACTAAAGTGTTACCATTCTTACAAACCACAAACTTTTGAACAGTAGTGTGTATTTTTTATTGATTTTTTTTTTTTTTTTTTTTTTTAAACTTGAGGGGAAACTCAAGTGCTAGGATAAGATATTCAGTTACAAAACGAGCCCAAATGATTCTTTTTTTCTCTCTTCTTGCACACTGGGTATCAGAAAGAACGATATTAAAATCAGTTCATAACCCTAAGTGCCAATGTAACCCAGACTAGACTATTATTATTCTGTCGGTTCCGTAATTGTATTTCAGAGATGCACAGTATCAAGTAGCATTCAGTTCTTTTACATCAATTTGGATTAAATGAAAATGATAAGGTGTTCTCAGACTACAAGCCCACATGAACACAAGCAGTAAAACTGATTCACCACAGTCCATAATGAAGTGTTTTGTGTCTCCTCGTGTCGCGTGGTGCCTCATGACTGAGCTGCTGCCCAAGGGGCACTATATACAAAGCACTGGGGTCAAATCTGAGAACAGCTTTATGTGTCATTTCCTTAATCGGACCTCTTGATCAGATGGTTAGAAATTATGTTAAATGACAGAATAAGATATAAGGCCTTGCTGGTTGGGAGTAATACGTCTTGATTACGTATCAGATAATATTTGAGCTTGTGGGAATGGGATTTTGTAATACTTTGTTTGTTTATTGTTACGTATCGGGGTAGAAGGAGCCAAACTAAATAAGCATGCCAATCTTCAGCGCCCGTAGGGAATTAGACTCAGGTGCAATGTTTTCTCACAAGGCTTTAATTCAGAGCGCAAACAGGGAATTCAACATCCCTGCTTAGCACCTATGTGCTTATGGAAGTGCCAGTACTGACTATTTATCCTCAGTATAGCCGACTCAAAGCGTTCGCGTATCGCCGCGGGCTTGCACCTGGTTCCTATGTGAGGAGAACTTATTAACCCTCATCGCCTGCATTATGAATTGTCATGCCACCTTTGTAATGTATGCATGCCAAAAGAAGCGAGAAACCTCACAAGTCCTGTTCCAGTCAAATGGCAGACGTCTCCTCCGGTATACAGACCGCCAAAGGTCTCCCCGCAATCCTGACCCTTCATCTGTCTTAGTGGAGCTCTGGCTGCAAGGGCTGCGCTCCTCCATGCTATAAGCTGCCAACTGCTGCGTTTGCCAATGTTTGCTAAATTAAATGATTCCAAGTGTTGATCCCGACCAATGATGTCGCTGTTTAACTGTCCTTGCTCAACCTCGACTGATCCATCTGCATCAGTGTCTCTACCCATTTATGTAAAAGGGAGAGAGAGAGACAAATGTGTATCTATATACATTTTTGTAAGCAAATGTTTTACTCTCATACTCTCGCATCAGTCAGCAATAGTTAATAGTTGAAAATTAATTAATTAAGGAAAATAGTTACTTCTTCTAATGTAACTTGACTAAATCATTGGAGTAAAGTGAAATTTGCCTTGAATTATTTACCTCTAAACCATAAAAAGCAGAAACCAAATGAACAGAAAAAAATAGTAGTTTTATATATATATATAGGTTTAAGAAGTTAAGGATGCATCAAATTGATGAAACATGACATTGATAATGTTACAAAATATTTCTATTTCAAGTTAATACTGTTATTTTGAACTGTCTAATCAAAGAATCTTAAAAAATATTAACCAGCGCAGCTGTTTTAAACTTTGATAAAAAGAAGAAATGTTTCTTGAGCACTAAAAAATTCAGCTTTGCCATGACAAGAATAAAATATTTAGCATAAAATATATTAAAATAGAAACCAGATGTTTAAAATTGTAAAAATGTTTTAAAATATGACTGTTTTACTGTATTTCTGATCAAAAAATTGTATTCTTGATGAGCATAAGAGACTTCTTTTAAAAACATTAACGAATCTTACTGACTCCAAACTTGTTTTTAAATTAACAACTCGTAAACAAACTGTTTTTCACCATCTTTACAAAACCTTTCCCAGAACTGTCTTTAGCAACATCCCTGTTGCAAATATTTAATTAACAAAAACGGGTTATCTCTACAATTACAAGGGTGGATGTTATTTTCTTGTTTTATTTGTTATCTAGCTAGCTAGCAAACTGCCTTATTTAAATACAGTGTGAGGATAGCCCATATGCTAATCGTGACATTAAATTGTTTACCAGTGTTTACTTCTGTATGCCATTTACCCTCATATTATTGTTTACTTCCACGTTCTAAACCCAGTAACGGGAAAAAGATCCATGATAATCTTTAAGGATCAGTTGAAACAAGAACAACTGATCAAGAGAATGATTGTGACCTGATGTTTTTTGTTCTCTCTCCCTCTTCCTCTACAATCATGTCCCAGCGTTCCAGCTGAAATATCTGACAGTCCTGCCATTGGCAGGAGTGACTCTAAGTGATCCTCAGACTTTTAAAGGCTGATATTTGTGGAGGCATCGCCACTAAAGCTAGTGTCAGGACCGGGGGAATGTTGGAGGAAGGGGTAATGGTTTCACTAATCTTGTACGTGCCAGACATCCCATTAAAGTTGTAGGGACAAGATGTCAAGGGAACAATCAGTGACCACTTAGAGCCACACAAAGCAGGTGTCAAGGTTCTTTCACATGTAGAAATGAGAATATCTCTTCAGGTTATCCACTGGCGTCTACAAAAAAAAAAAAAAAACTGTGGTCAAATTGGGTGTCAACCACCGGTAAAGGCTTGACATTTGGAAGTGTGGAATACTCTTCTGTAGGCAGAATTACTTTTGTCATTCGGTATATGTGAGTGTGCTGCCCTGATGCTGACGGGGTGAGTCCTATTAAGAGACTCTTTGGAAACGGGATTCAAAGCGCCATTACTTTTGATGCATGATTTGTTCAGAAACTGATCAAACTCAAAAGTAATTTTGATGACTTCTGAAACTTTTGAGAGGTGTCTTAAAGGACGCTCTACTCAACCCAGTCTGAATGTAGCCTCAATTACCTGTCCACTCGATTCAAAAATGGCCTTTGTGTTAAACTGGCAATACCTGGGTGCCACTGATAAGCATTCGCTGTCACCTGACAGCTGTTTATTAGGGTTTGACAGCATACCAACCTTTCGGGTTAATTCACACTCAGGCTGTCATAACGATACACACCAGGTGTGGGTGTGTGTGTGTAATCTGTTCACATGTCTGACTGAAACCAATCAAAACCTGGCAGGGGATCGCATTCATAGTGCTCCATTTCAGTGTGGTGCTTCACATTTACAAGCAGCAATCGATACGCTTTGAGCTTTCACAAAATCACATGCTCAGCATATTCACAAGGACTGCTTACATAAAAAAAAAAAATGACCATGTGTTTTGATGTAATCACATATTCTCTTTTAAGCCGAGCCTGTGGCCTGTTTTAATCCTGCATTTCAAGCGTGGAAGAGATAAAAGCGTTATTATTTTCAGGGTGGAGAGCTTTTGTTATTTTCCTCTAGGGCACTTACTTTCGAGGAATTTGTTTACCATGAACAGAGATGTTGTGCTCAAGGACAATAATTAGACATTTCACAACCCCCTTAAGACCAGTAGGAGAACATCCCACAGAGCATTTCTGCAAGCAAGCAGTAAATATATTGCTGAAAGAAAGAAAGAAAGAAAGAAAGAAAGAAAGAAAGAAAGAAAAAAAGAAAGAAAGAAAGAAAAATTAAATTCATGTTTCAAACCTGTATCACAATTTTATTTTATTTTATTTTATTTTATTTTATTTTATTTTTTCTTGGCCTTTTTAATCCAATGATTTTAATCAAAAAAGAAAAGAAAAAAAACAGAATGAATGAATCTGAATAGCCTTACTCATTCAAACTGAACTGGTTTGTGAAGTTCAACTTACTGATTCAGTGATTGAATCACAATGGTTTATCAATCTGTTTATCACAAAATCTTCATATGACTTTAAAAGATTTAGAATATAATCATATGGACCAATTTCATGATAATTTTCTGGTGCTGTATTGTTAAGCCACAGTCTTCATTCTATTTCATTGTATTTAAAAAGCAGCCAGGATATTCTTCAGAAATTCACAATTTGTGCTTCACAAATGACAGAAAGCCAAACCAGTTTGGAACAACATGAGGGTGAGTAAATAATGACAGAATTTTCATTATTGAGTGAACTATCCCTTTAAGTACCGTGTAATTAGATTTGCTTGTGGTTCTAATACTTCAGAGGCAACAAAAATCCACCAAGCTCAGCATGAGGGGTTAAGGACTTGGCTTTAAGACAAAGCCTAACCCTTCAGCTAGAGGCCGCTAGCTTCAAACTGCTCCAGAAGTAGGGAGGCTGCTTCGGTGGTGAGTTAAAACTAACTCCTCTTATTGCATTGGACAGGGACTGGTTTAAAGTCATGCTAGCTTAGGTGCTAGAGTGATGCATTTGTCTCTCTGCATTAGATTCAGTTGGGTTCTTTGGAGCACACTGACACACGATGACAGTGTGAAGGTCAAGCATCATCTTCTATATCTCACAAGGTGGAAATCATAGTTCAGACTCAATGCATACAAACATAAACGGTATACAAACACATACTGTATATATAAACATATACTGTTACTGTTTTGTAGCTAGTCTGTCTTGCATGGGTTCTTAGTTCCAGCAAACTGAAGCACAAACTTAAAAGCACTTTCCACTAATTAAAGTCCAAGATTGAACATATATTCATTTTTCTTTTCTATAACACATGAAATCAGTGTCTGCGACATCTTGACAGTTGTGAAAATTATATTTAAATTAAATATAATTAGTATATTTAATTTTTTTATTAATTATTATAATTAGATTAAAATGTTTAATCTTTCTAAGGCTGATTTTATGGCAAGCGTTTTACATCCCAAAAACACAAAATATTGTAATATTTCCATATCTGCATAATTTGACAAAATTACACCTTGGTATTCTGTTCGGTAGAGATATTTATCTTTTTTATCTAAAGTAAACTTAGTACTGACACTTTGAAATGAAATAATGTTCACATCATAAATACTGAAATGGTTTATGTTTATTTCACTCACTGTTTAGATTATCATTGTTTTAAAACATCAAATCTGTTAGTTTTAATAAAAATCCACCCCTACTGTGACATACAAATGCCCGAAGCTTAAGAAATAACTTTCAGTCCACAAAAGATTAAGATTAAAGATGTCATTTAGAACAAATTAAGAATGATGCGAATATGCAAATGCCAGTAAGTACTGAACAATGATTAAACAAAGAGATACTACACTCACACACACACACACACAAAAAAAAAAACAACTAAAATGAACCAAAAGATTTCACTCTATAATGCAATGGTGTAAACAGTACAGAGAAAAGTATGGTTGATTTCCCCCTTGTAAGACACAAAAGGATAATATCAAAATAGTGATATTTTAGTAGCTCTTATTTTGATATTTTCAGTTTTCATTTCAGTTTAAGTTCTAGCAATTTTGCTATGTGCTTTGGACATTTTATTAGTTTTTTTTTTTAATCTGACTTGATTTAAAAAAAAAAAAAAAACTTAGAAATGTTATTAACTGAAAAAAAAATATGTTTTCATCTAATATTTATATTCTATTTTAAGCTTTCAATCATGAGAAATAATTTTAATAGTTTAATAAGACCAGTTTTTTTTTTTTTTTTTTTTTTTTTTTTTTTTTTTTTTATTTTTGTTGCCAGTTTGTACTGGCAATATTCCTCAAGGTGAGCTTATTTATGAAATTAAATTCCTTTATAGGCATACAGTCAAACCAAAAGTTATTCAGACACCAGATATAATTTTTTTTTTTTTTATTAATTTTTTTTTTTTACTAGCGGGTGCAGGACTAGTTTAGTTTATTTTATTTTGCTATCCTCACTTACATAAATGAACTGTATTTATGTAAATGGGGATAGCAAAATAAAGTAAACTGTGACATATTATACCCAAAATTCTTCATACAGTGAACTACCAGTAAAAATGGAAATTTGGGACCAAAAATTTGATTTGACACTTTTACCTGACCATGTTTTGTTACATACCTTGCTTTCAAAGTTATCTGACATTATCAAAACGAATTTGTTCTGATACAGTTTAAGTCTGAGTTCTTGTCATATTTTATTACCATTTTCTAAATTATAGTGAATAAACTGTGATAATGTGAGAAATGTTGAAGGTGTCTGAATAAATTTTGGTTTGACTGTATGAATACCTTAAAGTATTGGCTACAAAAAAGCTGTTGGCATTTTCATCACTAGGACAGATGCAGTTATTTAATAGCAAGGCATGCTGTCACATTGTATAGGGCAAGTTGTCACAAAAGAACCTGGATTTAGCTAAATTTAAACAGATTGTAATTGTACTTTGGACATAATGAGACAAAGCCCTTGTGACACGTTCTCTGTGTGACAACTAGCCCTTGTCCCCATATACCAAGGTTACATAGACCAAACCATTAGAACATGGTACAGCTACAGTATGACCTTACGGTCAACACATGAGCTCTGACATATAAAGCCATTGTGCTCATGCAGAAAACATACGTTCAAATCAGTCTTCTACACAGGACAGAGCATACAGTTGGTCATTTCCTACAAAACAACCAGCAAACCATAGTGCGAAATGTGTTGTGGTGTAGCATTTTGCCCTGGGGAGCAAACACTGCATCACATCCCATTAGGATCTACACACAAAATACATGTAAGGTCACACCTGTCATGGCCCTGCAGCATGAATAAACATCTCCTAAAGACTGCGAGTTCTCAGGACGCTGAATGACAGGGGTTCGGACCTTACCTGGGCATCAGGACGGCTCTGCATTCAGACCCCCCCATGCCACCAGCCCTCAGCTAAGCTCATTATGTAAAACACAGCACGGCGTGAGGGCCACATCCTGGTGACTAAACCCACATTGACGATGCACTTCATGTTTTGAAACATCTATTTTAAGCTGACTGTGTCTGCAGCTCTGCACAGAGGACAGACGTCGGGCGCAGAAATCTCCGGTGACATTGAATCACCCCTTCCTGGCTGCTTTGTTTACGTCCCTCCACAACACAGGTAGCCCACTTTTGTTGGAATGTTTCTTTCTGGAGACGAGAAATATTGCAAAAATTGCACTTGAAGTCTTGGGGTTTTAATAAATAATACCTTATACAATATTTCTAAGCTAATAATGGACCTGAGATCCTGTGGCACACATGGTGCATCTATATTTTACTAAAGTTACGGGAAGGAAATCACATATATGCTCCATTAAATGCACTCCAGCACGGTTGAAAATCAGTTGTGCAGAGGAAACATCCTTTAACTATACATATATATTAATGGAATATTGTCCAATTAATCTAATTTGTAACGTAATGGCCTAAATGATTAGAAACAAACTAGACAGACTTTCATTGGCTCTGAGGCAGTTTATCATTCCGCCATTGCATGTCTATTTCATTATAATTCAGAAGACTTGCTCGGCGCACTCGAAAGTAATTGAGGCGATATTTTAAAACTGTAGCGTTAGCAGCTTTTTCTAAGATGTTTTTAAAATGTGATGATTTGTTCATGCATGAATATGGAGGATTTTCTTGCTTCATGCTCTTGCATCAACAAACTGAGACTATGCCTATTCAAATTCCTGCCTAAATTTCTCCCATAGACGCTAATGAATTCCAATGAATATTCCCGGGTTTATATATGATTTCTTCTGACCTGTTTTCAGAAGTAAAGACTGACACTATGAGTTAATACTGATTAATTATTGGCGTTCTGTGGATGTTTCCGCTGTGACAGGATGACCTGAGATGAAGTAGCGTGGTGTGCTTAACATGTACCTCTATGTGACTTTTTCATGCTTATAAAAAGCAGCGATGTTAATGAGATAATCTTGTTTAAAAAAAGTTAAATAAAAGCCCAATATCTTGGAAATACTGGTCAAACTGACCATCAGAGTCTATCTACTCAATAGGTTTTGCATGAGGGCCCAGCTGAACTTGTATCACCTCACTTGTGAGTTGTGTTTGCCTCCATCAGTAATGTCTGTCCCCCTCAGTGCTCTCCCATCTCAGATGGCCCATCATCCATGCCACGATCAATCCCTAAAAGTAATTTGCCATTAACCTTGCCATTGTGATGGACTTCTGTGGCCAGTGGCTGTAGCCCAGCAATTTTTCCGGTTTGGAGTTTGATAGGAAAATAATGAGTGGAATCCCTGTTGTAATCTTTAACAGTGGGGGGAACATTTGCAAGATCCACAGGCTCTAAAACGCTTGAATTACTTGACAGGGTACAATTCGCTGAAAGACACCGTTTAAACCCTGTGGAATAGGAATGTCAATTCCAGTTTCCCCAAGAGGTAGGCAGCTAATTTTCCTCTCAGCACAATTATATGTCAATTACGTGAATACGAACAAGCAGGAAAAGAATGAACTGTGTTCTGTTGGGTTCACTTATAGCATTACAAAATCGACTGAGACAAAAGCCCCCCAAAAAACTTAAGGAAACTCTATTTTTAAATCACAAAGTACCATGACAGGAGCAAGGTCCCGCTTTATATTAAGTGACCTTAACTACTATGTACTTACATAAAAATATAAGAACAATGTACTTCTTGTGTTCATATTGTATTGCAAAACACTTTTGCTGCTATTGAGGTGGGATACATGTAAGGTTAGGGACAGGTTTGGTGGTATGGGTAGGTTTAAGGCAGTGGTTCCCAACCATGTTCCTGGAGGCCCCCCAACACTGCACATTTTGTATCTCTCCTTTGTCTGACACACCCATTTCAGGCCTTAGAATCTCTACTAATGAGCTGATGATCTGAATCAGGTGTTTGATTTAGGAGACATGGAAAACATGCAGTGTTGGGGGGCCTCCAGGAACGTGGTTGGGAATCACTGGTTTAAGGGATGGGTCAACACTGTAATTATAAATTTAATTACAGAAATTAATTACAAATGTAATTATTTTTTAAAATATAAGTACAATGTAAATACATGTATGCACACAATAAGTGCATTGTACCAAATAATTAATTTGAATGTAAATAAATAGTAGTTAAAGCCACTTAATATAAAGTGGGACCTTTATTTTTATTTATGGAACCTGGTATGTGTCAGACCTGTGTGTCCCTATGTCTTGTGTTTTGCTGTTTTTGCTCCCCATGTGCTCTCTTATTTGGGTTTTCCTGTTCCTGTCTTCATTTAGTGTGATTATTAGTTCATTAGTCTTCAGCTGTGTTTAATTAATTACCTAGTGTTCTTAAGCTGTGTTTCCATGTCTCCAGCGTCCGGTATTGTTCGTCTTACCTGTGCTACGTGTGTGTCTCCTGGCTTCCCTGTGTATTCCTTTCGATTTGGATGAATAAAGACTGTTACAGTTGTGAAACTCCTACGTCTCCGTGTCTCCTCGCTCCAGCACAGTAGGCATTCGTGACAGTATGGCTAAAAGATCATATATTAAATGACATAGCTGAAACAGAAATTATTTCATTCAAATTTGAAAAAATTTTCAAAAGGTTTTATATTAAACTCATATAGAATGGAACGTATCACTAAAGCAAAACTTCAGATTTTAGTACTGTTAGGTGGCTAACTTAGATTATTACCTTAATATTTCTGTCAGTATTTTACTCAACATTAATTTTGCACAGCAGGACTTGAAGATTCCTTAGATGATTAGCTAGGAACACTAAAAATAATGATATATGATATATTTTAACAGCTTTCGTTTTTAAATATTTTATTTCTTTAAGGGATCTCATTTATTTCAAAAGCTGCAGTACCTTTTTCACTTCTCATGTGACAGGACACAGACAAAAAAATTGCAGTTATTTTCAGAGTTTACTCATGTTGTTTTGTCCAAGAAATTGCTTTGCAGCAAGTATATAAGTATACTGGCTAAACTCTAAAATTGCATTCTAGGAAGACAGATATCGAGTCCATGTTTTCAGCCTTCTCACAAACAACTTGTTTACTCTGTATAAATCACAGAATTTGTTCAAGGTCTGACTAGTTAAAACTATTTTCTAGGGCTTAAGTGTGCCAGTTTGCTTGACTGCACTGATGTGTTTTCGCCAGTGTCCACATTTTGACACGTTATATCGTCCAAATGAATTTACTTTAATTTGCACTCTGCCAACATCACATTTAAATTGTGCTTTAAAGTTAGGCCTCTGTGGGATATGGCTGTGTGAAGCATGTAACTAATGTTCCATGAACAGCATGTCGTTTGAGCTTCCCTCGCAATGCAACTTCCTCTGGTTATTTAAATCCATCAGTGAGTCCTTAGCTGTCATGTAGGTCATGAAAGAGCAGAATGTCTCTTCTATCACCTGCCAAGCCAACTAGATAGAGCCAAATGTTTCTGATAAAACCAGAATATTTCATCTCTAAACATTTCAGAAAGGAGGTTTGGGTTTCATCTTTACTCTTGCAGGCACGTACATCTCGCTTGGTTTTATATCCTCTCGTAAGTCCAATTAAACTTTTAAAGCCTGTAAATTTGTAAGCAAGGCATTCGGAAAGCCTCAAACCAAATAATTGGATGCCTTTAGAAAGACGAAACTAAATATAAACTCACTTTGGCAATTAAGATTCCCCTCTTCTCTTACTTCAAAAGTTTATTTAGTCATCTACCCATTCATTCTGCTATTTCTGACAGCCGCATCAATAATGGGAGTGTTTGTGTTTGAAGATCTCTTGCAGAAATGCACCCATTGCTTTCGGGTTGTATCGCACAGGCTGTTTTTGTACGCCGAAGAGCGTCAGCCCACCTTGGTCATCTGGGAGCCAGTCCTGTTTGCTGTGTGTCTGATGTAAATGTCAGGCTCTTCGTACGTATGTTGCTCTGTTGTATTGAGCACGAATAACCTCGGGGGAAGTTATGTCACTATCGATCTGGGGATATTTTCTTCACGCTGATGTCCTATTCTTTCTGAATGCAGTTTCAACACAGTTTCAGCACTCTTGTCAGATGTGCTCAAGAGGTGGCCCCAAGATGAATGGTCTAGAAACCTGGGCATAGTTAAAGAAAAGACCAGTGGGAGCCGGGACCCACTTGGGGGTCTCGGTACACTTCCAAGGTGGCTGCATAATAGCATAAAATGACATAAAAAATGACAAAACATGCTGAAAAAACTAAAACAGCTAAAAATCTAGACATAAAATGACATAATTTTGCATATTTTAATTTTTTGCCCCAACAATTATCATTTTAAAGTTGCAATGTAACGTAAGTAGTAACAGATAATTTCTTTCATATTGTGACGCATATTCAAGTGTAGGCTCTATCCATCAGTTGTTCACTGGATAGAGGAAGATCTGAATACAAGCTTGCAGTCGATTGTAATAAAAGTCTGTTGTTTCACAGGAAGTTCGAATTTTGACATTTTTATCAAAAATTAAAAACTTAAAACATTTTTTTGTTAAATAAAACAAATAAAACACATGGATGAACTCAATATGGATGAATGTATGCATTCAGAAAACTTAAAATGCTCTATATATTTATATAATGATATTATTTTTCTTTATGTCAAAAATATATATTTATATATATCTATATATTTATGTTTAGAAATTATAGGGAAATTGCTATTTGTAACTACTACTACTTCTAATAATAATAATAATAATAATAATAATAATAATAATAATAATAAAACGACTGGAAAAGTCATGTAAAACCATTGGTCAACCTTGTGTGAACCTTGAAGAACATTTAGTTCTTGAAACATCTGGAATAATATAATATACATAATTACATAAAATTTTATTATTAATAATTATTTTAACTATTTTAATAAATATTGCCACTCCTAGTTTCTGTAAAAAAAAAAAAAAAAAGTTTGAAAACAAGCAGCTTTGTCACTGCTCTCCCTGCAAACATCAGCAGGAAAGTAAAACACTGATATTGATTTAATGGGAACCATTTCTATAGAGACTTCTCGGGACCTTTAGCAAGTTCTGTTCAGGACTCTTTCTTTTGATGTTACAAATTGATTTGTCAGTGAGAGGAAGTTTATGTACCCAAGCAGCATGATCCAATTTATTGAGTTTTACCAGACACTACAGAGCCTACAACAGGGAGCCTACAAATATCAACTGGCCCTATAAAGAACCACTACGTATAGGTATAAAGAACCACTGGCCTAAACCTTTTTAAAGTTGTATTTTTCCTTATGTAAGCTAAAAGTAACCATTTAAAAAAAAAAAAAAAAAAAAAAAAACAGGCCTCTTGTGTATATCCTGAGTGTTCCCAAACTCCAGCAGCCACTCACTGCATACAGAAAGCACTAGCTCTCTAAAGAGCAATGCACATTAAACTTCAAATGATCTCATTCCAACTGAGAATTTGGAGCATGTTTAAATTGGCTCCCATTATCAGAGTGACTCATTTCATGTACGGGCTACACAAAGTCATTACCAGAATTCTCGCCACAGTGTCAGACCAAACTGGCTGTCTAAATGTACCCGGTCCCATTTAAAAAAATGGATAATGTAATTTATATTTAAAGTTTTTTGCATTTTAAAATAAGATTGTATTTTTTAATAATGAGAAAAGTGATATAGTCTACATCGGTATCTGCTATCTATAAGAATTATGTTTGAGATACCCTTCACAGGTAATGCGCCAGTGTATTCAAACATTCATATGAGTTGGTCCTTGACAAGTTATTAAAGATAAGGACTATGAGGAGTCCCTCAGGATTCTAGTGTCATCCTTTATATTAATGATTTCCTGGAGAGAGAAACTTGTTCTGCACAGAATTCATCTTGCCAAAGCTATGCTTTGTTTGATCGACATCCTCTTTGTTCCAAAGAGCTTGCATTTGTCATCCACAGGTAATGATCAGACTGCATGATAATCATATCCACTGTCACTCCAAAAACTATGGCATATTATAAATTACTCTATTTTTCTTTCTCCTGAGACAATTTTTTCCCATTGACAATAGACTGTGATTACATGCCCCCTGAAGGATGGATATTATCTTGAGCTGTTATTGGTAATTATTAACACCTGTGCTCAATCACCTGTGCTTTTTTTTTTTTTTTTTTTTTCACCAAATTTCATCAGTGGTACATATGCATCTGTTGAGTATTGTAGCTTTTTGTGCCCAGGTGTAACTAAACCAACCAGCATAAAACAGCTTAATCCAGACTAGTTTGCTAGTCTCTGATCAGGTTCGATGGTTTTAGGGTCATCTGACAAGCAAAACCATCTGAACACTAGTTCGGACAAGCTTTTACAATGTTCTGCTAGTAGGTGGCGACAAATCACTGTCTTTATCAGTGAGTCATAGACTCATTTATACAAACATTTTACTTAAAATGTTAAAAATGTGAACAGAGTAGTATGTCCGAACTCACAGTATTCATAAAACAGTAGGTAAAAAGTACCCAGATGGCCTATACTATTGGCAAAATTTAAAGTGTGCATCCAATGGACACTTTACTATCCCATGATGCCATGAGAGAGGATTTGTGAATGGTAGTGAAACAAAGCAAATGATGCCATAGGCCACATGACAATGACAACATGATGAGTGTAGTACCTCCAGACTACAGTTATACTACAAACATTCATACTATATTCTGTAATATGTACTTTTTAATGGTTGCGAGGTATTTACTTCCAAAAGTAGCACTCAGAGGGCATGCAATTTCAGACACAGTCAATGGCTGTTCATTAAATCTTTCATTCAACTGATTTGTTCAAAAACATTGATTGATTAAGTAATGAAAAAACTGTATGTTCTTAAGCATGAGTGATTCATTCAAACCACTGATTCCTTCAGGAACAAAAATGAGTGTCCTTGAAAATGAGTCACTGAATCTTCCATTTAGGAACAAAACCAATGACCATTCTAAACAGTGAGTCATGGAATCTTTCAAACCATTGACTGTCATTTTAAGTGAGTCAATGTTTACTCAACTGGATCTTCAAAAACAATGATTCAGTATCAAATCACTACACACACACACACACACACACACACACACATATATATATATATATATATATATATATATAGCATTACAAAAAATATATAATTCTTGTAAAATAAAACTGATTAAAACATTGAGATAACATTAAAAATGATTGCACAACCACCCAGAAGGTTGCAATATCCAATGAGAACAGTGTTGCCAACTAATTTTCAGGGGAAGTTGCTAAAGGAAGGTTGATTTGTTGATAAAATTTGCTAAATGACGTTGTGGGGTCACTTTGCGATGTTACGTCATTACGTAATCACAATGCAAAATTGTGTCACTGCATCAAATCTCAGCAAAAGCTATATTTTATAAATGTTAATTTAGATTTGTAAAATAATATAAATGCATGATATAATATTAAACTGTATACAGCTATTTTTAAATGCATTAAAATTTTACGTACACATTTTTGAAGAATTACAATTTAAGTTTTTTTTATTAGCTAGTAAACCAGTAAAACTACACATTCTGAACAATTATACTTTTAAGCAGTGTATTAGTAGTTAGTTAGTATACTAGTACACTCTAAAAAAAAAAAAGTCTGTAAAATAGGGCACAATCTACTATGTTAATATGAAGGAATTTTCTGTATTGATTTTTCCACAGGTTTTTTACCTGCATTTTTAATTACGCATTGTATTTTGTGTTTTCGGGTTACAAGGTTACAACAGATAATGGATAACGGATAATGTCCTGGAAAATTACTAGTACCTTTTCCATTTTTCTAGATATTTTTCGTACAGTGTACTAACTGTCAACAATCGCAGGTACAAGCTGCTAACAAAGTGTATCGTAAATGAACAATAATTAAATTACTAAATTATTTTATTATTATTATTAAATTAAACAATTGTAAATAGCAGCTAACTTAATTCACGTGATGTGTGTACAGCTAGGCACCTTTGGTTTTCCCTTTTTGTGTAATTTAAATGGTAAATGTTCCTTTTTATCATTTGAGTCACTTATCAAAAGTTGCTAAAAGTTGCCAAATAAATTTTAAAAATAGCTAAATTTGTTGCTAGGTGCTTTTGGAAGAAAAAGTTGCCAGGGTAGTCTAACCCTAGACCTAACCTCTAATTAAACAAAAGAAGAAAGAGTCTTTAAAACATTTGAGCATTTGTGCGGTTCACAGTAAACATACGCTGGATTGACTGAACTTACTCCCTGACACATTTTTGGAACCGATGACCTTGAGTAAGAAAAGTTTGGGTTGCTCAACCAAGAGTTCAAGGTTTATGTAACAGTATGTTAACCCTTCATTCTGGAATAACTCCCAATTCTGTTTTAGCATTGTTTGGAACTATTTTCATTTGTGGAGCAAAAACAGGCAAAGTAACTAGCAGTATTGTGTCTAAAAATGTTAAGCAACTCCATTTAAACATCTTATTTATTGAACTGTTGTATAAAAGCAATATCACACTCACAATTGTGTTGTTTTTCCAAAAGTAATTACAGCACCCTTGTTTGTGATATTGCTTAAATATTAACATATTAAGTGAACAGCTACAATTACAAAGGCTAAAAAACAAGATCATCACCTCTAGAATTGCCCCACTAGGAATATAACAAACTAAGCACACATTTTGCTTGAACCAAAAACAGCATGACAACAACACTGCATAGTTATACTACAGAACAAAACATCACTCTGTGATGCCTAAATGATAGCTATGACTCATCATCCTCATCCTCATGCAGACTACACAGTCAAAGAACTTCACAGGAGCTCTAGAGCGATGGATGCATGCGTACACTCAAACCCATCGTGATTACAAGGAGTGTGCTCAACGATTTGGCTCTAAACAAACACATTTGTTCAGTATTTGGTCATGGTGTGGAAATCAGACACAGAAATCCTCAGTGGTCTCCTCTGTCCCAGTACAGCTGCTATGAAACTTTGCTCTAAATTAACAGCTATAAAGAGCCACCGGTTATACGACTTTCCAGTTTTACTAGGCCATTTCTAAGGTTAAGTGACTCATAATGTTTACAAAAGCTTAATGTTACAGAATTTCATTTATTTGATGAAAATATCCAGCAGTGTTGTGAGAAAGAAAAAAACTGTTCTACTCTTGTTTGGTTGAAGTCTCAAAATCTTGTTATGCTCCATTTTCATCATAATTTTATCTAGTTAACATTCGCTTTTAATGGCTGAAGCCACTTATCCATAGAAGAAGAGGCATGCATAATTAATGGTGTTATAATCATTAAAAAGATTAGGTTATTGATGCCACTCTATACATGATCTATAATTGCTTATTCCTTTCTCATAGAAAATGGCCTGAGAAGTTAACACCCGTTCTTGATTATCCCCTTTGATGAGTTCTCAAGACTAAGTGCCAGGTGCTGTACCATATCCAGACAAGCTGCAGTTTCCCTGCCAACAGTGGGCAAGAGAATAATTAACTCTGCGTCCCAATTAGAAAGACACAATCCTGAGAGAGCATTGAAAGATGTGAACCAAATAAGGTAAAGTATACTCAACAGGAGCGGCCCGGATAAATACATTAGAATGAGAAAGGAATCAGACAAAAGACACAGTAAAGAATAGAGGGCAACAGGGACGCAAATCTAAGGCAAATGAAAAGAGGCTGATGGGATAACAGCTCTCCAGTAATGACCATTTCATTTATTTCTGCCCTCGGTTTCGCTTTCAAAGAGCTCTGCGGTTACGATACGAGCTTACTTGTTAAACACTGTGCAGTAGAATCTGTATTACATACTGCCGAGCCTATTAAAATATAATAAGTAATGCAGTAGGTATAATTATAAATTTTGTCAGTTTTGTTTTAATAAGTCACACTGTGTATTTAATTACATTATCATCTGGAAAACAAACAAGGTTGTTTTGCATATTTCATCCAATTTTGGCTAAAAATGCATTAACTTTTGGCAATTGCACCAAGTGAGTTGAAAAAATGGTCACACTGAAAACTGAAGGTCAAGTTGAATGCATTGCATTGTGGGGAACAGCGCTGCAGTAAATATGCTTGTATATTGCTCATTCTGGCAATTGCTGTAGGTCATCTACGCATTTACATCCAAGCATACTGTACATACTATATACTGCATCAATAAAAATAGTGGCATGTTAGCAATCTATTCCAACATTGCCAGTGAATACATTTCCCTCTTGACAAATAATACATTGATCTTTGAAACATGAGATTATTTTTAATAAAGAAATAGACCAAAATAACACTTAACAGAAGAGTTGAGGAAAAGGTGATTTAGCCCGATTTACACAAACACCCAATTAATGCCACTGAGAGGGAAGACAAAATCAATTATGTAGTAACTAATCATGAATTCCATTGGCAAAAATCTGCTTGTGAGTTATTTATTATGGCAGGCCTCTGGGGTGGTCTGTTTTAATAGGGTGAATTGTCTATCTTGATTTAGTAAGATACTTTCGCTTTTCTTTTAACTGTATAAAGGTGATTTGAAATCCAATTAACACTAAATCTCATCCTCGTGAGATGTTTAATGGGTTAGAAAAACTGCATGGAACAGGACACAATTTATTATCATTTGAGTATAAAGGAAAGATGGTTAATTGTACATTCAGTAATTTTTAAATATGCTGTAAGTGATTCCGGTGCTTGGAAGAATGTTAATGATTAATAGTAGCTTGCATATTAGTTAAACCTGCCATTGGTTTTTAAGAAAGAGGAATGAACTCATTTACCAAGTTAATTTGTTTAATTTGTTGCGTGTTCCTGCAGCAATTGCCCTCCAAGGAAGTACTAAACCACAAAATGCACTCAAAATAATGTATAAAAGTCTCTGTGGCTATGGCTTACCTGACAGCTAACACTATATTGGTTCAATCTATTATGAGGGTGCCCTCAAACACCTCTTTATTTAAACAATGTTTTATGAAAATGAGTTAATAATCCTGACTGCACAATCGAATTATAGCAGGAGACTACAGAAGCACAATATCACTGAGTTTGAACTTAACCTGACACCATTTGCAGGTTTGAAGCTTGTTTTGCCAGATCTTTACAATGTTCTGAAGGATTGAGGTGACAGACCTCGTTTTACCTTATATTATCTGGCTCGCACCTGCATGCAGCCGGAGTTTGGCCTTAACATCTCTGTTGTCAGCGTGTAATGTGATATAAGCTGGGCAGTCCGCAGCAGAACATGAGATTGGTAAATCCATGGCAGACAGGAAGTCAATATCTAAACAGCAGTCAAGCTAAGACCAGCCACAAAAGGACCAACTTGGAATAAGAAAAAAATTAGAAGGCAAAATGGAGGGCATAAGAAGGAAAAATAAAAATTCCAATGAGGTATTTTCACTCTGATTCAATGTTAATTGCAAATAATGCTATGTTAGGCCCTCAACAAATCATGCTGTTGTGTTTTATTCTTATTCATCTCATCAGCCCATTGTGATTTAGAGGAGAGCAGCACATGCTCTGACTCATTTAGATCACCTCTCATCAATGCACTGAGGCAGAAGCTCACACAGCCACCATAAGTCATCAGTGAAATCAGTGGCATTTATTATTTTTTTGGATTGCATCCCTGCTGATTTCCATGATAGTGCAGCTGTGCTGCTTTTTGTTCTTTTCGATTCTGTTTTTGGGCTGGGCAAAATAAAAAACAATAGATTCAGACCACTGCTGGACCAGTGGAAAGGTTGTTTCTCTTTTGACGGCCCTTATACTGAACAACCTGAAAACACTGAAATTTGACCCAGCCAGTTAATCCAAATGACCCCAAAATAGCCAGCTCACTGAAATGTTTTGTGTGTTCCAGATAGGCAGTCGATTTATTGGTGATTTGGATTTTTCAATGACTTAGTCTGCAAGTTAAAATGTTACATAGGTGAATGTGTCATTAATTTCACCAATTCTTTCAACACACTACTAAATCTTTACTAAGTCATTAATTAGCTAAACTAGTATAGTAACTGTGGTCACACTTTATTTTAAGGTTCAATTCTCGCTATTAACAAAACATTAACTACGACTTCTGCCTCAATAAACTCCTAATTTTGTTGCTTATTAATAGTTAATAAGGTAGTTGTTAGGTTTAGGTATTGGGTAGGATTAGGGATGTAGAATATGGTCATGCAGAGTATGTGCTTTATAAGTACTAATAAACAGCCAATGTGTTAATAATAGGCATGCTAATAAGCAACTAGTTAATAGTGAGAATCGATCCCTATACTAAAGTGTTACCGTAACTGTCTTTATGAATCACTGAATCATTCACTTAACCAATTAGTTCCAAAACACTAATTCATTCAGAAGTAAAACACTCATAATTTAGACTTTTTATCTAATAACTATGACTTACTATCTATGACCTAGACTTTTTATCAAATAATTATGTTTTTTTAATCTCATAATTTTAACATAGTGTGTCAAATTTGTCATAACAATGAGATTAAAAATCAGAATTATGAGATTAAAAAATCATAACTATGACAAATAAAATCAAAATGATGAGATACTAAGTCATAAAAGTTCAATTTATGATATAAAAATATCACATAATTTCAACTTTATCTCATATTTTTTTACTTAGTCTGTCAATTAGACTATCTATGTTGGAACTATGACTTAGTATCTCATAATTTTGACTTTTTTTGTCATAATTCCAGTCTACCAAAGCATGATTTTTTTTTCTTATTTGTCAGAAATGGGCTTCCACGGGCTCTTATAGTGACAGTAAATTCTTAACTTGTAATATTAAGTGTGTGCACTGATGCTTTTCATGCACCGACAGTCAAAAGCTTATTTTTAATCTAAAAATATCAGTTTCCTTTATGGTTAGCTCTGAAACTAAAACAAATTTTCCAAAACAAGTACAAGCTTCACAGCCCTGATAGGACTGCAAAAGACTGCAAGAAAAAATTATGAATTAAACATACACCACCTAGAGTGCTGTAGACTAATGCAACTGAGAAACTGCCCTCTCCACCATCGACCCAGCTTGTCTAGAATTCACCTGCAGTGCATCCTCATCCTCTTCATTTAGTCAAGCCTTAGTCTATTGATATCATCATTTCTCTCACTTCACCAGAGGCTCTCCAGAATCATAATTATGACAGCACTCGGGCTCGGCCTCGGATTGCGCTTCCGAACACTGTCAGTAATATGTCATTTAACGGGCTTCACTCGCTGTGCTCCGCCACAGCCAATCAGACGCCAGAACCGTGTCAGTTCCTGCCTCCAGGCTCAAGCTCACCTCTTCAGACTGACATTTATGGGTTTGAGACGGAGCCTGGAGGACCATCAAGACTAAGACGAGTCTTAAAGATGGACTCTGTGTGAGTGGGTTTTATTTAGTTCTGTCGAAGGGACCTAAAGGCTCGGAGGCAACAGCTGTTCCCGCAGCTAACTGTGACTAATGTTGCAAAGCTGTGGATGTGGAAGTGAGGAATGCAAAGCCCTATACCTTCTGTTGTGATAATCCTACAGCAATGCCACAGTACAGCGAGTGATGATTTGTGTGGTGTTGCTTGTTGTAAAGAAGCCAGTAGGCAACACATATTGACATCGATGAGCTCAAATGTACTATAAATCCACCAAAAGAATGGCTAATATATTCCTAAACATTTGCATAGTTTTACATTTTTATGGATCATGTCATGTTGCTGCCTCGGTCCGTGGGTTAGTATTTGACCAGATACGCCTATCTAGGTCAGTGAAGGAGCGGAGGAGTTCCCATGGCAATGTGGCCATTTAAATTTAGTCATCGACCTGCGTGCGCCTTTCTCTCTGCCACTAGAATTGAACCCTGGCTCTCATACGTTTGTTTTGAGGACAAAGCGTATGTCATCATTGATGAGGTGGTGGATGTTATCAACACAGGCGTGTAGGTAATATCACCGCTGATTATTCTAAACTCAGAGGTCGTATTTGTGGACACCATAATGGCTTGAATAATTCTCATCGCTCTGGACCCATGGCCCTCAGAGATTGTGACACACAGCTGGAGTTGTGTTTCTGACCCTGCACATATCTGGGTCAGCATGCAGTTATCAGTTCTGTAGTTCTGGCATAAGCGAGAGTACAGAACAGCATCCCGCAGCGCCTCGGATAGTGTAGGCGGGTCTTTTCTTGCTGTGGCTAAATATCCAAGTTGAATCATGACCTCCAAGTCTGACCCAAATGCAGCAACCAACACATTAGTAAGATCTGAAGCTGTTCGCTCTTACGCAACCCCATCATTAGAAAGCGAGACTAAATTCAATGCGGTACAACTGTGAAAGATATTACTGAGGGAAAGCGGCTGAAATTAAATCTGATACCTGTAAGGCAAAGAATCCTTTTAGTCATTTGATTTGCCTCTCTTACTTAAACTGAAAGAATATCATAGTTTCTGCAAGTGAAATGTCTTTTAAATCACATTAGAGTGGAAACAACAGAGAATAGTTCATTTTTGGAGACAACACAGGGTTTTGTACAGGTTGTAACACCTGTATGGTTTCTCATAATGCAACAAAGTCTGATAATGTTTGGAACGGGGCAGCCAAGATTGGTTTTCTTATAAGGAGATAACACCAAGACCTTGCTGAAGGCTATGGCATGTTAAATCCAATTTTCAAACTGGGGGAAGCTAATGGATTGTACAAAAAACAAAGGAAGACAATCATTTTGGGATTAGAGAGCCTCCTGTCAGATGCATAAATACATCTATATAAACCATTCCATTCCACATCCATAAAACCAATCATGAACAGATACAAAAAAGCTTATGGAAGCACAAACCATCAGCAGAGACACTTTGTGCCAAGTTTCCACTGGCAGGTCGACAGCTAGCCGTGAGGCAACAAAGATCGGCAGGTTTTAGGATGGAAGCATACATAACACGCTGGGAGATTTGAGAGGGTGCCGTGAGAGGTTAAGCTGATTAAGACTGTCCTGCAATGCTGGTTCTGTCTCGGGTCCAGCACAGGTAATAAAACAACAAACAATGAGATTTTGACAATACAATCTCATAAAAAAGGTAACTATGTAATATTGTGGCAAATAGGTGGTGATGGCAAATTGATATGAATTTATACGATTTGAGTCTTATGAAAAAATTAAATAAAACGTAAGCATGAAGGTTCACCTCTACACCTAAGCTTTAGTTGTGTGTAAGCAGATCACACTAAACCCCACAAATTTAAATTCAAAGTTGAATTGCGAAAAAGTCGGAATCATCAAAAAGTCTAAATAGTTACGAATCACCATGAGAGTGTGCTAACTTTTTCATTCATACTGTATGTACAAAATGTGTTTTGTCTTGAAAACTTCAATTTTAGACATGACGACAGTCAATTCAGACTTCATAGGATGTCATAGGTGAGATGCAACTGTCAAATGATCACCCAAAGGAACAGGCTTTCGCATCTGCCAGTCTTTCTTGACAAAATTGATGGAGACAGCAGCTCCCTGAAATATAAATATGTACTCTGAGTACCTTAAGGGTCGATCTAATCAATAAGCCTGTGGGAGCTCACTGTCACATTAAATATGAGGCCAGAATGCTCTCGCTAAATAAATTGAAGGGAATGTCTCCGATTGGCTCAACAGGAGTTCAGACTTCCCAGAAAGGGAGGGAATTGACAGGTGGTTACCCACTAATTCAGAGATCCTTGTCAATCACTGTTGGACAACAAATACATGACTCTAATTAAAACAGCACCAACCGAGTTTTTTTTTTTTTTTTTTTAAAGCAGTAAAATGGATTTAATCTTGACCAGAGGCATAGTTCACCTCAAATAAATCTTTCATTCTCATTCTGTCATTTAGTTTCAGGGTCATCAGATTCAAACTTATGTTTTTTTTTTTTCCCCCACTGGACATAAAAGGGAAGGTTAGAAATGGCTCTTTTCAAAAAGCACCATGAAATAGTCAATATGACTTGTGCAATATATTACAGGTCTTCTGAAGCCATATAATGGCTGTAGCTGGAAAACAGCTCTCAAATATGGGGCTTATGGTGCAGGCTGAATGTCTATAACATCAAACATTCTCGTATCTCATGATCAAACGCCATGATGTCCAATCTGGTGAAGATTTTCAGTAAATAATGGTCACATTTCAGCTTGTTCATCACACAAAGCTATTGTATGGCTTCAGAAGACTTGGAATATGCAACCAAAGTCACATGGTCTATATTGGTCATTTTTGAGCTTGACAGACCCTTTTATTTATTTATTTATTTATTTATTTTTTGTTTGTTCGTTTGATTGATTGATTGATTGATTGATTGATTGATTGATTGATTGATTGATTGATTGATTGATTGATTGATTGATTGATTGGAAGAAAAAAAAATATTGCTTCCCATTTCTCCTTCTCTTCAAAAGAAAAGTTTAAAACAACATTAGTAATGAGTAAGTAATGACACATGCTGTAGACTACCTATCCAAAAAATTGGCATCGGTACAATTTTGAAAATATTTTTAGTCTTAAAACAAGTCTCTTATGCTCACCAAGGGTGCATTCATTCGCTCATTTATTTAAATGAATAAAATACAGTAATATTGTGAAATATTATTACATTTGAATAACTTTTTATTTTAAAATGTCATTTACTCCTGTGATGGCAAAGCTGAATTTTCAGCAGCCATTACTCCAGTCTTCAGTGTCACATGATTCTTCAGAAACCATTAAATGTACTGATTTAGTGCTCAAGAAACATTTCTATTTATTATCAATGTTGAAAACAGTCGTGCTGCTTAATATTTTTGTGGAAATTGTGATTTTCATTTTTTTCAGGATTCTTTGATGAATAGAAAATTATTTAAAATATTAATGTTCTGTTACATTGTAGATGTCTTTACTGTCACTTTTGATCAAATTAATGCATCCTTGCAGAATAAAAGTATTAATTTCTTCTTCTTCTACTTCAAAAAAGATCTTTAAAAATATACATCATTCTTATCACTATAGTTTTGCATCCACATCATTGGTTGCTGCAGAATAATACAGAAATATTTTAGAGACATAATGCAAAAACACTGTGGCTTAAAAGAAGCATATGTGCTAGCTGCAAGTGGCAGGGAAAGCAGGCACTCCTGTGGACAGCGCACATCAGTGCTGATTGCAGCTCACAGTACTTCCTGATTATGCTCCCATGGGCTGACAGTGGCATGACTTCTCCTGTAGCATCCTTCTTTCTGTAGGGAACACCTGAGTACAGTCCCCTACTGGAGCGGAAACCGGCGTGCACCAACCTTTCCGAACCCCTGCCAAGGAACACATATGTCCGCCTGTTTACTCGCTAGCCAGAGCTTGAGGCAAAGGGATGGATATCAACATGGAGTTTTAGCTGTATTTCTTTCTTTATTTTTATAGGTCTCCTATGCAGCCCACAGAAAAGTGATTCATAGACAGAAGAAAACGTTCGGTCATACAGAACACATCTCACTGGAATGCTGCTGCAGAGTCTGGTCAAGAATGATAGGTCATGGTTGAATGAAGCTGGACATATTGTTATACTGTCCTCAAGACATGTCTGCATGGATATACTGAACTGTGTCTTTATAACTGAATCAAGGGATCTGTTCTAAACCCTGGATCTGAACAATCTGAAATTGTAATATAACATACATATGCAATATTGACCTTAAAGAATTGACAGTAAATAAACCCAATACTCAGTGCTGTTGTAAGATGAAATCCTACACATCTATCTATCTATCTATCTATCTATCTATCTATCTATCTATCTATCTATCTATCTATCTATCTATCTATCTATCTATCTATCTATCTATCATTTAGTTGTTTGTTTAATTACATACATTTAGCTGGTTTTAAAATTTGTAAACAAAAACAACAAACAGCAGAAATTAGTTTTGTTGTGTTTGTTGTGTTAGTCTCATTTTACAAACAACAAAACAACACAAAACAAACCAACAAAAATAACAAACACAACGAAACACAAAAACACAACACAAAATTTTTTGTTTTGTTTCTCGCGCTTTGCTTTGTAAACAAAGCTAAAAACAAAACAAAACAAAAAAACAATAACAACACAACAAAAAGCAAAAATAGTTTTGTTGTATTTGTTATGTTGGTTTTGTTTTACAAACACAAAAAAAACAACACAAAAAACAACAAACACGACAAAACACAAAAACAACACAACAAAAACAACACTCCATATTAAAAAAAAAAAAAAAAAAAAGCTGAGGAAGAAAATCAAACACTGGATATACATTTCATTAAAAAATAAATAAATAAATAAATAAATAATAAAGAATAAAAAATAAACTTTTTATATAAAGTGTTTATAAAGTTTTAGGCCCTATTTTGTACCATACTGTGGAAAGTTCAAGAGGCTAAGCAGAGATAAACAGACATTACAACAGAACCACTTCCATCACATAAAACTTTTCATTATGTTGTTTTATATTACGAATTCAGTGCAGTGCTGACAACATGGGTTCAATCACATAAGCAAGTGTTAGCTCAATGTACTAAGAGCATCTGGGGAATGCAGATAGATGGCTAAGCAGGACTGGAGTGGATGCTTGACATTTTGCAACTCCAGGGACAGTAGCCTGCGGCACGTCCGTTCTGTAGCTCAGGATTATTCCCTTAATGTATTGATGCGACATAGTCGTTGCTTTCCTTGTGTTCTTACATTAACATTATAAGTTATAGACCAATTACAACACAGAGAAGCCACAGTGCAGCCATAAATGCACACATAGTCCTCCATAAATCTACTTTAGACTCAGAAAGACCTTTTGTTTTGATCATGGTCTGTGTCCTGCAGGGTTGCAATGTGTCTGTAAATTGCTACTTAGAAGCTCGTAATTTCCATTCACCTTTAAAGCGCATGCTATGCTAAACGATACAGCAGCACAGTTCTGGGGTGGAAATAAAGAAGCTTATAGGCTTTACCTAGCAGGGGCCAACCATAGACAGCCAGTTTGGCAAATCCCTGCAAATACAACATCTGTGCTAATCAGGTTGCTTTGGAGGTTATGCTGCATTATTGGTCCTATCCATTAGGTTAATAGGATTTACACCGTTGTGTTAGCAGACTCTGCGCTGCCTGCTTTAAACTGGGGTCTGTAAGGAACATTATGGACCGTATTTGCATTACACAAAGCCCAGAGTTACTTGTGAAATCAAAGCCTCTCAATACAAACACCTTCCGCTGATCTCAGAAACTTTCTTACTTCCATTAAACTTAATGAAAACACATAGATTACTGCATTTAAAGCCTTCAGGTACTGTATGAAACTCTATCAGGATTGAATAAATCAAGACCATAAAACATTGAGAACGGGTTTATTTTCCACCACTTATGAGATTCATACAGTATTGCACAGTTTATCAGCAGAAGGTCTCTTAAGTGATCCAATTACAATAAATGCCCAAATGTGATTTTGTTATCTTTTGTTTGACAGAAGTATCTTTCAATTTTAATCAGGAAAATCTCATTCAAAAGAAACTAATTTCGTTAGGTCAGCGAGTAGATGAAGAAACCGACAGTTCATTGTCTTTTTATCAATACTGGAGAAAGTATCAGGATAACTCTGGCTGTAGAATAGCTATTCTTTGCACATCATTTAATTTTTTTTCTCATTTCCAAGAGCCTCATTTCATTTTCAAAGCATCAATTTTCTCTACTTTGTCCCTCATTTTAATTGTCGTTTTTGCCATCCCTTGTCTCCACTCAAGTGCAATAATAAGATGTTAAAATTATGGCATAAAACCAAACTTTTTGGCAGACGCCAACAGCAAAAATAGACCTTTTTACTGACATTCGCTTGGTAAAGAACAATATTTGCAAAACAGAAACTGTGAGACCTTCCAGTGACACAGCTGATTATTCATGCCCATCTGACCTTCCCGGAAATGTAATAAAGCCAGTCCGAAAAGCACTTCACGGAAATGCTGTTAAACATCAACACGAGTACAGTCCAAGTGGGGAAGTAAAAGTTTTAGTTCACACTAAGAGAGACAACTTTCTCTACAAAAAAGAGACTATTCCCTTCCTGTTGACTCTCAGTCTTAAATGTTGATCTTTTGAGCTTCCTCATCACTTGTCATTCAAATGTTCAAGAGGATGCAGTCGGAAACGTGGGTGGTTTTTGTCATCTCCACATAGAGAGAGAAAAGCCATACACGAGGGGCTGAGCTGGTGGATTGACAGGCGGCACTTAAGCATCCGTGCTGAGCCCGTTTCATGTGCTTTATTCCTACACGTTGAATATTAATAGAAAAAAAAAATTTTAACTACAACTCAACTCCCACAAACTTTCTCTTTTCATTTTTCTCTATATCTTCAGTTGCCGACACCCTCTACAGTACACGAGTAAGTTCAAGGCATTGCTGAAGAACTGAACTTATCAAATGCCAGTATTTGCATTGGATATGAGATCACAGAATTCTTATTCCAAGGCACAGGACTGTCTTTTACCACATTTATATGCAAGGCCTTCTTTGTCCAAACCCCACAAGGCTTGCAAGTAGTTGAATCTAGATTCTACACAGCCTCCTGTGACAATGTCCTTGTTTTCAATGACAGTTTAAACGGTGGAGCGCTTGTCTGATTGTCCAAGGTTAAGATAAGATTGCCAAGGCCAAGCAACCAGGCCTCTTCTGGATCAACCACCAATCGTTCATCTGCGACTAAGACTTGGACTAATCATTCTGAAAAACATGAGGGAATAAACTTGAAATTATGTGAAAAGTTATATTAAAAGTAACTTTTAAAAATGTATATTAAAAGTTACATTTTTAGGCTGGTCTGCCTCAACGGTCAATGTCAAAATGATTGCCAATCAAATCAAAGGAGGCAGAGTTTACTGTTCACAGAAACCATGCATGAATTCCACAGCCATGTTTGAATTGATGTCAAAGAGTGCAAGGTAAGATGTAAATAGTTAAACATAATATTTGACAACTTTTTTATGAAAGAATGTTAAATGACCAACAATAATATCTAGTGATATAAACATAACTTAAATTATTTTTTTATATATATATATATATATACACACACACGCACAGTGGGTACGGAAAGTATTCAGACCCCCTTAAATTTTTCACTCTTTGTTATATTGCAGCCATTTGCTAAAATCATTTAAGTTCATTTTTTTTCCTCATTAATGTTCACACAGCACCCCATATTGACAGAAAAACACAGAATTGTTGACATTTTTGCAGATTTATTAAAAAAGAAAAACTGAAATATCACATGGTCCTAAGTATTCAGACCCTTTGCTCAGTATTTAGTAGAAGCACCCTTTTGATCTAATACAGCCATGAGTCTTTTTGGGAAAGATGCAACAAGTTTTTCACACCTGGATTTAGGGATCCTCTGCCATTCCTCCTTGTAGATCCTCTCCAGTTCTGTCAGGTTGGATGGTAAACGTTGGTGGACAGCCATTTTTAGGTCTCTCCAGAAATGCTCAATTGGGTTTAAGTCAGGGTTCTGGCTGGGCCATTCAAGAACAGTCACGGAGTTGTTGTGAAGCCACTCCTTCGTTATTTTAGCTGTGTGCTTAGGGTCATTGTCTTGTTGGAAAGTAAACCTTCGGCCCAGTCTGAGGTCCTGAGCACTCTGGAGAAGGTTTTCGTCCAGGATATCCCTGTACTTGGCCGCATTCATCTTTCCCTCGATTGCAACCAGTTGTCCTGTCCCTGCAGCTGAAAAACACCCCCACAGCATGATGCTGCCAACACCATGCTTCACTGTTGGGACTGTATTGGACAGGTGATGAGCAGTGCCTGGTTTTCTCCACACATACCGCTTAGAATTAAGGCCAAAAAGTTCTATCTTGGTCTCATCAGACCAGAGAATCTTATTTCTCACCATCTTGGAGTCCTACATGCGGGCTTTCATGTGTCTTGCACTGAGGAGAGGCTTCCGTCGGGCCACTCTGCCATAAAGCCCCAACTGGTGGAGGGCTGCAGTGATTGTTGACTTTCTACAACTTTCTCCCATCTCCCGACTGCATCTCTGGAGCTCAGCCGCAGTGATCTTTGGGTTCTTCTTTACCTCTCTCACCAAGGCTCTTCTCCCCCGATAGCTCAGTTTGGCCGGACGGCCAGCTCTAGGAAGGGTTCTGGTCATCCCAAACATTTTCCATTTAAGGATTATGGAGGCCACTGTGCTCTTAGGAACCTTAAGTGCAGCAGAAATTTTTTTGTAACCTTGGCCAGATCTGTGCCTTGCCACAATTCTGTCTCTGAGCTCTTCAGGCAGTTCCTTTGACCTCATGATTCTCATTTGCTCTGACATGCACTGTGAGCTGTAAGGTCTGATATAGACAGGTGTGTGGCTTTCCTAATCAAGTCCAATCAGTATAATCAAATACAGCTGGACTCAAATGAAGGTGTAGAACCATCTCAAGGATGATCAGAAGAAATGGACAGCACCTGAGTTAAATATATGAGTGTCACAGCAAAGGGTCTGAATACTTAGGACCATGTGATATTTCGGTTTTTCTTTTTTAATAAATCTGCAAAAATGTCAACAATTCTGTGTTTTTCTGTCAATATGGGGTGCTGTGTGTACATTAATGAGGAAAAAATTAACTTAAATGATTTTAGCAAATGGCTGCAATATAACAAAGAGTGAAAAATTTAAGGGGGTCTGAATACTTTCCGTACCCACTGTATGTATGTATATATATATATATATATATATATATATATATATATATATATATAATTAAAATGAAAGAAATTAGTATTGTTCTTCGTTTTTTTTTTTCAAATTTTATAGTATAAATATACAGTACATAGTATAATGTACCACCTATCAAAAACTACAAATGCTGCATGTTTTTTTTTTTGTTTGTTTTTTTGTTTTTTTACATTTAGAGGCATGCAAATGTTTTTCAGTTAAGTTCCATTTTTGTCCAGTAATGTTTTATTTTTATGTTTTAAGAGTTATTTGCTCACATTAAAATAAGAGTATGTGCAAATTATCTTGTGCTCTAATGAAAATGTATTTATTTGGCATTTCTCTCTCTCTCTCTCTCTCTCTCTCTCTCTCTCTCTCTCTCTCTCTCTCTCTCTCTCTTCATTAAAAATGATCAGGAAAACAATTTCAGTGAAAAGTTCAGATGAATTTGTTAGTATTCTGCCTGTCTCCCTTTTGCCTTAATCACAGCATGCATTAACACTCAGTTTCGACATGGATTACTGAACTCGACTACATGAACAGGTGTTGGCCTGCCATTATCTGTTAGCATGCGTGACAAGGTTATTCATTCCAGCATATAATAATGAAATTAGTTTTATAATAAGTGTTATAAAACCTTACAGCGAGTGACAGACTGAGAGATCTCTTACGCAAGTCTGGTAAGGTGATGGTAAGAACAAATCATTTGTTCAGAGTACATCTTCCTCACCACAAATAATAGAGAATAGAGAAGAATAACATACAACCAGCTTGAGAAAGACCATAAACAAAGGGACACTAGCCACAGTATGCATCTTTGACGGTTTTTATATCCGTGCTTTATGAGAGAGAATGTCTCATGAATGTCTTAATACTTCATGGTCAAATTTACACATAAAGCCAGCCAAGGATTTGCTTTGGTTTTGCTAGCCTATGGCATTTTTATGAGTGTCCATATGAAAGTTTAGTCAGGCTCTATGCGGATGATATCCTGGAATTTCCCACACTCACGCAGGACAAACAAAATCAGAATTGAGGTGGGTGTTGGAGGATTTCAGATATTGCAAGGACAAATACGGAATAAATATTGATTAGGTGCACATGGACATAGTCTGTAATCTGATGAGATGGTCTCTGTTGGACAGAGTATTGCTTCTTGTTTATACAGCTTTGCAGGTTGCACGTTTTTTAATTAGAATTTAACAAAGCCCTTAGAGAGTAATGCATTCTGTTATAGCACAGCAGAGGATTCAGGATAGGACTGGAATTAGTTCACAAAAGAAGAGTGTTAATTGTAAGGTTATTATTAGAACATCCCAATTAAATGTTTGAACATTCCGAAATGTTGTTAAACATCCTTCTGAGAGCCATATAAGATTAGGAGGGTTATTTTTATGGTAATGAAAATACAATTTTTAGTCATAAGATTAATATAAATAAATACAGCTGAAAACTAAAGAATGATTAACCCTATATGGCAGACATATGTTGTATTTTTTCCCCAATAACAAGAATAAATGGAGATATATATATATATATATATATATATATATATATATATATATATATATATATATATATATATATATATATATATATATGTTCTTATATGCTCTTAAAATCCTTGGTCACCCTCAATGAGTCAACTGTGCAAATCTCTTTATAAATTATAATTGTATTTCTTTGCATAATATAAAATTTTGTATCTATAAACACTTCCAAGTAAATAAATAATTATAATAACAAAATTGACACCATTATCTTTACAAATTATCACTGAAGGAAATACATTATTGCAGTTCCATTGTGGCACAGAACTGCCATATGACAATAGGCTATTTTAATGTTTTGAAGAGAAAAATAAATGTAATGTGGCTTACAAAGAGCATATTGGTTTCTTTAAAGATTTCCTTTTTAATTCTGAGCATGTAATGTTTTATTTATTTATTTATTTATTTTTAACAAGAAAATATGTTGGCATGTATGGCAACACTACACCATAGAGTGTTAAAGAGAAAAACAATACCTGACTATATGGTTACTATATGGTTAATCTTTTTGGACCACAAACAAAAATAAGCAAGATTACTTTGTATTGTCACATTCAAATTCAGAAGAGCTTTTCCCAAAACTCAGAACCATTAGAATCTCAAGACAGCCACAAGAACAGCTGGTCTTCTTCTGTTGTGCATGTAAATTGCATTTCCATTATGGTTAATCAAGATGTTAACACTTCACTCCCAGCATCCAACATCATCTTATTAAGAAGAAAAGCACAGTAGTATTCTTCATTCAGCTCACATTACTGTGATTTATTGAGCGAACATATAGAGTCAAATTTCAGATGGCCTGCTTTTTAGGATGAGCCAGACCACAACAAAACATCTGCCAAGATGTATACTCAAGCCAGATTATGTAGAGTTCACGTTGTAATATTAGTATGCAGGATGTGCCAAAAAATGCTTTTAAATGTCTCACTCAGCATCTAAAGAGGGCTAGACTGTAAATGAGGGTTAAAAAATGAAGGCAACATTTTAAATGGCTTTTCTTGAGCTGAATTCATCTGCTTAATTATTTAAACGTTTTTTTCTGAACATAAAGTGGCCATGACTTAAAATGTGCCATTGTTGTAACAATTGCCTATTTAGATTAAATTTAAAATGGTCTCTAGAGTCATGACAACTTAAAAGAGTGCACAGCACTAAACATAGAACTAAACTGTTCAATATTACATATTTTATCTCATGTGCATGGAGAAATGTGCATGTTTGTTGTCTTAAACTAACGACAAAATCGCATGAACACACATCCTGACTTCGCAAGACAACAAGTTACGAAATGCGACAACCAAATCAACAACAACAGTGTAAATAATACTGGCAAACAGTCAAACAGTGCAACCATATTAATAATTCATGCCCCAGTGCGTACTGGGAAGTCCAGCTTCAGAGTAACCAGTATGCGCGCAGCTAGCAGAACAAACATTTGTACTACAGACATGACAGCTACTAGACTATAAGGCTGTGCATCTCTAGTGGTTTTGCTTCGGAAAACCAGATTTGAACTAACATGAAACCATTTATTATAAAGTAAATAAAAATGTCCTTACAATCAAACACTGAAATTAATTTTATGATGTACAGGCCAACAAAATCCAAAATCAAGCCAATAAATCACCAAAATGCTATACATGTTATTCCATATATATATATATATATATATATATATATGAGTGAGTGTGTGTGTGTGTGGATAGAAGATAGATTAAATAGATAGATAGATAGATAATTAGATAATATGTGACCCTGGACCACAAAATTTGTCATAAGTCACACGGGTATATTTGTAGCAACAGCCAAAAATACATTGCATGGGTCAAAATTATCGATTTTTCTTTCATGCCAAAAATCATTAGGATATTAAGTAAAGATGTTCCATGAAGATATTTTTTAAATTTCCTACCGTAAATATATCAGAACTTAATTTTTGATTAGTAATATGCATTGCCAAGAACTTCATTTGGACAACTTTAAAGGCGATTTTCTCTTTTTGATTCCAGATTTTCAAATAGTTGTATTTCAGCCAAATATTGTCCTATCCTAACAAACCATACATCAATGGAAAGTCATACATCAATGGATAATGTACAAATCTCAATTTCAAAAAATGGACCCTTATGACTGGTTTTGTGGTCCAGGGTCACATATTATTTAAAAACAGTTATAAGTTCTGAAATAACAGATATATTTTTAAATACTGAAATTTTGTTTACTTTTTTATTTTTATTTATTAAATAAATTAATTATTTTTGTTCCTGAAATCTGTAGGCAGTTTGAATAGCAAACACAAAAAAGTCTGCATTTTTTACTAGATCTAGGAATGTTTCTTTTACAGTGGAAAAATGTTTTAGAGCAAGGGAGAAAAACTGATTTTAAACTCATGAGGGATGCCCTGCATCATGACTGGCACAAATGGTAATTCAATGTGAACATCACAGCCTAGGAAAGTGTGATTATGGGCATGTGCTTAGCCTGCAGGTGTGTATGTATGTGTGTGTGACACATCATTTCACCCATGTGGCAACAGACGGCATGTAAGTGAATGAGTGAACAATGTGTTGTAAATGAGAAAAAAGAGACAGAAAGAAACTCTCGAGTACAGTATGTGTGTGTGTGCTGGTTATGCTCACTGACGCGTACATTGAAGCAGTGTGCACTCTGGGACTATGTCCGAAATCTTCAAAATACTGCCTTATCAGACTGCATACGGAGACAGGAAGGCATCAAGACAGGTTTGAATCTAATACTCACATTACATCCTGTCAGATGAGATGCCTCTATCTGCTCAAGATTTTAGAAGGAAGCACAGATCCATCACTTCCTATGATCTTGGGCACTTTGAAATCTGTTTTCTTTTTTCCAAAATTCTTTTTTTCATTTTAATCTTTCTGGATTCCTTTTTTTTTTTCCTTTTCCTTTTTGTTAAAGGTTTAACAAAAATTAAATTTTTAGGGCTCTATGAAATCCATTTTTTGCTAATTCAGTTTTTTAATGATTAATTAAAATGTTTACAATAATAGGGCCCGATTTATTTCAGAAAATCAGTTAATTTTTCTAGATTTATGATTTAATACAAATTTATAAAAAAAAAAAAAAAAAAAAAGAATGGAAAGGTGGTAATCAAATGAAGGCATAAAACAGTAACAATGTGATGAATCTTTTAAAATTTAATGAAAATGTAACAGTTCATTTTATTTTTGGGCAAACAAAGCAATTTGATTAAGTGCACAGCTCTTCTTTTAATTCATTCATCCAAAATGTGCCAAATTCCATGGCATTCCATGTTATACTGTAATTTGCATTTTTATAGCTGGAATCCATTTGTGTTTGGAAATCATAGGACCCTAGATATCACAGACATATCCCCAGATATCCCACAATCCTGTGCATGCCATTTGGCAACTGACTGAAAGAATAAAATAGTCAATGTCATCAACAATTCTATTTCTACCAAGAAATAAAAATTGTTATTAAATATTCACTTGCTGATCTCAAAATCTCCTTTGAATTTGTTCTAGATCTTCAGATGTGATGGTACAGTGCCTGGAAGCCAGACTGAAACCAGTCTTCACACAAGAGCGCCTGACTGACTGGGCAGCTGCCGTCTGTTTGGAACTCTGGATCCGTGCAGCCCTAGGCCTAGGTTGAAGCACACACCTGATTCATGGCATCACTTCTCGCACCTGCAGGCAATCTTCTGACAGCCCAACTAGGCCACAGCAACAGATTGAGCCGTACCCCACAACCTCTTGTCATTTCATAATAATAAGAGCTGCTCGGCTTGGCAGAGCTCAAAACAAATCTTCACGCATTACTGTATCATATGAGCCCATACCGATTTTCTTTTCAGGTTACATATTTGTATGCAAGTCATAGACATACTTTGTATCCATGAGACAACTTTCTTTTCTAACACGTGATGTGGTTTTACGCTGCTGTGGCTTAAAAAACTCCCAATATTCCTGATGCTCAAGAGCATAGCGCCTGCAACACCAAGGGCATGGGTTCAACTCCCAAGAAAATGAACCAATATTTCTTGAAAGTAATATAAGCTGATTTGAATAAAAACATGCAGGTTTCAGACATTCATTAGGTATTTAAAATCAAAGAATGGAGTACAGTAGTGCCAGATCCTTTTCAGCGACCTTGAATCCGGAACTATTTTTCTCATTCAGTTTTCCCATAGTGATTTTTAAAAAGATTCTGTTAAAGAGTTATGAACCAAACCAACCAGCTACATAGTGAAATTTTGTTTTGAAAAAGACATACAAGACTGTTTACTTCTCTGACTAGTGGAGATTTCTTTGCAGAATCATGGGTAATGTAGTTTTTTCCACAAGGAATTCTACTGTTGAACATGATTGTTTATTTAAAAAAAAAAAAAAAAAAAAAAAAGTTGAAATATTGTTGGCTGATGGCTTTAACAAAAGCATATGCCATTGATTAACAACCTTGTAGCTCACAGTAGGTCTGTCTGTAATGTTTTAAGAGATATTGTAATAAATCATTTCCCCTTTGGAGAAAATGAATGGGATTTTTTCCTCTGGAAATCAAATGTTGCACATTATAACACCTTTTCAGTATTGTTATTGGCAAACTAACTGTTAAAAATAGCTCACTAATCTAATGTTGTGGAATCATTCTCAGCATTTAAATGCCTGACTAAAGGTTGCAAAACTGAAACCCTGCTGTTTCAGTAAATACTGGAGATGTTACATCTGCATTTAGAAGATTTTATTATCTTCGTAATATTTCTCGAGTCCAACGCACCTGCCCACAGCCAATCAGGTGTACGAGGGGTGTTTCAAGATCTATTAAAATGCTGGATATATTTATCTCAAACTCTAACAACTCAATACCACATAATACCTTATTGATTTTGTGAAAAGGCCTTATGAATTCTTAATTAAAATTCCCAATTGAATTCTCTGTTAAAATGCGCACATGTACGTGTCTTCTCACTCTGTATCACCAGATGTTGCCGTACTCCTTTTGAGAAACTTCAATACGTGTGTGAGTGTGAGTGTGTGTGTGTGTTTGTGAGTGTGTTTGTATGTGCTGCAGATCATGCGGAAACTGCTTTCACCCACATTGACATTCACCCCTGTGCGCCCCTGCTGTCATCCTGTCAGCATCGTCACAGGCGCTGGCCCAGCTAGGAGAGCTCCCAGACAGACAGACCGGGCAAATGGGAGCTGTGGACTTCAGCAACATAACAACGGCCTTTCACCAAAAGCCCTGCTGACCAGCATCCAGCACCATGTCAACCCTCACCACAGAAACCAACAGTTCCCACCACCCCCAGGGCTCACACTGTCAAACAATGGCACAAAAGCCCATACAAACAGCCATATGGGCGTAAAAAGTAGCCCCAGAAAGTGGCTGGACACTTCAGTCACACTTAACATCTCTTCTTGAATCTCTTTGCTTTATATAATAAAATCAAACCAAGAAGCATTCATTTAAAAAATAAATATATAGCTAAAACAAACTTGGGCCTAAGATGTGTCAACTTGACCACATTATCCATTATCTATTAATTTATTCACAGAACACATTACAAATGCAATTCAGGCATACAGTAGCATGAAAACACCTCTTCTATATTTTTTATTTTTATTTCATTTTGTTTATTTTGAGCATAAAATAAAAAATGGCAGGGTGACACAACTGATATCAGTAAAATGACTCCTTCATTGATGATCTAAGCAGACTGCTTATTTAAGCAGACTGGCATCATCTTTTTTTACACATTCTTAGGAAAAATATATTTTAACAAAACGGTTTCACTACTTATTAGTATTTGAAAACATTTGTCTGCAAATATAAAATGTATGATAAAATTATAAAATGTAAAACAAGGAATAATATGACTGAGGGACCCGTGCAGGCTCTCATGACTGTGTCTCAAGGTCAGCAAGTCTTTTAAAATATGTAAAATAATATAAGGGACACACCTTATTTTAAGGTCCAATTCCTGCTATTAATTAACTATGACTTTTGCCTCAATAAACTCCTAATTTGCTGCTTATTAATAGTTAGTAAGGTAGTTGTTAAGTTTAGGTATTGGATTAGGAATGTAAAATATGGTCATGCAGAATGTGTGCTTTATAAGTACTAATAAATAGCCAATATGCTAGTAATATGCATGCTAATAAACAACTAATTAATAGTGAGAATTGGTCCCTATACTAAAGTGTTACCAATATAAGTAATATAAGTAAATACATAGTATTATATATAGTAATTATATAGTATTAGTATTTAACCTTCTTTTTAAGCTAAATATTTCACAAACATCTCACAAAAATTTGGATTAAAAAGTTTTATTTTAAGTGTTTGGACATTTTCTGGATGTCAAACCTTGTTACTTTGTTTGGTATTTTGCATCTACTGCCATAAAAGTCATAAAACTAAGTGATGTAAAGCACCATTCAAATGTTTGGGCTGGACACGACTTTTTATGTTTCTTCACACAAGTCTTTTTATTTAAATGCAAATCTATATATTTGATTAAAAATACAGTAAAATAGTTATATTTTGAAATATTATTACAAATTAAATTTCATATTAAAACTGATTTTTTTTTCTCCTGTGATGGCAAAGATGAATTCTCAGCAGCCATTTCTCCAGTGCTACATGATCCTTCAGAAAACTTTCTAAAATGCTAATTTGCTGCTCAGAATCCCATCTTATTATTTTCTGTGTTGAAACAGCTGTGCTACTTAATATTTTTGTGGAAACCATGATAAAAAAAATTCTTTGATGAATATAAAGTTAGAAATATTAATCTTTTGTAACATTATAAATATCTCGGTAACACTTTAGAGTTGTAACTTTATCAATTTAATTCATCCTTGCCAAATCAAAACAACAACAGTAATCTTACTGACCCCAAAATACATTTTGGGACCACTGTGTACACCACTGTGAAAAACATATTGGCACAAACATGGCTAGACAGATGCAAATACACAAACACACGCTGTGGCACTGGTAAATCCAATGATAAAGCCATTGCCAAAGCAAGACACACCTGAGTGCTTTTCCATTACCAAGCCCTGTAGTAATTCACTGTTTAAATTCAACACAAAATACAAAAATGAGTTGGTGGCACATCAGGGCACTGCCAATAACACGCCTTCAAAGAGCCACTCTTCACAGCAAAACTCCTGTTGAGCAGAACCGCAAAAACATCATTTCTCAGAAAAGTTTCGAACCAAATGAGGCATTTGATTTAACATTTCAGTTCATATCTTAACACTTAACACCAGCCGAGTGCCGCTCTCACACTGCGTGTGCGCGTACAATCCCATAAACAACTGCTTAGATTTGCTGCTCTGCTCAATGCAATTTCGGCACTCGAACCAGCATTTTATTTACAGAGAATAAACAAAGGAAGTCGCTCTGCAGCACAGAGCCTGGTGTGGCGGAAATAGACCTTACGGGTCCACCCTGAGAAAGAAAAAACAAACCCAGAGAAATGAAATATCGGCCCAACAGATAATGTACCACTGCGGCATTATTGGCTGGGTATTTTATCAGTTTTTGCTTGAGAGACATCGGTGGCAAAATACTCCCTTTTCACTGACGCAAGCATGGGGGGGTGGGGAGGAGGGTGCTTATCAGAGAGAGGTGTCAGGGCAAAACATTGCACCGCAGCGGCTAGATACAGCACTAATGCAAGCAGCTTTCCTGTCAGAGGAGATGGAGGCAGACACAGAATATGCTTGGTGAAGGAGATTAGATAAAAATAACGGGATCCATCCTCATGTCGTCCGGGGTGTAGCGGGTATCCTGATAAAGGATTCAGATTTATGTAAGGAGGGAGCAAAAGGAGCAAATATGACATTTTGGAAATGAAATAAGGCAGAGAAAAGAGGCAGATTTAAAGGTTGAGGCATTGGGGGTTAACGTAAGCCCGGGAACAAAAGATAGCCACGTAAGGGTGCTACACTGGCTGTTACACAATGTATGACATCAAAATCAATTTTCTGTCGCATTTCTTTGCAGCCATCATGAAAAGAGAAAGGTCTCTGTGCCAGGTTCTGCTCAGCGCCTTCCAACTGGTTCTATGTGATCTAAACACATGCACTGTTACTAGGACTGTCAAAAATGTTATTTAAATGAAATACATGAACAATCAAATAAACTGCACATATTCATATTAAATCCAAATTATTGTGGCAGGCGAAAGCTTTAAATAGACAAAAAGTGGATTTCAAAGTCAATATACAGTGTTAGCTTCCCCCAGTTGGAATGGGACAGTTTACTAAAATACTTATAATTTACAATGCGAACAACAAAGTGCGATTCCAAAATGAAAGACTCTTATGAGCCGGTACTTATTAGAAAATCTAAAACTTTCAATAAATCAAATGAAGTCCAATTCCTAAACAAATGACTCTAATGAGCCGGTTCTTTTTAGTGAATCAAACACATACAGTAAAATAATTCCTGGACTCCTATTCCCGAACAAATGACTCCTATAAAATGTTTATTTTTAGCGGATCAAAAACATACAGAAAAAAACAGCTGAAGTCCGATTCCTGAATGAATGATTCAAATAAACCAGTTATTTTTAGTGAATCAAAAACATACAACAAAACAAGTGATGTCCGACTCCTAAACGAATGACTCTACTGAGCTGGTTCTTTCAGTCAATCAAACATATACAGCAAAACAAGTAAAGTCCGATTCCTGAACAAATGTCTCTGAGCCTGTTCTTTTTAGTGAATCAACGACATACAATGAAACCAATGTAGTCTGGTTCATGAACAAATGAATCTTATGATCGTGTTCTTTTCAGTGAATCAAAAACAAAAAGTAAAACAACTCAGATTCCTGAACTAATGTTTTTAATGTCCGGTTCTTTTTATTGAATCAAACTAAAGTGAATCAAGCTCACATCTAACTGTGAGGGTTTTTTTAAGTAATACTTGAGTTTGTTGCAAGTTTGCTATTATTTAATCTAAAGTTAAGACCAATTATTGGATTACATTTATGTCGCTTTTATTTATTTTTTAAAAAAAATCTTACAATTTCTAAAGAAAAAAAAGAATTACTAGGATTAAAACCAGAACTGTTAAGTTTTATATGGCTCCCACTCCTAGGTTTTCTGTAAACTTTTTCTTCCTACCAAAACCCAGGCGATTCTCTTCCCAAGGCAAGACGCCGGTTTGGCTCATCCGGCTGCGGGCCTCTCTATCATTCAACACAAATAGAGCCTCCCAACGGCTCTGGGCCATCCTCCTTTCATGATCAGAGCCATAGATTTGTAGCATGTTTTATTCATGAAGTTCTCTTTTGTACATGCCTGACCAAGTCTTTCCTTGCACAATTTAATCTGAGTATTCACTAGTGAGTTACTCATCTCTGTTCTTTCTTTTCAGTTCCATGGGGGACCAATTACAGGCTATTAAGAGAGAGAGACAAGACAAAGGCACCAGGAGGCGGAGACAGAGATGCAATCGTGATTTATAAGAAGCTTTCATGGTGCGATGGCTGCTTGACATAAACACCCGGATATAGTTTGTTGTTGCTTCTACCATCTTTTCCCTGCTAAATTATTCATACTGCTCCACTAAAAATTGGTAACATAAATAGAGGCATCAGAGCTGAGCCATTACACCACACCCTACGAGACTGTTCCTGAGAGACGGCTCGAGAGCCGGAAAACGAATTTCTGCTGTCTTCTTAGGAAAATAGCTCAGGGTGTGAAGATTCGAAAATCTCTCATTATTTCGCTCTCCGTTTGATCAGCCTAATGCTGGAACTAATGCAAGCGGAGAATTAACGTGCATTAGTTCTACTGAAGGCTAGATTCAAAAGCACAATGTTTTTTTATTTTACAGACATCATTTGTTTCAGAGTAATTTACCCCGAGAGTCTGTGAAAAACATTGGTGTGCTGCGTGCTCGACAGAAACCTCTTATAAATTGAAGTCCATATATCTCTGACTTCACAGTTTGTCTTCTCAATCAGCTAATGCTTTCGAACATCTTGGCTTGATGGGCTACAAACAAATGCACACAACTTTGCGGATGCTAGAGGACGTCATTTGAAAGGGGGCTAAAGAGTTTCCAGCTTAAATAATTCAGAAGATCCTTTCAACGTCAGTTAGTCACTCTGAATGTCCACTTTGTCCTTTTCAAGTCAAACCATGTGGCAACCTTGCAAAGCACTCATGTCATTGCCTTGCAGTGTTGTCACCCTCCGTACTGGAGAAAAAAGCCTCATCCGCTCCCTGGACTCTGATCAACCTTGGTGACAAGATTGATGGCTGAATGAAACTCACTAACGACCAGACACTTTTGGACTCTCATCCGCCCTAGATCCCCAAACGGCAATACATGCACATACATAAACACACACACACACACACACACACACACTTTCCCCTTCGGCCTTGTCCTGACACACCTCAGGTCGCAAAGCTGCTGGGAGATTCAAGTTTGACTGACAGGCAGCCATTTTTCTCTTGAGGGGGTGTCAAGGTTACTTTCCTTTTCCTCTGTATCATGCACAAAGTTCAAAATAAAAAGAAGACAGGGTTCTACAGGGAAATGTGACTTTATAATCAGGACTTTATAATCAAAGCTTAGGATCAAAAAGAACAAGGCAGGGAATACAGTATGCTAAACTGCTTTATCTAAAAGTTTTTAGGTTTTTTTTTTTTTCTGAGAAACAGCAACTTTGGATTCACAGCACACTGATTCTCGAGTTCTGGGACAAAAAAGGCAACAACAGTGGGGAAAAAAAAGGTTTATGTGTCAAGGATTTTTCTTTTCAGCATGTTCTGAGGTATTCACCTGTGTTTAGGTGCAATCTCTGCTGTTTCTATTGTCTCATAAAATATGATTTTCACACTATGGGTCAACACTGCTTGAAACATAAAAAAAAAAATATTGACAAAATCCATTCACAGATTGAAATAATTTAGACCACAGGATGGTTTCAAACTGATTTAAGCTCCATCTATTGAACTGTCACAACAGAAAATTGCCATGTGTTGCACACCACACATGTAATAAATCCAATAGCCATTTTGTGTTTTGTTTCCAACTATAGAAGCTACTTAAAATGCAAAATCATTTCTTGACAATTTGTGTAACTGAACTGGCATATGGTTGTGATAAGCACAATTACTTATAATTATAAAAAATTATGCAACTCAACAGAGCCTGTATAATGTTATTTATTATTATTTAGGATAAAGACTTACTATGATTTTGCCTAATTATTTTTTTGTAAATTTCAAAAGAGACATATCTGTGAATGTTGTATAATAGATATTTAAATTCCTGTTTTCTTAAGATTCTCTATATGTATAAAACATCAGAAATATAAATATACATTTATCTATTATACACACACTCACACATACACATTACATACATAATATATAAATGGTTTGTCTCAATGTTTGACAATCAGTCAGCAACAATAAGTCTAGATCATAACTCATGTACTAAACATTAGAATCATTATCTTTTATGCTAAATAATCTCATCCGTTTATGCTAAATTATACAGTAACCAGTCCATTAGCAATTAAGGATTTTAAATATTCAGCATATTTCATGAAAAATCCACGAGTTTAAAGCTTTAGAGGCAGAATGATTCATACATATATTGTGACCTTTATTTCTGCCCCTGGCAATGCATTTCCCTCAAATCCCTAAAAAACAAAAAAACAAAAAAAAACAAAAAAAGCAAACTTCTGAGAAACAGAACTGGTATAAATGTAGCACTCGAGTGAGACGCATCTAGTCCAGTGAAAACAGGAAAAACTAAATGCATTTTGTCTCAGGGGTATTCTGCTATAGCTGCCGTCTCTCTGCCTAGATTTGTCCATGAACTTTCAGTTCATCTAAAAATCAAAATCATCTCAGTACCCAAAAATTACAGGAGAAATAAAATAGAGAAAAAAATTACAAGGAGGGACGTGAGAAGATATGACCCTGAGAGGATGAGAAAGGAGACAGGAAGAATGAATTGCCACACCATTCCTTACATCTTTAATAACTATCTTATTTCGAAAAAAGCAGCAGCCTGAAACAAGGTCAAGCTTTTCTGTGTGCCTTTTATGAGATCCAATGAACATACAGTTTTTGGAAATTGCCAATCATGCCATTCACCAGAATATCTACATGCTGGCTTGCAAAATCTCTGCCCTATCTTCCCTGGTAATCAGCAATTCTTTGGTGCTTTTGTTTTTATCTCATTTAGAAGTATCAGCACCACAGCAGGAAACATTTTTTGTGAGGAATCTATATTCATTTAACCAAGGCATCCCGTTTTCAAATAAACCTCATTCCACTCTGTTTTGATTGGAAATGGAGGTGTCTGGTAGTACTAGAGAAACTGTTTCTCAACAGGAATCGAAATCAATTTAACGGTTTCAGTTCTGATTCAGTTCTTAATAATTCAGTCATTTTAGAGAACAAACAGCATATTAACAGATTACACTCATTTATGTTTTTATAAAATACTATTTAAAAACATGAAAAGTACTTTTGAAAAAACATATATGACCAGATTTACTAAACAGGGCAAATTAGCGTTAGAGCGCAATTCCATAAAAGCGTAGATGGGAGGGGAAAATTCTATGTGTGATTTACTGACAATACGCACATTAAAGAACACAGACACAGTCAGATCATTTCCATAATGACCAGCGCAATCTACCGAGAGCAGCACAAATTAGCGCCTGCTTTAAGATATGCTTTTTTGGGGTGTTAAATAATGGTGCAAATACCAGTAATTTCACGAGTGCAAACGTTAGTAAATCGCATTGCGTGAATCATTTTAATATTCTCCTCCCAAAAAGCAAACAAAAGCATGCACATCAATCTCAAATGGGTGCTCGACTAAAAAACAAGTAGAAAAATCTATAGATACTATAGATTCAATAGCAATTGATTGAGTCGTCTGAGAATTCAGACTGGCAGATGCATGATCCAAACAAACGACGTTTCAATTCTAAAATGGAACTGCTTCTGAATAACAGGTTCTTGGTTCCCACATTCTTTTCAGGGCAAGTTAGAGGTTTGTGAGCTGTCTTAAACTCTACGTTTTTGACAGTTCAATTTACTCCTATGGCGACAAGAACCAGACATGCTTCAATGTCTGCGTAACATAAACGCAGAGCACCCAATGCAATACTTCACACCACTCACTTCCTGTGGGCATTAGTTTTAAGCAAAAGCACAGTGTGTGGAGCTCTCTGTCCCTCTATTAAAACAGCTCAATCGCCAACCGCCCTCACCCACGCTATCAGTGGAAGCCCAGCCAATGTAGGGTTTCAAACTTCTAGCGCTGGGTAAGGCATACATCAAATCTCTTTGTCTGACAAATCCCTGCTCTCCCTCCTGTTCAGAAACAGTTCCTGCTGCTTATTTATTTATATGTCCCTTACAATCCTATTAGAGTGTTTATAAGACATGGCTTTATGATTCCTGCTATAATTCTGCTAAGTCTGCCAAGAGGTTTTGCATATTCATTCATGACTCTTCATAGTGGCACACAAGTCATTATCATATTCAGAAGCTGACTGAAAATCTCTGCAGGGTTATTATTGTTAACTAAAACCATAAAAAACTGTTTTGTTACTTGAAATAAAAATGAATGTTAACTGAAATTAAATCAAATATAACAAAAAAACCTAAACTTATCTTATTTATTTTTTTTTTTTTTTAGATTATTTTAACAACAGTGTTTTTCTTAGATTACGCAACCAACTTCAACCGTAAAATGTAGCCCATTGGCAAGGCAAAAGTTGACTGCTACTTGCAAAAATGCTCTTTGATAGCTTGTCGAAATCTGTGGCTGTAGAACCAAGCGGTCAAAAGCTGCAAATACATTTTGCAGATGCCGCAAAAAAAAAAAAAAAAAATTCTGGTTGCATACCGTCTGTAGTTGCCAAAGTAACATTTTTAATGTTCATTTAGTTTAAGTTAAAGTACTATATATATAAACATTAAAAAAAAAGAAAAAGAAAAAGAAACATTAAAAACTTAAAAAAACAAATAATTAAATTATTCAAAAATAAACAAAAAAAACTAAAAACTAAGGAAAATTACTGCAAGTTTAACCTGAAACCGGTAATTACTGTAAATGATAATAATTTAGATTATTAATAAAAACTATAATATTATATTAATGATAAGACTGCTGCTGTGTCTACAATAAAACCACTGACTGACCTCATTTGCATGCCTGTATGTATACTGATCAATGATGGATATCTAAAATGAGAAGGCAAAGCCCATATTTCCTTTAGCCAATTTTGTCTGCATCTCTTTATCAAAGCCTTTCTGCAGAAAAGTGGAAAAAAAGCCTCCAGCAGGGGTATATCTAAGGAGTAACCTGGAGTTTTCATGCTGTTAGCATGTGTTTGAAAGTATTTCTGTGTTCGCTGAGCTTGTGGTTATGTTCTCTCAGACCAGCACCGCTCCAAAGCCCCCGCTCCCTATGTCGATATACATCCACTGACATACTGTATTGTACTGTTACTCACAAAAATTTTTTATATATCGCACACAATTTTAACCTGGGACCCTTTCACTTAAAGCAAAAAGCTTACTTCAAATCCAACAAACCTTCATAGTGCAATATATAAAGATGATGTTATCAACTAAAAAATGTCACTAGCTCACTTGAGCATTTCAGTTTATCAGAAAGAATGAATCACAACTGTAAAGAAAAAAAAACATTGAATATACTGTTGAAATTCTCAAAATTATTTTGCACTTTTAGTTTATAATCATAACAGTAATAAATTGTTGATATTCCAATACTGAATTGGAAATGAGCAAATGCTACAATAAATAAAACCCCATCTCAAGATCACATACTATTTATGTATCAAAAGAATATACAATTATATTCAAACACAAGTAAATCTGCTCTGTCTGTCTGCTACTTTTTCTCAATTTCGAGTTGGTATGAATGCCATAAAACTGAAGCCAGTTAGCACAGGACATTGCATTTAAAATCCTGCAGTTACAGTACATTATCTGTGACTGTGCACACACTGTGACTGTGATTCTGTGTCCTTTTTTGTCTTTGTTCCAATTTAAATTTGTTCCCGCAAGATGTTTACAAGAAACACATTTACATTACGCTCAGGACGATCAACATTCATCCAATACTGTAATAGGCCTATGTTTGATACTACTTTACAATAAGGTTCCATTTGTTAACATTAGTTAACTACATTAGCTAACATACTATTAATAAAGAATACTTCTAAAGCATGTATTATTCTTAGTTAATATTAATTTCAAGGTTTACAAAAACATTATTAAATTCAAAAGTTGTTTCTGTTCATATCATACAAAAATCAAAGAATATCACTTGTATCTTTAATACATTATACTAACTGTTCACCTTCTTTTCGTGAAGTTCTCGGTAAACACCAGGCGTCATGAAAGTTGCAGGCATGGAGATGTAGGTTTTTGATTAGATGGGCCAAAAATAGTGATATCCAATAGGTGGTTTGTTAGCTTGTTTGGCATATTTGATTTGCGACCAAGCTAATGTACTGCCAAATATTTTCTCATCCAAACTCGAGGAGGAACCTCCTTGGAGAAAACACCCCTGACACCGACGGCCCAAACATAGGAAGGAAGCAGTTGACATTTCTCATAAACAGTCCGGGTGGTAATCGTCCTCGTAGATCACCAGGTGCCTTAATTAGTTTTATATTTGTTGTGGCAAAGCAAGGTTCTGTTTATTGTTAATTTACTTTGTAACTATTTGACAGCCTGCTTGGTTGCCATGGCGTTCTGATTACATTATGCCTCGCAAATTTCAATTTTCACTCTCTGTCAAGGCAAGAGCACAGGACAACAGCCTTTCCCCACTACCCTCCAATCTACCCCTGCATGCATGCATATCCTCACACTTATGACATTGTCTGTGCATTCAGAACATCTCTGGAGAATCTTCCTTTCTGATTGGCTTATCTCATCAAAGCCAAAGTCCCACAAACATCAAGCTTGCATGAAGAATACGGTTGACCCAACCACAGAAAATAGTAAGGGCTAAAACATTCCATTCTTTATTAATGCATACTATGTAGGTCAAGAGAAAATAATAATCACTTTAAATGCCATTTTTTTTACTCTAAATGCCATTTTTTTTACTCATTAAAGGAATATTCTAAATTCAAGTCAAGCTCAACCGCATGTGGTATGATGTTGATACCAAATTATTTTATTTTACCATAAAAATATGACTCATTTCCTTTCTTTAAAAAATAAATGTGTGTAGATAGACAGACAGAGAGATAGAAAGATAGACAGACAATTAGACAGATAGACAGATAATTAGACAGAGAGACAGACAGACAGACAGACAGACAGACAGATAGATAGAGACAATTTATCTCACAGTTCTGACTTTTTTCTCACAATTGCTGGCTTAGATCTCTCAATTGCGAGTTATAAAGTCAGAATTGTGAAATATAAACTCACGATTATAAGAAAATGTCAGAATTGTGAGCTGACGTTTCCTCAGAACTGGACTTTATATCTCACAATTCTGACTTTATTTCTCGTAATTGCAAATTTATATCCCACAGTTCTGACTTTATAACTTGCAATTGTGAGTTTATATCTCGCAATTCTGAGAAATAAAAAGGTGCAATTACCTTTTTTTATTTTTATTATTTTTTTTTTTATCCAGAGGCAGGAATAGGCTTCCATAAGATAGAGACGTTATAGTGAGATAGTTATAGAAGTGAATGTTGTCAATTTTTGAAGGATTTTAAACTAGAAATGTAAAGCTTATATTTTTTTTACATTTTTAATTTCTGTTCAAATGTATGTATTATCATTTTTACAGCAGCTTTAGGGTTTTAGTTCCTACAGCGTTACATTGTCATGGTGGTGAAGCTAGAAACTGGATATACCTTTACACAGAAGGTTATTTAGTAATCTTTTTTTTCACAATAAAATGATATTAACACACATAGGACCCTATTTTAACGATCTAAGTGCATGGTCTGAAGCACATGGTGCAGGTGCACTTAGGCACATGTCCGAATCCACTTTTGCTACTTTAACGACAGAAAAAACGGTCGGCGTGCCAGGTGCATGGTCCAAAAGGGTTGGACCTATTCTATTAATGAGTCATGGGTGTGTTTTGGGCATAACGTGCAATAAATCAATCAGAGTCTCATCACCCATTCCCTTTAAAAGCCAGTTGCGCTGGCACCATGGCGGATTCGCTATTTGCAAGAGCAAAGACTGAACACTCCTCCAGAGAGGGAATGGACCTGCTCAAGCGCGAGCGTGATGATCTTTTACATTGTAATCCTTTAATTTTTAATATTTAGCATGTTTGTGTCCTGCTGCGTGTCCGTGTGTGTGTAATAAGCAGAGTGTATGTGCATTGTGCACCCGCCTATAGGCACATATTACTAACGTGCCCTTTAAATAATTTTTTAAAAATCTGCACCATTAACTTTAGACCAGGTTTTAGCTGGTCAAAGGCGCAATCGTTTTCAGTTTCAATGTGCCTGAACACACCTATTTTCAGACCAGTAGATGGGCTCAAGTGCATTTGCTATTTAAACAACGGGGCGCTGGACGTGAAAATGAAAAACAAAAAACACTTGCGTTGCGTGTATGATAGGGCCCATTTTGTTTAAGTCTTGTGGCTATACTATTGGAATACTGAGTATTTTAAAGGCCTTAACTGGCCTTATTCACTTCCGCTATAAGCTGTAAGACAAATTTATTTAAAAAAGAAGAGACAAGTTGAAATTAATTTTTATGCTAAGTGTTGTGCCATTATGCCAAAATGCTGTCGATCGAGCTTAACTTGTACTGAAGTCAGAATGTTTCTTTAATATACAATGAATCGTGCTCCTTCAGCCGGGTAAAATATGAATTAAAGGAATCTCAAATCATAAATAAAGCTAAAATGTAATCACAATTTCTAACAGAAATCTCCCAGATGCGACCCGAGGAGAGAAAGAGGTCTGTAAGGTGGCTGCCATGCATCACGCAGGTGAGCACAGAATAATGTTGGATCTTTTCCATTTACTACTCACGATGCCAAGCACTCTGTGTGCGGTTACGCATGGGCACCTCTGGATCTGCCAACAAATCTGTTCTATTCTCCAGCCTGGCACGTGCTCCTCTCCACTCTCAACGCAAGCTTGAGATATAGCCACAGCAGTTCCTTATTCTTTAGAATCTATCAGTGACACATACAGGGAGAGGCTGTCAGATTAAAGCGATTGCGTCAGGCTGGATATTTTGAGAACATTTTCAGAGGTTTAACCCCCAGGATGCTGCTGAAAAACACAAGATGGGAAAGAAAAAAACAGGAGCAAAAGAAACATTTCTCAAACTGCAGTCTCTTGAAAAACTTTCAATCGCACGCAACTGGGTTAACCTGAATTGCAAAATATATTGTCTTAGTTTGCCAAAGGAACAACGTGTTGTTTGCACTACTAAACAAAACACACAAAAGAAAGAAAGAAAGAAAGGAAAAGTGCACGACCCTCACTCATCAGTGTGTTCCCAGCAAATTCTGCTAGTGTGCTCGCTGACTAGAGCGATTCCTATTAAGGGAACAATCACGGTTGCCATGGTAACCGTAAAGCATCATTCAAGGTCATTATTCACACAAAGCAAGAATGGAATATTTTATCGCATCCGAGTAGCCAGAGCGCAAGGATATCAGCGCAAATGTTGGAGCCATTAAAACGCGAGATTTATGGGTAATGATCGGGCCCATAGAGCACGGTTACGAGACATATGACCCCCTCCCACCAGCCACTGTGTCATCGATCCACACCGCAATGAGTTTGTCTTCCCAGTCATTTTCCGACATGACACCGCTGTCTCTGAGGCTTTGCCTGATAAAAACAAAAGACACAGGCTGGGGGGGGGGATGTGGGGTCCGCCATTCTTGATCTAGGTTTAAAATGGGAGTTCCCCACCTTTCGTCTTACATTTATACCTTTGCAAATGTTCTTTTTTGACATTTCACTCACTTCACTGGAGGCAAAGTTTTGGCAGAAGAGGTTGCCACGGTTCCCTACATCAAAGTTTGAGTCATCAGAGAGAGAGACTGCGATCTTGAGGGAGACGCTGCAGGCATGCGAGCGGAACTGAAAAGCACTGACAGTTGTAACAGTGAACTAAGCCACTTGAGCCGGGGAACCAAAACCCAGAGCCACAACATAGAGGATGTGATAAAGAGACGTTTAACAACTTAGTTTAACACTTAACAACTTGTGCAAATGTGAACACTTTCTACGGAAACACATTCTGGAAATGATCGCTCAAACAAAGTAAACTTTAGAACGTGTTAAAGGGGTAGGTCATAATAAAATTACAATTATGTCATCAAATAACTTCATGTGTGGAACACAAAAGAAGATTTGTTTTTTTAAAGGGCTTTTTTCACATAAAAATTAAAGTTAGTGGGGTTTTGGAACCTGAAACTTTAGGTGAGCTAATGTATTTAAGATTAGATACAATTTTTATCAAAAAAAGTTTCTTGCTCACCAAGGCAGCATTTATTTGATTGCATTAGTTAAAGCAGTAATACTGTGAAATATTATTAGAGTTTAAATCTGCTCTTATCTTTTTTAATATTCGAATATATTTGTAATATATTTTAATGTATATTTTTATATTTTATTTGTATATTTTAATTTTCAGCATTTTAATTTCTCCAGTCTTCAGAATCAAATGATTCTTCAAAAATAAGTGTAATATGCTGATTTGGTGTGCAAGAAACATTTCTTATCAATGTTGACAGCTGTGGTGCTTAATTCTTTTTTTTATTATTATTATTATTATTATTATTTTGTTATTTATATTAAAACATTGAGATATTTTTGTAATTTGTTTAATATAGATTTTCTATATATCTTTAATTTAATTTTAATATTTTATTTAATATTGATTTTGTCTATCTATACATATATACATACATACATATATATATAGCTTTAATTTGAGAATGAGAATGAGCTTTATTGCCAGGTATGTTTACACATACGAAGCATTTGTTATAGTGACAGAAGATCCACAGTGCAACAGAATGACAGCAACAGGACAGGACACAGATAATAAAAAGAATAATATACAAATGTACAAAATAGCAAAAACACAATATATAATATAGACAATTATGTATGTACAGGTATGATATGTGCAAATTTGAAATGTAAATAAGTATTTGTATTAAGTAAATAATGTATAATAGTGTTGTGTGTTCCACGTTTATTGTCAGGTGTTCATAAGATGGATAGCCTGAGGGAAGAAACTGTTCCTGTGTCTGGTGGTTCTGGTGCTCAGAGCTCTGTAGCGTCGACCAGACGGCAACAGTTCAGAGAGGGAGTGTGCTGGATGTGAGGGGTCCAGAGTGATTTTGCCAGCCCTTGTCTCACTCTGGATGAGTACAGTTCTTGGAGAGTGGGGAGGGTTGTACCAATGATTCGCTCAGCAGTCTGGACTACCCTCTGTAGTCTTCTGAGGTCAGATTTGGTAGCTGAGCTGAACCAGAAAGTTACTGAAGTGCAGAGGACGGATTCAATGATGGCGGAGTATAACTGTTTCAGCAGCTCCTGTGGCAGGTTGAACTTCCTCAGCTGACGAAGGAAGTACAACCTCTGCTGGGCCTTTTTCACAATGGACTCAATGTGATTGTCCCACTTCAGGTCCTGAGAAATTGTGGTGCCCAGGAATCTAAATGACTCCACTGCAGTCACAGTGCTGTTCATGATGGTGAGTGGGGGAGTGCAGGGGGGTTTCTCCTGAAGTCCACGATCATCTCCACAGTTTTGAGCGTGTTAAGCTCCAGGTTGTTAAGACTGCACAAGACAGCCAGCTCTTTAACCCCCTGTCTATAAGTAGACTCGTCACCATTAGATGTGGGTCTTTAGATGTGCTGTCGATCGTGTAGAGGGAGAAGAGCAGTGGGGAGAGGACGCAACCCTGGGGGGCACCAATACTGATCATACGGGTGCTGGATGAGAGTTTACCAAGCTTTACTAGCTGCTGCCTGTCTGTCAGGAAGCTGTTGATCCACTGACAGACAGAGGTGGGGACGGATAGCTGAGTTAATTTGGGCTGGAGGAGTGATGGGATGATGGCGTTAAAAGTGGAGCTGAAGTCTACAAATAGGATCCTCACATAAGTCCCTGGTCTGTCCAGATGCTGCAGGATGAATTGCAGTCCCATGTTGACTGCATCATCCACGGACCTGTTTGCTCTGTAGGCAAACTGCAGGGGGTCCAGTAAGGGTCCAGTGATGTCCTTCAGATAAGCCAAAACCAGTCTTTCAAATGATTTCATGGCCACAGACATTAGAGCCACAGGCCTGTAGTCATTTAGTCCTGTAATTTTGGGTTTCTTTGGGATGGGGATGATGGTGGAGCGTTTGAAGCATGAGGGGACTTCGCACACCTCCAGTGATCTGTTGAAGATCTGTGTGAAGATGGGGGGTTGCTGGAGGTGTTGATGTTTTTTCAAACCTGCAATAAAACTCATTCAGATCGTCTGCCAGTTGTTGATTCTCCACAGTGCTGGGGGATGGTGTCTTGTAATAAATGTCTTTCAGACCTTTCCACACTGAATCAGGATCACTGGAAGAGAATTGGTTCCTTAGCTTTCCAGAATAATTCCTCTTTGCCACTCTGATCTCCTTTTCCAGTGTGTATTTGGCCTGTTTATACAACAATCTGTCCCCATTCCTGCGAGCATCTTCTTTGGCCTGACGGAGCTGTCTGAGTTTTGCAGTGAACCATGGTTTGTCATTGTTGTAGGTTAAATGAAACCTGGTAGGAAAGCACATATCCTCACAGAAACTGATATATGATGTTACAGTCTCTGTGAGCTCGTCCAGATCGGTGGCAGCAGCTTCAAAAACAGTCCAATCAGTGAGGTGGAAATAGGCTTGTAAATCCCGCTCAGCTTCATTAGTCCATCTTTTTACAGTCCTTAATACAGGTTTAGCTGATTTCAGTTTCTGCCTGTAGGTTAGTATGAGATGAACTAAACGGTGATCAGACAGCCCCAAAGCTGCCCGTGGGATAGAGTGATATGCATCCTTTATTGCTGTGTAACAGTGATCCAGTATATTACTGTCTCTGGTCGGACATGTGATGTACTGTCTGTATTTTGGCAGTTCACGGGAGATATTTGCTTTATTAAAGTCCCCGAGACTGATGGGTCCTGGTGTTGTTGCTCAGTCTCTGTGATCTGATCAGCGAGTTTCTGTAAAGCTGAGCTCACGTGCGCTTGCGGAGGAATGTAAACACTCATGAGAATGAACGAGTAAAACTCCTGCAGCGAGTAGAAAGGCTTACAGTTAATTAAGAGAGTTTCTAGACCGGAACAGCACATCTTCTTTAACACAGTTACATCTGTACACCACCTTTCATTGACGTAAAAGCACGTCCCGGTGCTGCGCAAGTTGATTCTGCGTCGTGATTCGCTCTAAACAGCTGAAAGCTCAGCAGGTGGAGCGTGCTATCCGGAATGGCGTCGTTCAGCTAGGTTTCCGTGAAACACAGAGCAGCAGAACTTGAAAAATCCTTATTTGTCCGGGAGAGCAAAAGGAGTTTGTCTGTTTTGTTGGGTAGAGAGTGGAAATTCGCAAGATGGATGCTAGGCAACGGTGTCCGAAATCCGCGCTGTCTGAGCTTCACGAGCGCGCCGGTGTTAACTGGGGATGTGCGCGTGCAGGCAAGTATGTTTACCTGAATTTCCAGCAGATGTTATATGGTGACAGATTCGTCACTGCGATTTTCCACGACTCATAGATTAAAAAACATGTTTCACCAGTTGCATACATTGGTATCACGCATAATAAAGTGTTTTGATTCCGCGGTGTCCATACCTGCATATTTCACAATGTTTTAGGGAAATTTACCATGCTCCATATCACACGTTAACATGGGTCCCGTTAACATGGGTCATTTGTTTCAATGGATGATCAAACTCTTCAATGAGCTGAAGTAAAAATGTAAGTATTTTCTTTTCAGTATTACTGTACTACTGTATTACTGTCACATTGTGTCTGTAGTGTGCTGTCATGTGTCCTAATTAACAGACAAAGTTAAAATTAGTGGTAGGCTACCTTAAGCAAACATGAATTGCAAAGTCCTTTATGTTTTTATTGACAAGCCTGTTCATTGATCTGTAGTGTACTATTGTTCTTAATCAAATTATTTATTTTCTATATATATATATATATATGTGTGTGTGTGTGTGTGTGTTACTTATTTGTCTGAAGAAAAAAAAAAACAGAGATAGGCTGCTTTGGTTTGCGTTTGTGTGATTTTACTCTGCAGATTTTATTATTTGAGATCTCTTGCTTGTACAACCAGCTCTGGTGCCTCTGTATCCTCTTCCCTTGACATAAAGTTTCATCCTGGATTTATGACTGATCTGAAATCAACATTTTGCATTGGCTTAGAACTCTGTTAAGAACAATTCTGTATTCAGTTTCTTATAATCATATAATCAGTTGAACTGAATTTTATATATGCTTAATAGTGTGTCTGTATAGGCCTACTGTACATTATGTTCAGTTAGGCGCTTGAATTTAAATGTTGTGAAGCTGTTGTCTTTCCCTGAACATGTAGAGAACAGGTTGTCTAAAGTAAATTCTAAGTTCATGACTCCTGCTTTTCATTTTACATATAGGCCTACTGGTCTCTTGGCAGACTACTTGTGTTTCCGACCGTAGAAAACATGTTATGAGCAGTGCAGGATTCAAAGCCAAACTCTTTAATATGTCTGATAAACACAGGAAGGCATTTTTTCCACAATTTGTATGAGGGATATATGTCACATGTATGGCATGTTTACATTTTTAAGGTGACAAAGTGTTTGACAATTATTTATTAAAAGTGAACCATGCTGTAGGGTCTTTCTTACTGACTCATAGCTTCTTTTTCTAGTTTCCATACTGTCTTTTGTATGAAAGTCCTGTGACAATCACTCAGCAGCCACAACTTTTTCATGACTGACATAGGCAGAACATATGATACTGTGATGATGAATTATTACATATATAGCTAATATTGCAAAAGACAGTATACATCACTAACCACATAATCATTTGGCATCTTACATGAATATGATAACTCTCTCCCAAACATCAATTAGAATAGGAAAAGCTTCGTTATTTACTTCATTCCAGACTTCTTGAACTAAAAATATGACACGAAATCTGTCAGTTTCATAAATAATGAGCGTGGGCCTCTTTATGTGTAGTGTAACTTTGAATTATGCCAGTTATCTTCATTTTAGTGGTAACAACCTGACTAATATTTGGATTCAGCCTTTGTGAAGATTTTAGATGACACCAACACCTGTGAAGAGATGACAACAACCCCTGCAAGAAATTCAGATGATCCCAACTCTGAATCAACATGCAAAACTGCAAAATTATCCTTATATTATAATCATTACGATCACAATATGTAAATCATTGCCTTAACATGTTTGTGCTTAACTGAATGATGTTAACTAACCAGATCCAGTCTGTGGATGGTGGATCAGGGCTTAGAGATGACCACAACAGCCCTGAATGTCAGCGGAGACCATGTCATGATGAGCCCTAGAGACAGATCCCCTGCAAAGACCTCTTCACCTCGACAGCCATCAGCACAACTGAACTGAGCTGGACGATGACATCACTGAATCAACGATGAACTGACTTTAACTGAGAAATTGACTGTTGACTATTGTCCTCATTTTAGAGCTATTTACAGCTCAATTGAATTTTGTTTGCATTATTGACACACTATTTCCTTATTTAACACTGTGAAGCTCCTTTGACACAATCTGTATTGTATAAAGTGCTATATAAATAAAGGTGACCTCACTTCAACCTGACAGACCTCTATTATAAAACTGTACATTTCTGCAATATGGACATTACATTGACAATCATTTCTGACATAAGAGGTTTCTCTTCATAGTAAAAAAAAAACATGCATTTTATATAAAGCTGCTTAGAAGCTATGTATTAGTAAAAGGTTTTTTTTTTTTTGTTTGTTTGTTTGTTTTTTTGATTTTGCTTCAACACCTATTAACTACGTAGGCTATACGTTTGTTGAACATTCCTTTAAATAATTATTCAGGATATTTCATTGCATCCTATCTGTGTGTCACTGATTCGACATTATATGCATAATGCAAAACTATATCTTGTTTATCACTCATTCTTTAGCAACATAAAAAAATAAATAAAGAAACTAAAATGCTTGACATGTCCCTTTAACCACAGCAATACTGATGCTCAAATTACATTGACACAAATTTTTTTAAATTTAAAAAAAAAAAAAACAACTGCTTATACACGAGATGCAAATAAACAAAATAAACACCTTATTTAATGCATTTACAATTGTCATTATAAAAAAAGAAAAACATTGAAATGATTGCAGCCTAAGCAAAATAATCTGGCCGTGGTCTGTGAGATGCGACATGAAGAGGCATTAAAACTTCCCTTAAATGGCGTATGATACATTGGCACATCGCCGGGAGAAACAACAAGTGTCCAATAATGGTACAAACATTCATAAATAATGTGGAAAGCTTTGAAATCTGGTCCGTTAATTCCCTGTGACGAATCTGTGGCCGTCCAACATCTGCTGGAAACTCTAAAGGTAAAACTATTAGCATGCACGTGCATGTCCCCAGTTAAAGGTGCTGTATGTAAGTTTTTGACTCTACTAAAGCATAAAACTACCATAATATGTTTGCAGATATTTAAGAAACATGCTAAGTTAACATACTTGTTTATCTGAAAAACAATGCAACAGTCAGTTATTCTCCTTTGAAAATGTGCGTTCCGGGCCGGAATGTCGGTCTGTGTTTTGGTTTGTGGACCCCGCCCACTGCCAGTTTACCCAATTGTATTTCGGCACGACGGGTTGCCAGTTGGTGGAAAACACAGCGTATTTAATGTCATTCATCGTCATGTGCGCTCATTCATGTAGGTGTCGGTAATCTGGGAACCTGTGTGTGTATCAAGTCTGAGGAGGAAGGGCCGGGTGAAAAAAACCCTCTCCAATATTTTGAATTTGGACTGCAATACCAAGTTCAACTGCTACATCCAGTGTCAATCCTACATACAGCACCTTTAACACGATCCCCAGTTGATCCGTAACACCAGCTCGCTTCCCCCTTCTACACGTCCTAAAGCGTCTGAACTGCGCCGCTGCTCCGCCAACTACTATGTTCAGCAAAACATCCGAATAATCGAAATCCGGTACAAAATTTTGTGGTGTGTTCTGCCGAATGTTCAGCAGTTCATCCATGGTAAAACTGGTCGTGTTTGAGAAACAAAAAACAGGAAAAACTAACAAAAACAGTACAAACACTGGAGAGCTAAGCACTGTGGCTGCCATGTGCGGCGCCATCTTAAACATTTTTATAAAGAAATGAATTAATATAGCTGTTTAAGAATATATAAAATCATCTTTAACAAGAAAAAAAATTACTCAAACCTGACACAGTACACCTAAGTCATGGAAATTCCATGAGAAGTGTATGTCCTTGTATGTATGCATAAAATATTCTGAAACACACAGTGATGCATTACCAAAGCAATGATGTATAGAGCATAACAAGCACACATCACAGTGCCTATGTAAACCTACAGGGGTGAAAATTTATACATGCAGGAATGATAATTTTCTTTTACTGTGCAAGATTTACTATGTTTTATGTGTGTGTGGCAAGGTCATGGTTGCCCTTTCAAACGAAGTTCCCAATTCATTCATCAGCCATAGCCTGACCTATTCATCAACAAGCGCACAGGCATGCCATGAACATGTGGCTGTAGAAGAATTCAATTACTCCAAATAAGCCACATCTCACCTCATCTAGCCATTTATGCGCTACTTACGAGCTCTGATGAAATCGTTCAGTACAGTTCTGTTTGGAGTAGGTTTCCCCAAACATCAAATGCTTATGCAGCATAATGTAATCATCTCTCTGTATAAAACGCTGAATAGTACAGCTTGCTGATTTATACTTGTGTGGTTCAATACACTTGTCTGTTGAGCTTTGCAGACCAGTAAGCAGAATTGACGAAATGTTGATGTAGATTGTGAGAAAGCGTTTTTGCTCTTGGCATGAGAGCGGTTTACTGCTGAGCTGAGATTCTGGATATCTAAATGAGATCCACGCAAACATACTTTATGACCATGTTTTTAACCTACGATTCTGAAGGAAGTCATTTAAACATCAAAAAGCAGTGCTACAGTCTTAAAATTTAAAAACTAAATTTCTATACTCATAAGAAGAGGGAAAGTATGATTTTTGAGCTCCATACAGCTGTCTCTGATTAATTGTAACATGCTTTGTTTTATGCACTAGAAAACTCTTGATACACAGTGCAATTCTACAGACCATTTCTCTCAGAGTGCATGATCTTTGGAAAGGTAAACCTGGCAAGAGTGGCTGCCTCGTCATCATCTTATACCACTTATAAATATTGTGCTAGATTATGTTTCACAACAGAATGGGAAGAGTATCACCAAAGACAACAAAAGGAATGACTGTTGTGAAGACTGAAACACAGAGATGTAGTGATGCTCAGAAATAAGGGCAAGTGCTGTTTTTTACATCACTTGAGTCAGTGTTGGTTGTGGTTTTTATGCTCCACTGCACATGGTTGGGAGTGTGACCTTGATCTTTGGTGCCTTTAATAATAACAGACAAATAGAATGATAACTTTTCGAAAAGTTAACATTTAAAAAAAAACAATTTGATATTATTTTTCTCATCAATAAGAACTAAAAGCAAATAATCTGTAGAATCACTCAAAATAGCAGCGGCAAGGTCATGGGTTTGATTCCCAAGAAAAGCATGAACTGATAAAAGGTATACATTGAAATCAATTCAAGTCACTTTGGATAAAAGCATCTATGAAATGCAAGAACACAGTGTAAACACAAGTCTTGAGATGTAGAAGGAATATGTATTAAAAGAGTTTTTTGTTAGATTTTTCTGTACAGTAAAACTTTACAGGTATCATCACCCAGTAGCAGTTTCAGTACAGTAGCATGTAGTTTTGTATGGAAAATTCATCTTATACTTTAAAAATGTAGTTCAAATGTGTGTTTGACACTGGTCTAATGAGAATCTGGAGATGTGACTCACAGAGACTGGCCTTGATAAATGTCTTGTCTTGCATTAAGAAAAAGCAAGTGAGATTAAATTCTCTTCATGTTATAAAATGACCATATTGAGATACTTTATTCAAGCTGCACCTTCGATTTTAGAATACAATGGTTAAGTCTTATTAATAAACACTGATATATGCTATAGATCTCTTTTAAAACTAATACAAAAAATGTCACTAGTTTTAACTAAGAAACAGTTGTAAATATTAAAAACTTGTTAATTTTAAGATGCTTTTCAACTATAAGAAATATCACAATAATAAAAGAACACAAAAATGACTCATATTTTTTAAAATGTTTTTATAAGTAGTTTATCTCAATTTTTAAATGTTTATACTATTTTATTACTATTTATAAGCAATAAAAATACTGGATTTTTGCTGTAAAATACTGTAGAACGTTTTTGTTAGTAAAAAGGTGATAATCAATATTTTAAGTACAAAGCAGATGTTAGTTGTTGAAGTAACTCAGTATATTTACATGATCAGTAAACAAAATATAAGGTTATGAACTGTAAAATATACAGGCTCCAAAAGGCCGCACCATACTGCTGAATATCTGGCAACCACAGATGTCAGTTATTTTTTGTTCTTTTTTTTAATGAAATGGATTTTTTATTATTTTTTTCCACTGATGGAATTGCAATAACATACTAGTGTGTGTGCATGTTAACAATAACTGTATCAGTGTTTGTATTACAAGCATGTGTGCTCAAGGGCCACTCCCTGGACAAGTCTAAAGGGCAGAAATATTTGCAGAACAAATTCGCCATTAACCATCTCTGGGTTCTGAGAGGAAGAGGCACAGCTTTATCAGTAGTTAAATTAATGATCAATCCTTGAAAACTCCCTGACTCTGCAAGACTCCTCCTGGCTTAGCCATTCTTCTCTCTTTATTCCTCATCTCAGATTCCTCCTGTCGCTGCATAATACACACACACACACGCACGTACGTTCTGCAATTGCACGGGCATCCCAAAGCTCTGACTGCCACAAAACTTGTTCCTTCCCATATAAGCCACAAACCCCTGCCACATTTCACTCACTCTGCGTGCCAGAAAGCGAACGTCTCTGTTTTGTCTGCAGGCTAGCCAAGCCCAGAGCAGAAGCAGGAAAAAGTTGAGCTGTTAAGCATCTTTCACGTCGCTCTCGGTGCCGTCTCAATCACTCTCTCCTCCTCTCTTCAGAGATTTTTAAGCACAGACAGAGGCTTTAACAGCAGCCCACATCACAGATGAATATAATCAGCTATTGTGTCCCCGACAGACAGACTGATGGGGTTGATGGATAAAGCCGGAGATGTAAATCTGCTCTTACCTGCTGTTGAAGCTTAAAGCAGGGAGGAGGAACAGGAGGTAAACGGCTCCGATGAATTTCATTGCTTTGTCTTGCTCTCATGCACTCGGTGTCTCTTTCCCCCTTTTTCTCTCGATCGCTCGCTTTTCCCTTCTCCTGTTCTCTCTCCCTCTCCTCACTGGCTCGCTCACCCGTTCTCTCTCTCCCTCTCTCTGTCTTTTAGTGGTGCACACGCGCGTTAACGCAGGCACACACACCACGGCAGACAGATGCAAAGCTGCGAGCGGTCTGTGTATGTGAAAGTGCGGGGCTCTTCAGCTTCAAATAGCAGGGACGGGGAGACGGACGGATTTATTAATGGCCAGGAACCAGGGTGCAGGGGCGGGGGGATCCAGGATCCGGTGAGGAAGACTGGAGAATGATTTGAGGTGGTGAGGTGATGTCAGCATCAATACAGCCAGTGGCTCCCTGTCTTTCTCTTCTGCGTTCCACGGCGAGATGAATACCTGCTGGTGTGTCCCACATGATATCCATCTGTCTGCGTTATTACCAGCAGCCTTGGGATGGGGCAGGGCGATTATCTGGGCTTGAGGCGTGCAGGGTTACTCCACAAAGACTAAATTAATCAATTTTCGTGGAGATTACACTTTGATGGCAGGGTTCATTAGTTTGACATTTTGTTCTCTGTTGTCCGTCAAAGTAATTGATAAGACATTTCCCTGCTCACCGTCTCATATTGTGAGATTAAGAGGGTAAACCGATCATGATAAATTTAATAGTCGTGCAGTCGCTTCGCTTTACCTTTCCTGATGTCTCCATCCGCCTTCTCAAAACCCGTGTTCAGTTTCTGGACACAACAAAACATCAAAAGTGTAATGAAAATATCAACATCAACTTAAAAACAATTTATGAAATTTACAGTTGATTAATGAGATGAAAATTTACACAATTTACAGTCAAACCAAAATTTATTCAGACACCTTCAGAATTTCTCAAATTATCAGTTTATTCGCTATAGTTTAGAAAATGGTAATAAAATATGACAAGAACTCAGAGTTAAACTGTGTCAGAATAAATTCATCTTGATAATCACAAATGAATTACAGTCAAACCAAAATTTATTCAGACACATTCAAAATTTTTCACATTATCACAGTTTATTTGCGATAGTTTAGGAAACGGTAATAAAATATGACAAGAACTCAGAGTTAAACTGTGTCCGTACAAATTCATCTGGATAATGTCAGATAACTTTGATAGAAAGGTATGTAACAAAACATGGTCAGGTCAAAGTGTCAAATCAAATTTCTGGTGCCAAATTTTTTTTTTTACCAATTTTAGTGGTAGTCCACTGTATGAAGAATTTTTGTGTAATATGTCACAGTTTACTTTATTTTGCTATCCTCACTTACATAAATGAACTATAGTAGGCTATATTATATCTGGTGTCTGAACATTTTTTGGTTTGACTGTATATTCTAAATGTATGTTATGGAACAATTCACGATCCATGTATGTGTCTCATTTCTTTTTTTCTTAATTGTTTCTTTCTTCTACATTTTTAATTTCTCCAATCATTTCACCCACTTAAACCCCACCCCTTTGTTACAACCTACCGCAAGCTTTTCAGGGGTGCGTTTCCCAAAAGCAACTATGGTCACAAGTTCCGTCATTACCAATAGAGTTCAATGGAACTAACGACCATTGTTAGTTAACGATGTTTTGGGGAAATCACCCAAGATTGGCAATCCAATCAACAAAACTGTGACCATTTCACTTGGATGCATGTCACAATTTAGAAGAAAATATCTGTCGCTACTTCCGTTACATTGCGACTTTATAATCCATAATGTAAAAAAACAAAAATAAAAATAATAATCTTTATATTTTTATATATTATAAAATACAACAATTATGGTTGATTTCACCAAAAAAAAAAAAATTATATATATATATATATATATATATAATTATTATTATTATTAAATTAAATTAAATTAAAGAAATAAAATACTGTGGTTTGTTTTAGAATCCTGACCAGCATGACACAGCAATATTGTTACAACTCATCCAATGGCAAGTTTTGGGTGGGACCATCTCTTTGAATCCAACCAATTGCAGACCAGAGATTGTTCGAAAAGTTAGTCTGAAAACAATTATTTTCGCAATGTCTTCTTCTTTCTTTTGCGTAAAAGACTGCGCAATCGCATTAAAAACAGCAACAAGTAACTGAAGCTTTCAAAATTTGTAAAAGGAGACTAAAGGCCCGTTCACACCAAAGACGATAACTATAAAGATAACGATAAAGGTATAGTTCTAAAAATCGTTCTCAATATTAAAGAATAGCAGAGTCCACACCACAGCTATAACAATAAAGACACAGAGAAATGATATCATTGGAATCACTTTCAGAATTATTTTTTTCAGCTGATGAACGGTACAAACGTTGACACCCAATCAGAATCCATCCTGCTATCATGATCTCAAGAATTTAAAGCGGCAGACGAGCGTGTGCTTAGAATAAACAGACGGTATCATTCGCTGGTGTGGACGCTAATATTGCTATCTTTATAGTTCCCTTTATAGTTATCGTCCTTGGTATGAACGGTCCTTAAAGCTCCATAGAAGTATCATAAAAGTAGTCCATATTACTTATGTACTATATTCCACAAGCTTTATGTAAGGAATAGACTGAAATTTAAATAATTTACTGATAATTTACTGATAATCTCTTATTGTGAGCAGTTAACTGCTTGATATAGGACCATCAAGCCAAACTTGAGAAACAGATACAACTGATTTACAAACTAATCATTCAGACCATTTGTGTAAACTTGATCAATAGATTCAAAAGATCTGACTCAAAAAATCATCTGACGTTAAACTGGACACTCTAAAACTGAACTCTCATGATTGCGCCAAGGAGTTAGGGCGGATGTCAAGATTTTCAGTGAATAAGTTTTGGTTCGTTTCATACATAAAGCTAACCAATGGCTTCACAACACTTGGAATATAACACATAACTCTTATAATGATGCTTTTGCATCATTTTTAAGCTCGAAAGCTTCAGCACTCATTTATTGTAATTGCATGGAAAAGGAGCTTTCAAAACTTCTCCTTTTGTGCTCTGCAGAAGAAAGCAAGTCATGCGACATCATCTTTTTTAAGGCGAACTGTCCCTGTAATATGAATGCTTTATCATGTTTCTTCTGAAATGTTGTGAAATACTTGTGAAATACTGAAAAACCAAATGCTTTAATATGAGGGCCAGTGCATCATAAAAACAACTAGAGCTCATTAGGAAACTGAAAAATAGAGGGTCTGTTGATAGCACCCATCCCTCTTTTACCTGTCTCTCTCTCTCTCGCACTATTTTTGTCTTCAAAGGGAATAAAAGATTTAGGGATAGCCATTGCTTTTAGCCATGGAAGGCTGACTGATTCAAGTTCTATGATCAGAACAGTGGAAATAGAGGAAAGATGTGTCGGTGGAAGAGGTCGTGTTATAAAAGAATGATGAATGGTTTCCATTACACTACTAATGGAGTTTAGAGTCTATTGTCCCTTAGTTCTACTCCCTGCTCCTAATTCCGCACCTATTTGATTTGCGTCTAATTAGAGCGTCATGGGTTGCATAGGCACTCAGGGAGTGGTCACAGATGACTGGGGTCCAGGCCCTTGGGACTGCAATAAGTATTTTTAGAAATCTGGCCGTATTTGTCTTCCAGCAGTCTGTGTCACAGAAGACAAGGTGAGGGAAAACATGTCTCCTGTCAGATTTAAGAGAAATGAGGAGTGCTTTTAGATGAACAATGAGCGAGAAAAAGAAGAATGCTCTGAATCATTTAGATGGCTTTGCACTACATCACCAAATAAATGAATAAATACACGACTGACTGAATGAATGAATACGTATTTTTGTTTTGTTTTCCAGTAAATTTTAAAATTACAAAAAACTAAAATTAAAATGACAGAAAAATAAAAAAATAAAAGCTAATTCAAAATATTAATAAATAATGTTTATATTATTTTTAACACAGATTATTTATTTATTTTATTTGTAATTTTGAAATTTTTTTAAAGTTTTTTGTTTTTTCTCATTTTTATTAGTTTTATTTATTTATATATATATATATATATATATATATATATATATATATATATATATATATATATATATATATATATATATATATATATATATATATATAAATATATATATATATTTGATTAGCTTCAATTTATTTAGTTCAGTTTTAGTAATTTTAGTACTTCAGCTTAAACTTATTTTCTCTCACTCAGTTTCCAAGGCAATGTTTCTAATTTTTCTGTAAAATTTAACAGTTTAAGTTTAATATAACACATCTCAATGTTTTTTACTTTATTTTATTTTATTTTATTTTTAATTTTTAATTATTTTATTTCGAAATTGAGATTTATACATCTTCTGAAAGCTGAATATATAAGCTTTCCATAGATGTATGGTTTGTTAGGATATAACATTATTTGGCCGACATACAACTATTTGAAAATCTGAAATCTGAGGGTGCAGAAAAATCAAAATACTGAGAAAATCGCCTTTAAAGTTGTCAAATGAAGTTCTTAGCAATGCATATTACTAATCAAAAATTAAGTTTTGATATATTTACAGTAGGAAATTTACAAAATATCTTCATGGAACATGATCTTTACTTAATGTCCTAACGATTTTTGGCATAAAAGAAAAATCAATAATTTTGACCCATACAATGTATTTTTGGCTATTGCAACAAATATACCCCAGTGACTTAAGACTGTTTTGTGGTCCAGGGTCACATATCTAATAACATGGAATTAATAATTCCACATTATTTATTCTAAGAGATTTACACATCTGTAGTAGTTACCATTCATCAGAAGGTTAAATATTCACTTGAGAAAATACAATTCTATGACTGACTGTCACAAATAAATATTGAATTAAATTTATTTCTTGTTTAGACATAAATCTTATTATTGACCCTTCCTCATCCATTCTGTTCAAATCAAGGGTAAAATGCCAATTAGGTTAAGAAAAAAAATAAAAATAAAAAATAATATATATATATATATATATATATATATATATATATATATATATATATATATATATATATATAAATATTCTCTAAAAACGTCTCATAATTATGCAACTCTTAAATGTATCTTGTTTTATAGATGTTTACATGTTTTTACTAAAAAAAAACCAAGACAAAAATTGAGAAAACAATAAGAAAATTGTTTTAGCAATGTGCACAAATAATGTTGTATTGCATATTAACAAGGCTTTGAATGTTAAGTATGATTACATGAAACTGAAACAAAGCAACTGTACAAAGTAAACCACAAAGTACTGTGAATATAGGCCAATTCAAAGGGGATCATGATTCACACAATCTCATGCTGTTCGACAATAGAAGATGTTCTTTTGAGCGGCCTGCTGTGTTAGTGTTGAAAAATGGAGGAAAACAAATACGGTAATGACTAAATCCATTTTGTACACTATATTGTACAAAATATATCGCTTTCTCTCTTTCTCTATGTTTTCCGTAAAAATCAATTTCAGAAATATTTGGTCTGTTTTATTATTAAACATTTTGGATGAACTGTGTGGTTTAGTACTAATTAATTGCTTTCTTATTGACATATGCTTTATCTTTGTGTGTTCAGTTTCTGGTTGGCAAAATATGTGAAGATGTGTATAATATGTACAAATGGGAATGTGGAATACAGCAGCAGTGATTACGTTTTTAAATCTACCTGTACACATTTCCTTAAGCCTTATGAAGCAGATGACTATATAGAAGGAAGTGTTTCTGTGATTGAGGGATTTGCTGCTCTTGCTAACATCCAAATGAACAAATCTAAAAATGAATAGTATTTCATAACACAAAGACACAAGAAGCTGTACATGCAAAAAATGATAATGACTATGTCTAATGTGTTTCTCACAAAAATGCTCAAATGTATCACAAATATGGTGGAATTTGAAAAACTATTTCCACAAAGAGGTCCCAACTAACAAAAAATATGCTAGTTTTGCTAATGTTCCCATTATGAAAATGTTATTTTAGAATGTTCTGTGAACATTCAAAACGTCTAGTTTTTTAAATGTTTAAAAAATGTCCTGGTTATGCGTTCACTTTGAACGAATATTCTATTCATGTTAACGGAAGTTCCTAACTTTAAGAGAACCTTGCCTGAACGTTTGGCAAAGATCTGAGAATGTTAGCCGGGGTACTTCCACAGTCAGCGCAGAAAGGTTAAATCATCTGTACATCTCTGCTTATTCTCTTCTCACCTGGTTGCCTTTCCGAATGTCAGCAAATATCATAAACTCTAAAGGTGTCTAAAGTGGCTCCCTTACTGCATTTTCTGCAGGCAAAAACACTGTGACTTCACACTGTTTCAGACCCATATTCAGACCTGCAAGTGTCACAGATCATTAGACACGGGTCACCTCAATCAGACCCCCCAAAAAACTGGCACATGGCACATCCAAAACTGGACATGCCCCGAGGGAGAGGAAAGCAGCATGACTAAGACATGAGTAAGAGGACAGCTGAAAGCTGCTCGGCCACAAAAGCGTGTAACAGAGGAACTGTGAAGGCTGTCAAAACAAATCCAAGAAGGGAAAAATGCCAATACGTAGAAACAATCCAAAAGAGATAAGTAGGAAATAAATAAACATATGTTGTTTAACTGTTCCAGATCCCCTTCATACTAATTACCAAGAACAAGCACCAATCACGGGCCAATTACTCCTCTGGCTGCTCAATTTCAAATTATATTTTTATTGCTCGCTATTAGGCGGTAAAATTACATCCATCCTTGTCCACGGGAGAATTAATAATTCATTGGAAAGAAAGAGTCAATGATCCTTGCAGAGAAAATTCAAATGACCATTAAAGAATATGACTACCTCCACAGCTGCTGGCAGTAGTGTTACTACAACCTTTGTTGAGAGTTATACTGCCTGAATGCTTCCCACATATCCCTTCAACAATAAAGATGATCACTTAGTAAGTATGGGTATTGAAAACAACCATAATATTGGGTCAATGACAAGAGTGTCAGTGATAAAGAATGAAAAGAAATCTAATCTAAATTTTAAAAGTTTTTAGTAAAGTACTTTTATGTATTCATGTTAGTTTCATAGGGTTTTGAAAAAACTTTATACCATTTTCAAAAAAAAAAAAACATTCATTTCATGACTCATTTTCCTATTACCTTGAGTATGTGAATGTAAACAGCTTAATAATTATTATTGAAATGAATACATTTTTCAAGGCAAAAGCATTTATTTTTGTATATATGTTTTTTGTTTGTTTGTTTGTTTGTTTTTGTTTTTTACATATACAGTATAATTAATATATAATGTACTAAAATCATTACTTTTTTAGTCATGCTTTCATATATTTTGAAATACTTATTGACCTTGATACACAGTCATGAGGTGCTGCAGGGAAATGATTTCATCTGTTGAAAAACAGAATGAAAAATATAATTATCAGTATAAGAAAGCAGGCATGAGTAGGATTTTTATTCTTTTAATGATTTTTTTTTTTTTTTCATTTGTATGTCAGGACAGTTATATCAGGACACCCTGATATTTTTGACTTTGTGTCCCCAAAGGTTTTAATTCAGATTCTTTATGCAATTGTATTTATTATAATAATAATAATAATAATAATAATAATAATAACAATAATAATAATAATAATAGCTTAAAACAAGCTGAAAAAAAACATCCTTTTTTGTATTTATGTTGGTTTCAAGAAATTACGTTGGTTTAATTTTATGTGCTAAGAGTGAAATGAGCCTATTAAGATGTGAATGCACACCTATTAATTATAAAAAAAAAAAAAACATTTTATATATATTTATATATATTTTATATATATTTATATATATTATTTACATATAGCATGAATTATTTAGGTCCTACAGTTTTAGGTCCAATTATGTTATTTATTTAACGACATATATTAATAGCATAAGAAAGCATAAGCATTAATGGAAATTTCTTTTTATGAGTTCTTTCTTTCATCATGATATCAGTTGTATCACCCTGATTTTTTTTTTACTTTGTGCCTCCTCAAAAAAAAATACCAAAATGAATTTTAGAAATTAAAAACATTGCTTTTTGAATGTATTTTTGGATGAAATAATAGAGCATCATGTTACTGACCCTAATATACACAGCCACTTGCGGTTTAACTATCTATAGATTTCAAGAACCTGTAATAAGCCGCAGGGTTGCAAGCAGAACCAATAGCACCTCATTCTTTCAGGAAGCGTGCCCAACACGGGTCGGCCTCTTCCTACCGCAATTACTCATATTTCCCTCACAACCCTCAGAGACGGTGGAAGACAGCAGTCATCCATTCTACCTGCAGAAAACAAGTACTGTGCATCTCTACCACGCTCAGAAGCTCTGCTCACCCACTCCTTCTGGGTGTAAGAGGTTTAAGATGGGCATGAAATACAGTGATTATGACAGCAATAGAAGATGATGGGTTGATTGTGTTAAATCTGGCATTATCAGACACAGTCCAATCAAAGAGGTTATCTGGCATTTAGGGAGATCCGTGCCATAAAATGACATCAGATGAAAAGAACTCTAATCCTTGCGAGAGAATTAAACAGCTCTGAAAAGGGTAACGTGTCATTGCATAGCTGACGAATGAAAGAATATTCTCAAAATAAAACAAACAAAACTTATGTGAAGATGATGTCAGGGAAACAGGGTATCCCAAGATCTCTGTCAAATGTAAGTGGGTCTGTCGCTCAGTAGGGGTTCTAGAAAAAAGGAATAGGCCTCCCTCTAATGCTTGAATTAGCTGGAATTTAAATTAAAAGTCATGCTCGCAGTTTATTCCTTTGCCCTATTCACTTGACTGCAACTTTCTGCAACTACATGACAAGTGCAGACAGAAAAAAAAACTCAAATGTTCTTTGTGAGATGGAGTCTCTGAACTCGTGTGCAGTTAAAACAACCGAGATATTAGGGTGCACAATGAATGGCACATTAAAAAAAAAATAATGCAAATTAATTATGGATTTCATGTCAGTGAAAAGAGCATCTTGGGATGCAGCAAGGAAAACAGCTCAATAATCCTCTTTTCACACTAAAACCTTTCAACCTTCCATTTCTCCTTTCCAAACTCAGCGAGCCAATGGTGAAAGCCCCACAGAGCAATGCATTAACCTGTGTATTTGCCCTGAGATATGTGACCTTGACTCATAAGGGAAAGGCTTGTGGCATAAAACTCAGTCCCTGACTGCCACGGCCATCTGTGCCCCGAGGAGGAGGTCTCTCTGTGACTTCATACACTCTCGCTTCATCCAAAATGTGGTCCTGAGCTGTTTCGATCTATCTCACTTTCCCTGGGAATGTTTTTTTGTGAGCAAAAGGGTCACTTGATTATTGTTACACTTTAGCATACTTTCAAAGAAAGTACTTAGAAATAATTGACTTTCAAAGAATATAATTAAGTATAAACTGAATGTAATATCTTTGGACATTTAATTGCATGATATTTATTAAATGAAAATGTATTCTAGTTTAAATGTACGTTAAATGCAATTAGCTGAACTTTAGAGTGCTTTCTTGACCCACTTGAGTACATCTTTATATGAAATTTCATAATTATATCCATTATCTTTGAAATATGGTTAAAGGGGTCATGACACAAGAAATAAACTTTTCCTTGATCTTAGACCTCTATAAGGGTCTTTGAACAATTAAAACATGCTGCAAGTTTCATAGCTTAAATGTCCTCCTCAGTACAAAAAGAGTATTTATTTAACCAAACTCCAATTGATTCTTCGCAGGGAACTTGACTGACAGGCGATCTGACCAATCATAATGCTGAATCTGCCATTTTGTCCGACAAACAAATCAGACAGGAGAGTAGATTAACTTTGGTAGACTTGAAAAATGGTGTGTATTGACGTTTTTCCATGGTTTAAATAAAATAAGTTCTGATATTCATTTATGTTTATTTCATCCTTTAAAGCTGCAGTCTGTAACTTTTTTGTGTTCAAAATTTACAAAATTTATATAATAAGCGAGTACATCATGAATCCATTTTCCAAACTGTGTTTTTGGCTTATTCTGAACCACTACGTTACACCTATAGTAAGTTTTTATATTCAGACAGTTTTAGACTGGTTCTGGTAGGAACCACTGCAGAGGAGTCCAGTACCTGCGTGATTCGTCATAGACATAAACAGAGAAAAGTAGCTCCGGCTACATTGTTCTTCTGCAAGGCGCATGCAGTTCCCTTTCAGTGGGTCACTACGAGTCACGTCGGACTGACGAATTGGGATCTCGCTTAGAGAGACCAATCCACTTCGAGTGTAAACTAAACGAGCCAAGGCACATTGGCATGCGATGATTACATCCAGCTGCCACTGATGACAGTGCGAGCATAAATAGGCAGCAGGTGCAACGCATACTCAGCTTTTCGCTTCGGAGCCGAGCATTCACATCGTTTTGCTCCTGACTACTTTACTGAGAGAAGAAGACTGAACGAGTTCAGTGCTCTCTTTGAAAGCTCCCCGTGTTGGCGGTACGGAGCTCCAGCGGTGGTGGTTTTCCCGTGTCGAGTGGGTTGCACACATCAGGCTGCACTACCCCCTGTTTGTGTTGCAGGCGGCCATCTCCCCTGTGCGCTTCAGCATGCTAAAAGAGCTTTTTCCCTAAAAAAGCATTCACGGGTGCATCTTTTTAAAGACTACGTTGCGTCCGGCAAACTCAGCATTACGTCTTTGTAAAGATGATGTGGGTCTTGCTATAGACAAAAGTACCACCCGTGCATTACCGGATGCGGTTGTTACCTGGCGCTGGGTGATGGTCACGATCGCTGCCTCACGTGTCTGGGTATAAAGCATGCTGAGGTGGCATTCATGGATGAGTTATCTTCCCACTGCGAGGACTACTTCAGGCGGCAGTATGGGTAGTCTGAGGGTTACAGTGGTGGCAAACCCTCCAGGGAACCAACCCTCAAGGGACCATCGCTCCTCTTGCGCTCCGCAACCAGTTAAACGGCCGAGGGGACGCGCTGGGAACCTCTCAAAGAGCATACCAGCGGTATCCTTCGGCGCTCCTCCCGACGACCAGATTTCAATCGCTGCATCGGATGGTGAGCCGGAGCTTTCTGGAGAGGAAGATTCGGCTGCGCTGCCGCTCTCTGGGTGGCAGCAACGCATGAGTCTGATCCAGAAATGATGGCTATGCTTTCCCGGGCCACCGAGGGGTTAGGGCTCGAGTGGAGACCTCCACCGTGTCCTGAGCCCTCGAGGTTGGACGACTGGTTTCTCGAGGTGTGCATGGCTATGTGGCACTCACAGGGTTCAAGTCACACTGGCCTGCCACCAAACCTTCACCCCGTGGTCAGACCTTGCATTTCTCCGGGCAGGAGTGCCCCTAGAACAGGTCTCCAGGCATGCTGTGGTTTACACTGATGCCTCTACCACCGGCTGGGGGGCCACGCACGACGGGCATGCAGTGTCGGGGATTTGGACGGGTCCCCAACTGCACAGGCACATCAACTGCCTAGAGTTGTTAGCAGTACGCCTTGCCTTGAACCGTCTCAAGGGCGCTTACGAGGCAAGCACATGCTGGTCCGCACGGACAACACTGCAACCGTTGCGTACATCAACCGACGAGGTGGTCTACGCTCCCGTCACATGTCGCAACTCGCCCGCCACCTCCTCCTCTGGAGTCAGAAGCATCTGAGGTCACTTCATGCCATTCACATTTCTGGTCTGCACTACCGGGCAGCCGACGAGCTGTCCTGAGCTGCGCTCCCGGGAGAATGGAGACTCCATCCCCAGATGCTCCAGCTGATTAGGAGATGTTTTGGAGCCTCTCAGGTAGGTCTGTTTACTTCTCCAAAGATCTCTCACTACCAGTTGTTTTTCTCCCTGACCGAGAGAACACTCTGCACGGATACACTGGCACACAGCTGGCCGCGGGGCCTGCGCAAGTATGCGTTTCCCCAAGGGAGCCTTCTCGCACAGACACTGTGCAAGATCAGGGAGGACGAGGAGCAGGTCCTGCTAGTGGTGCTGTACTGGCCCACTTGGACCTGGTTCCCGGAACTGATGATCCTTGTGACAGCCCCTCCTTGGCAGATTCCTCTAAGGAAGGATCTACTGCACCCTATGGCACCCGCGTCCAGACCTAGAAACTTCATGTCTGGTCCCTGGACGGGACGCGGAGGTTCTAGGTGTCCTACCCCAGGAGGTAGTTGACACCATCACTTTGGCGAGAGCACCATCTACGAGACAAGCTTACGCCTTGAAGTGGAACCTGTTCATCAAGTGGTGTTCTTCTCATCAAGAAGACCCCCAAAGATGCCCGATCAGAGCCGTGCTGTCCTTTTTGCAGCAAGGGTTGGAACGAAGGCTGTCTCCCTCCATCCTTAAAGTATATGTTGCTGCGATTGCTGCTATCACAACCCCGTGGAAGGGAAATCGGTAGGGAAGCATGACCTGGTCATCAGGTTCCTTAGGGGGGCGAGAAGGTTAAATCCTCCCCGGCCCCCCTCTATACCCTCTTGGGACCTGTCTCTAGTGCTCAAAGCACCACAGCAGGGCCCATTTGAGCCTTTGCATTCAGTTGAGCTGAAGTTTCTATCAATGAAAACTTTGCTCCTGCTTGCACTGGCCTCCATCAAGAGGGTAGGGTACCTGCAACCATTTTCGGTCGACAATTCGTGCCTAGAGTTTGGGCCGGCTGACTCCCAGGTAATCCTGAGGCCCCGGCCCGGCTATGTGCCAAGGTTCCCACTACTCCATTTAGGGATCAGGTGGTGAGCCTGCAAGCGTTGCCCCTGGAGGAGGCAGACCCAGCCCTAGCTTTGCTCTGTCCCGTCCGAGCCTTGAGATGGTACGTAGACCAGACACAAAGATTCAGGATCTCAGACCAGCTCTTTGTCTGTTACGGAGGCCAGCAGAAGGGGAAGGCCGTCTCCAAGCAGAGGATGGCCCACTGGATAGTAGGGCTGTCAAAAAAAAATTAGAATTTCGAATATTCGTCGAATTTAAAAAAAAAAAAAAAAATCCACATTCGAATGCAAAACGTTGCATTCGAATTTTAGGTGTGTGTCAGCCAGCCTTATCAGTGGCACACGAGATGCGACGATGATGTCGCTGTCATTGCATTTTAATGCTTTTGTTAGCCTATCCAGTTGAACCCACTAGATGCGGCACTAGATGCGTTCATTCAAAATATTGCGGAAAACGAGAGCATCAGTGTAGAGAAGATGTTGTTTACGGCGAAACTGAAACCAAGCCGTTCACACAGAATGCATATTTATCGCATTTTCTATAGGGACATCTATCACCGTTGCACTCGCGTCTCGCACAAGAGAGACGAATGTTTAGAAAGCCATGTAAAATTAATGTAAGTTCAACTTTTAAAAAACATGTCTCAAGACTTTATGGCGGGTTTTCCCCATCCCACTGCAGGTCAAGTTTTTAAATGAAGAAAGTAGCCTACTCTTTGCGATTGGTTTTCGGTCCTTTGTATTAAACTATACATACATGCATGGTACTGTTTTTTTTTTCCTAATTGTTTAAGCAACTTTATTAATTATATATGGTTTACAAACATTATTTTAAACATTATGCACTTTTTTCAAAGAAAGTCGTGTTATTTTATTACGCTTTGAAGAAACGTGCATAATATTTTGCTCGATGCGCCCTCTTGTGGCCTCAGGAGAGAAGCCAAAAGCTTTTTTCCCCCTAACTGAAATTATGCCTTTTAAATTCGAATATAATTCGAATTTTGATAATATTTAAGTAGAAAATTTGAATTTAGCTTTTCAGTCATTTTGACAGCCCTACTGGATATGGATGCCATCACCCTGGCTTATCAGGCACAGGGTGTGCCCTGCCCATTCAGGTTGCGAGCTCACTCTGCTAGAAGTGTTGCATCCTCCTGGGCGCTGGCTTGTGGTGCCTTGCTGACAGATATTTGTAGAGCTGCGGGCTGGGCGACCCCCAACATGTTCGCTAGATTCTATAGCCTTCGTGTGGAGCCAGTATCCTCCTGTGTTCTCACCTCAAACGGGTAAAAGCTCTTAGAGGCCCCGGTTTAGTGTCGGCTTGCTAAAACCGCTCCAGAGAGTCCCCACTGTAGACCCTGTTGAGCTCCTCCATTCCATCGGCAGCCAGACGTGGCGGAATGTCCGGGGCCAGGCCCTCACTCTATGAATCCGTGAGAACCGTTAGAGGGCTGGCATCCATATGTAGAGACCTAAGTGGATCCCATATGTGTAAAGTCCACGGTATAGCCTCAGAGCCCGTATTTCCCCGGCAGACTCTCTGCCATTTTCCAAGAGGGTTACAATCACCTCTAATCTTCCATATGTCCATATGTTGTCCATATGTGTAAGTGCTTCCGAAACCTCCTTTAGGAAGGAAGGGGCTTCCGCAACGTTCCTGTTCCAAGTGGAACGGATACGTTTTCCCAGTGTTATCCAATATCACTGAGTGGGTAGTGCTACGACAAAAGTGATTGGCCTTCTTGTTGCAAGCCCTGGCCTACACCAAAAAGGGGGCTCAGGAGGCTCGCACAGGACACTGGAAGGGGCAGCATCCATGGCGTTTTGTTAGGGATCCTAATTCATCGGTCCGACGTGACTTGTAGTGACCGACTGAAAGGGAACGTCTTGGTTACGTATGTAACCCTCGTTCCCTGAAGGAGGGAATGGAGACGTCACGTCCCGTCGCCACGGCTGATGTACCACCGCTGAGCAGCCGGGTCACCAGCTCGGCTCCTCAGTGAGTATGCATTGCACCTGCTGCCTTTTTATGCTCGCGCTGTCATCAGCGGCAGCTGGATGCAATCATCGCATGACAATGTGCATTGGCTCGTTTAGTTTACACTCGAAGTGAATTGGTCTCTCTAAGATAGATCCTAGTTCGTCGGTCCAACATGACATCTCCGTTCCCTCCTTCAGGGAACGAGGGTTCCCTATTTGTCGGTCACTACGAGTTATGTCGACCGACATTATGGGGATTCATTTGGGAGCCCCAATCATCTCTGACTTTAAAGGGGTCATCGGATGCCCATTTTACACAAGTTGATATGATTCTTTAGTGTCTTAATGAAAAGTCTATAACATACTTTGGTTAAAATTTCTCAATGGAAGTGTAAAAAACACCACCTTTACCCTGTCAAAATCAGCTCTGTTTTCAGCACGCTGATCTAGCCCATGTTGCTTTAAATGCTAATGAGCTCTGCTGACCCCGCTCCTCTCTTCCATGGAGTGACGAACAGGGGAGTTCTGCTGAGATCAGTCAGAACGCGATGCCTTCTGGCCTATCCGGCTGAACTCCCCTCTGCTGCACTACCGCGGGTATGTCGATTGTCCATTTGTTGCCACTCGTACAGAGTTTGGGGGTGTGGCTTGCGCTGCCCAACCCGTCCCGCTGGCTCATTCGCACAATCTGACGTGGCTATGCAATTCAATTCGCCAGGCGACCTCCCAGTCAGCGGCGTTCTCGAGACTTCGATGGCAGTCCGGGACGCACCTGTCTTGCGCAAGGAGATTGCTGTCCTCCTGGCAAAGGATGCAATCAAGCCAATCCCTCCAGCCGAGACGAGGAAGGGGTTTTACAGCCCTTATTTCATCATACCCAAGAATGCAGTGGTCAACCTGAAGGATGTTTACTTTCATGTCTTGATTCTCCCTCAACACAGGCCGTTCCTATGGTTTGCGTTCGAGGGTCGAGCATGGTAGTACAGGGTCCTCCCCTTCGGGCTGTCCCTGTCCCCCCGTGTCTTTACGAAGATCACGGAGGGTGCCCTTGCCCCGTTATGGGAAGTGGGCATCAGGATCCTCAACTATCTAAAGCATGGCCTGTATGCGAGAACAGTTGTGTGATCACAGGGACCCAGTGCTCTGGCACTCAGACAGTTGGGGCTTCGGGTCAACTGGGAAAAGAGCAAGCTCTCCCTCGTGCAGAGAATCTCTTTTCTCGGTGTGGAGTTAGACTCGGTGAGTATGATGGCACGTCTCACCAATGAGTATGCCCAGTCCGTGCTGAACTGCCTGAGTTCCTTCAGAGGCAAGACAGTGGTACCACTGAAATCCTTTCAGAGGCTCCTGGGGCATATGGCATCCGCAGCCACAGTCTCGCCGCTCGGATTGCTTCATATGAGACCACTTCAGCACTGGTTACACTCCCGAGTCCCAAGATGGGCATGGCGCCGTGGTACAGTTTGCGTGACCGTCACACCAACATGTTGCTGCTCATGCAGCCCCTGGATGGACCTTGTCTTTCTATGGGTCGGGGTGCCCTTAGAACAAGTGTCGGCATGTCATTGTCATGATGGATGCCTCCAGTGCGTGCTGGTGTGCTACATGCAACAGGCAGGCAGCCTCTGGGTTCTGGACAGGGCCTCGACTGCTTTGGCACATCAACTGCCTCGAGTTGCTGGCAGTGCTACTAGCCTTGCGGTGGTCTGGCCACTGCTGCTTGGCTAGCACATGTTGGTCCGCATGGCCAACACTGTGACCGTTTCATAGATCAACTGGCAGGGTTATCTACGATCACGTCGCATGTCACAACTCGCCCGCCATCTCCTCCTCCTCTGGAGTCAGACGTGGTGCAAGTCACAGCACCCCATCCATATCCTGGGGGAGCTCAATCGTGCGGCTGAGGTGTTCTCACGACAGCTCACATTCCCCGGGGAATGGCGACTCCATCCCGAGACGATCCGGCTGCTCTGGAGTCGATTCAAGGGAGCTCAGATAAGCCTGTTGTCTTCCTCGAGTCCTCCCGCGGCCAGTTGTATGACTCCCTAACCGAGGGCCCCTCGGCTTGGACGCACTGGCGCACAGCTGGCCTTGGGCTTCACGCAGGCATGCGTTCCCCAGTAAGCCTTCTTGCACGAACACTGTGCAAGGTCAGCAAGGACGAGGAACAGGTCCTACCGGTTGCGCCTCATTGGCCCACCCAGACCTGGTTTTCGGAACTCACGATCCTCGTGACAGCCCCTCCTGGCACATCCCTCTGAGGAAGGACCTCCTTTCTCAGGGGCCCGGCACCATGCGACACCCGCGTCCACTTCTTCGAGCCTCCATGTGTGGCTTCTGGATGAGACGAGGGAGACTTAACTGATCTGTCACCAGTGGTGGTTAACACGATCACTCAGGCTAGAGCTCCCTCTACAAGGCAAGCTTACGCCCTGTATGAAGTCTGTTCGCAAACTGGTGTTCTTCTCGCTGAGAATACCGCCGAAGATGCACGATTGGAGTAGTGCTTTCTGTCCTGCAAGCAGGGTTGGAGCGTAGGCTGTCACACTCCACCTTGGAAGTGTATGTGGCTGCTATCACAGCACATCACGATGCAGTGGACGGCTGGTCCCTGGGAAAGTCCCTGGCTTTTTCAAAATACTTACATGCAAAAGCAGGGGAACTGATACTTTTCCACATGCTATAGCATTAACCATCCACAATAGGCTCTATTTTACAGACAACCTGTAATGGACACGCCCCTAAAACTGTTCATTTTAGACAGAGGGCCAGAATGAGTTTTGAAAATAGTCTTTTTTGCGAATTCATGACTTTGTTTTGTGCTAAACCTTTATTAACATTAGAAGTGAAAATCAAGGAACACATTAAAATAATTAAAATAATATAAAAAAAAACATGTCATGACCCTTTTAGCATGTACTGTTAAATATAATGCACTGACAAGCATTTATGGTAAACTAAAATATACTTCAATGTAATTTCTATTTAAACATGTACTGTATGTCATGTATTTAAATATCATGAAGTTGTTATTTAAAACAATTATAACCAAGTACTTTACATATGCTTTAATATCAAAATAAGTGTACTGCTTTAACACATGACAAAATGTTATTAAAACATTGATTTAACTTTAAAGGTGACATATCATGAAAATCTGACTTTTTCCGTGTTTAAGTGCTATAATCGGGTTGCCAGTGCATCTACCAAACTAGAAAATGTGAAAAAGAACAACCCAGTAATTTTTTTGTTTGTTTGTTTGTTTGTTGTTTTTGGTAAGCCTTTCTCTGCAAGCTTGTGAAAAAAGAGCTGCTCAAATTTTGCTCCCCCCATGACGCAGAAAGGGGATCTTATTATAATAATACCGCACCTTAATTTGCAAGTTTCCATCCACGGCACCCCCACTGTGTTTTCGCAAGCGACAATAGTGTACCGGTTTTAACGCCATGGTGAAAGTTTGAGCAAAGCATGCTAACTTTTCTATCTTTGGCTGCACTGATGAGTGTACTGCTGTAACACATGACAAAATATTATTAAAACACTGATTTAAATTGTATTTTAAAGTAAAACTTTAAAGGTGACATATTATGAAAATCTGATTTTTACCGTGTTTAAGTGCTATAATCAGGTTGCCAGTGCATCTACCAAACTAGAAAATGTGAAAAAGAACAACCCAGTAATTTTTTTGTTTGTTTGTTTTTGGTAAGCCTTTCTCTGCAAGCTTGTGAAAAAAGAGCTGCTCAGATTTTGCTCCCCCTGTGTGTTCTTCTGCGTAGAAAGGGGATCTTATTATAATAATACCGTACCTTAATCTGCAAGTTTCCATCCACGGCACCGCCACTGTGTTTTCGCAAGCGACAATGGTGTACCGGTTTTAATGCCATGGTGAAAGTTTGAGCAAAGCATGCTAACTTTTCTATCTTTGGCTGCACTGATGAGCACAGAACACTATTTGGAGTCCCAGCCTCAGAGATAAGAGAGCAGTGTTAATTTATTTACTGTATATTAGGCTGCTGCCACACAGATCTAATATAAACATGCAATTTCATTCCCAGCTGTTTAATTTCACAGACATAACCAACTGTTTTTGTAACTTGTGTGTTTTTAACATAAACTTGTGTGTATTTGACAGTTTAAGCGCAATAAGACATGAAAGAGAAGTTTAGTTTAGTACTCGCATGCCATGTTACAGCTGCCTTCTGTGCGTGTGCTTCGGATGGCTAAAAGGCATGATTTTAGCCTGATAGAAATGATAATCAAAACCAAACAGATGTTTTTAGCAGAGTATGGGAGGAACGAGCTGTAAATGCACAGCCCTATTCTGGAAAAGGTGCCGTGGAGCAGCATCTCATTTGTATTTAAAGAGCCATGCATGAAAACAGCGTGTTTCTGCTTCCACTCAAAATAGGCATTTTCAAAATGATATAATAAATTATCTGTGGGGTATTTTGAGCTGAAACATCACAGACACATTCTGGGGACACCTGAGACTTATATTACATATTGTAAAAAGGGGCATAATAGGTCTCCTTTAATTTGACGTTACAAAGTGCATTTAAGTGTTTTAAGAAACAGTAATTAAAGTGTACTCTTTTAAATTACATTTAAATGGCATTTATTTCATTAAAATTAATATCTGCAAGTACAGTTTGCTAAAAACATGCTTAAGATTTGAAGTACACAACAAGTGCATATTCAATACAGTTAAGCACTCTTCTTTTTCACAAGGGCAGATTCCTGTCAAGACAATTTATTGAGACAAAGCAGGATCATTTAAGTCAGTTCTGCACTGTCTGAGAACGATGAACGCTACTATTTGTGCGCTAAACAAGACAGCGCTGCCTTGTTGTAGGATTTCTATTTCTGAAGCCATCTGCCGCAGCCTGATACTGAAGTATGCGACAGATTTCGCTCTAACAGATACATCAACACAACCTGGCAGCCATACAAATGAAAATAATCCATTCTATCAAAATCTACTGCAGCACACAAAGCAGACAAAGGAGATGTCAGCCGTGTCAGAACAAAGTGTGAAATGTTTGTTTCATCACGCTGCAGGCCTTTCGCGTAAGACAATAGACAAACATCAGGATGTGGCCGTCAGTCAGTCATGATACAGCCGCAGAGAAAAAGAACAGACAAATTACAGCTAATTGCAAGTTGAAAAATCAGGAAAGAGGGGGGCGGCAATTTTGTGTTCCGAACCCAGTGCGTAAAAGCTTTTGACAGGGCTGCCGGATGATCGCAATGAGCCCGCATGCAACCTGTACGGTATCGTCAACACCTTTTAAGGGCAGAGGAAGGCTGTAACTGCCTATCACTCTATTAACAACACAGAGAATGCTTGTTTCCTAGCAGCAAAGCACACGCTAAAAGACATTTAATCACAGACAGCAGGGAAATATTAAAACATGCTAAATGACAGGTCTGTTTCATACACATTGATTTCATTGTTAGAGAAATTCTCCCGTGAGTGACATTTGATTGACTATTTTTTTATGTGGATGGAAATCCAGTGTGTTAAACAAATAGAAAAATACTCAATATTCAGTTGCCTCAAGTTATCACATAATAAAGGTGGAAAGAAACGGAATGCTTATGACTGGAAATGTTGAATCAAAATGAGGCCGAGGATATAGAGCTGGAAAGAGGATGAAATGAGTTAATGGTGCTTTTAAAAACAGGTCTAATTTACCAGAGATATGTTTTCACTTTGAATGTGAAATGTCATTAAATGTCCAGTAACAGCGGAATGTGAAATATATATATATATATATATAGGAATCTAAATAAACCGAACTGCTGAGGACTATAATCAGCTGTGACAAGCAGGCAGATGTCTGCATAAACAAATTACACTGTAGTGCAGGCTCTTAAATAGCAAAAAAATATCCTGATTTATGCATAAAGACCCTTTCACACCAAATGCAAAACTAAAAAGTGAAACAAATCACTCCCAAATGGTCTATTCACACCAAGAGCAAAACGGATATCTGTTGGTCTAAACAAAAAGCAAATGCAAAACAGTACAACAACACCTTTCAGCTGGTTTGCCACCCAGCTCTCAAGATGATGATTATAACCCGCCTCCTCGAAGACGACAGTTTAACAGTCTCAGAGAACTATATAGCCCAAGACAAGTAAGCAAGATCAAGACTAAAGTCTAGTGACAGCGGTAAATATACAGTGGTATGTTTTTAGGGCTGTCAATATGATCACAGATAAAATCAGACAGGAATCTACACTTTAAAAATGTTTGTAATCTTTACAAGAAGAAAAAAAAAGCAAATAAGTTCAAAAGAACTAAAAACATGTTAATTGGTTAACTAAGTTACCCTGACATACAGTATATTGTGAAAAACTGTATGGTTTAACATTGCATTATATGTATTTTGAACAAGCCATTTACAATGAACCCTTATTCATCATGTGGCTTTTTCATAGGTTCTATAACATACTGGCACCAGTATATCATCCCGTAATATCTGAAACACTGTCTTTTTTTTACTTTTTTTTTTTTTTTTTTTTTTTTATACAGTGAATTTCTGGCAACCACAGTTTTTCACTGTAAATTTAACAGGATTTGTTTTGTTTGTTTCTTTTTTTGTTTGTTTGTTTAATTATTATTATTATTATTATTATTTTAATGGTGTACTTCTGTTCAGTTTTAAATATGCAAATACACATTTAAAACATAGCTGGTAACAAAAAATAAAAACAAACAGTTTTAAAGTTTTTTTTTTTTTAAATTAAATATAATCACATATGATGAATCACACAGGGAACATCCATTTATTCTTTTTGTGTGAATTATAATTTAGCTCATATTTTTACTAAAGAAATTAATTTTACTAAAAAACAATTTTAACAATTTACTGTAAAAATGCTGTAAAAATGTAAAATTTATTGTAAAGTACTATATAGGTTTAAAATGTGAATTATATGGTAATTTATATTTTTACTTCTAAAACACAGTAAAATTACATATAAAGTGATGCTAAACCATGTACAATTTCTCACCTTATACGGTAAGGTAACTTACAATTAACCAATTACCAGGTTTTTCTACTTTTCCTGTCTTTTTTCATGAAAATGACTAGCATTTTTTGTACAGTACGAATCCACTGCCTAGAGCTATTCAAAATCATATTTGCAATGAATATTTGTGCTTGCTGTGAATAATCCATAAAGGTCTCTGAGCTCCACAAAAGTATTTAATCTCTAACTATGAGGTTATGCTTCCCTGGATTTCCTGAAGCATAATACTTGTTTTCAGTCAGGTATCCAACCTTTGAGCACAACTAATAGAGATTTTTCTTATTTTTCTTACAATGACCATTTTTCAACATGGCAGTCTTTTGATCAGTGGGAAAAGAACAGTTCTAGTTGAGCAGTAAAGGTTGTGGTAAGCAGAAAAGTCCTTAAAAAAAGCAAGCAAAAAGTGAGAGAGGTCCTGCACTGAGACTGGAGTACAGAGCACAATGCCAGTGAGTCTTTATTGTGGAAGCCTGTTTCTTCCACAGAATAACAAAATTAAAAAGGGTAACTGTGGCTTTTTAACTCACAATTCTGACATTTCGGGAGTCAGAATTGTCACAATTTTTTACAATTTTGTTCCAGAAACAAAAAAACTTTCTCATAATTGTAAGTCAGAATTTTGAGATAAAAAAAATTGTAATTACTTTTTTTTTATTATTATTATTCCATGGCACAAATGGGCTTCCATAGTTTATAAGCAAGCAACTGATGTCCCAAATACTGTAATGACTGCAATGATGACTAATGAACCATTAGGCAAATTTATAACCTTGCAGAAATCTTTCTTCTTCTAAACAGCACGAGAGTGTCAGGGATGCAGGGACAGCAGAGGCAGCAGAATGTTAAGTGTGGCGTGAGGGCATGCAGAGGAGGAGGTGAAGAACGTCCCTGAGAGGGAGACCAAACAGCTGGTGTTGCAGAATGAAGAGTGAAGCATTATAAGGTTTTGTTATGAAGGCAGTAAAATGCAGGAATTATGTGACATTGAAGAACGAAAGCAATTTCTTCTAAATGTCCAATCAAATTTTGGATAAATATCTCAGAGGTTAATTCACTAAGCAGTTGCACAAGATTTCAGTGCTTATTCACTAACCACATGCAATCCTGTTTAACCGAGTGCTGAATGGACTGAAATAGCATGGGACCGTGAACACTAAAATTCAATTAAAGTTCCATTAATTAATTCTATTAAACTGAATGTTTAATCTTGAAATGTTGCACATATTATGAATTCAGAATAAATGTGAAGCATTTCATTTATATAATTACTAATTAAAAGTAAATTATTTAAAAATCTGAATTTCACTTAAAACAATAGGGTTTTGGTAAAGTGACTACATATGCTTTGTCATCATTTAAACAAATTTTATAACTGACATTCAGATAAGCATATTCAGATAAATCAAATTTGCAAAATAATTCACAAAAATGCTACTTTGTCCATTACTTTTTTTAGATTGAACATCCCTCTTTTGCAAATTAGGCTCATTATAAAATTAACCTTATTCACAAAACTCAAAAGAGTACCATAAAATCAATTAATGCCATTCTAATCTTGGTATACCTTTCAAAACTTCAGGGTCAGTAAGATTTTTTTATTTGTTTATTTATTTATTTAATACTTTTATTCAGCAAGGAAGAATTTAATTGAAGTGAAAGGAAAGACATTTGTAATGTCATGGTTTCCACAAAAATATTAACGCAACCACTGTTTTCAACACTGATAATGATAGGAAATGATACTTAAGCATATTAGAATGATTTCTAAAGGATCATGTCACACTGAAGACATTTTACATTTTAAAGTATATTAAAATAGCACTGGTTAATAAGTTTGGATAACAGTGTACTTTACGCTTAAAGGGACACCAAAAAAATTAAATTCCTTATCAATATAACCCTGTATGTATGTGCAACTCAAAAGATATTTCAAAAAAGGTTGCAGTGTTTTTATGTCCACAGTGAAAGTCAATGGAGTCCAGAAAGTCACTGGGTCTCATTCACTAATACTTCAGTATATTAGAATGATTTCTTTAGGATCGTGTCACATTGAAGACATTTTACATTTTAAAAGATATTAAAATTGAACAGTTATATTAAATTGTAATAATATTTGACAAGATTAATGTTCTTACTGTATTTTTTTATCAAATAAATGCAGGCTTGGTGAGCATAAAACTCTTCTTTCAAAAATATTTAAAAAATCTTATGGACCCCAAACTTTTGAATTATAGTGTGTATCAAAGTACCATGGTATTACCTTCTAATACCATTAAAAAAAACAAAAAAAAAACACTTTCTTTTTTTTCTATATTCTATCTACTTGTTTTCTTTAAAAAAAAAAAACAAAAAAACACACACACACCCTTGACCCTCTATCAATTGCATGTTTATTCTTTAACTGCTACTTTTTCTTAAAAACTAACACTTGCTTTATTTTTTCTATATTCTACTGTACTTGTTTAAAAAAAAAAAAACACTGTTTCCGTTTTCTATATTCTATTTACTTGTTTTCTTTAAAAAAAAAAAAAAAAAAAACCTTGCTATGTGTACTGCGTTAGGCTAACTGAGACTTATCATATCGCTTACATGTTGTTGCTCTTTTGTTGATTTTGATTGCTTCTATTGTCCTCTTTTGTAAGTAGCTTTGGATAAAAGCGTCTGCTAAATAACTAAAATGTAAATGTAAATGTCTAATACAGTACTACCACTGTGCCATGGTAGCACCACAATACCAGGGTTTCTATGAATTTCTGCAGAACAACAGATATAGATGACCTGCTGTAAGCTTGTGAAAATGAGTGTAGACTCAGTCAAATGTAGCTTACAGTAAGAACAACAATAGCAAGCGTTAATAATGATCAAATAAGGCAAATCCAACAGCAAACAACATAGAAATACAAAAATACACCTACATGCTAGTTACTGTATTTTTAAAAAAAGATAATTTAGTGTTCAGTGGGCAACTGAGAAAACATCATGTATAATATACAGTACATTCAGAAGCCGCACAGAATGAAAGAAACACAACAGCTTCACTTTGAAATAATTATTTCACAATTACAAATGCAGCTGCAGAGATGAGTCACATTAATTACTTCAGGTTCATTTGTATGTGACAGCTATTAAAAAAGTGTGAAAATTAGCACTTTGATATGCAAGTTTTCAAATCCTCATGAGGCAACTAAAAAAAAAAAAAAACATCTAAAGAGGACAAACAATCTGTGCCTGAAATACCAGTTATTTCAGTGATAAATAGAGCAGTTTCATAAATAATGACATTATATTCCAGCCAAATCCGTTTTATTTGTATAGAGCCTTCTGTAATACATATTGTTTCAAAGCAGCTTTAGAGAAAATCATCCCTTAATGCCTCCAGTGAGAGAGCCAAACATGGAGAAACAGCAGTGGTGAAAGGCACCAGTGGTAGAAATCCAAAGCTCATCAATACACACAGACTGACACTTCACAGCCTGGTTGCTAAGTGCCACAAAAACACAGCCTCAAAAATGACCACAGAAATAAATAAGGTCCTCTGTGACCCAATCACCACAAAAACTGTACATTGAGCTTCACAAAACTGACATTTATGGTAGGGCTGCCATTCAGAAATCACTTGTATCCACAGCAACATACAAAGACCCATAACTTGCTATAAGAAGTTCACAAGATGGAGTCCAGAGTAATGGTGTAATTTTCACCCTATTTGCTACATCTAGATGGGATTTTAAGAAAGACCTCAAATATTTACTTTTGACCTGAAATATTTATCTTAATCTTATCTTATTTACAAAAGATTTTAACTAATTTCGGTTTTTATTTTTCGGTTTTTGTTTACATGGCAATAGCTGGCACTTAAACTGACAGTAATCAAAAAAGCCCACTGACAGGATACCACATTTGGTAAGAAAAACGCAAAAAACATCATGCTGTCAGAAACGTTATCAACGCTATCAAAAAGCATTTAACACTAGTACACAGATCTGTAGAACAATAGGTGACAGAATGAAATGAAATATGCAAACACTAGCCATGAAAAGGTCTATGCTTTTTCAGTATAGTGGTAAAATGTTCACAAAATCATGCTAAAAACATTCATAAGAGCACTAGACAAAGTTATCATCTATATAGTAATGGTTATTAATGAAAACTATAACAGTAATGTGTATTGTTGCATGAATAATAGCTATCTAAGCTCATGATGAAAACGTACCTCTGGGAACTTTTTCGCAAGACACGAAATACATACCAATAAGTACATATTACTACAGTTTCCAACAGAAATGAACACTAGAGGCGGTAAAACAGCAAGCACTTGTAATCGTTTTTGTACACAGTTATGATTACAGCTCCATATGTTTCGCTTTCCAAATGTAACAAGCTTGCTCGGTAGCTCAGCCGGCACTGAATTGGAATTAGGATGCGTAATCCTTAGGTACGAATCCTGTCAAAAACATGACTCACGAAAGAGATGAAAGATGATATTTTGAAAAACAAGCTACATGCTTGCGATTGCGTTTTTACATCACATTCACTTTGTCCATGCTATCAGGTAGGTTTAGGTGTAGTGCAGATGGTACGTTATTTTAAAACGACTTTAAAAAGACTTATAGCGCCACTCAATGGACATTTCAAGTCAGAACTGTGGTGACACTTACAAAACCAACATCACATAAAACTTACCATATGTACGTGCATCTGTTCCAGGGAAAAAAAAAAAAAAAAACAGAACACTCTTTTAGTGCCACTCAGTGGACATTTCACATCGAATATGTCACAAAACGTACATGGCATATTTCACTTCTTGCTAAAAAGTTCCCACAGGTACGTTTTTGTCATGAGATCAGGTTGCATAATAAAAAATAAAAAAAAACTGATAAAATTATCAACCCCTAACCTATAGTAAAGTAGCCTACTAACAAATTTTGATGCAATAAATAAAGTATCATTTAACAATGTTCATCCCTCTAAAACAGAGAAAACATGCATGTCTGTCTCTTTTAAAGTGTTTAGTGTATATAATGAGTTATATTTGTAGGGGTTATGGGCAAGTTGCATATCTCCACCATCTTGAATTTCCGGTTTAGCGAGTGTGTGCATAGAAACTTCTGGTTTTGCTAAATGCCAGTGCAGAGAGCCGGAGAAATCCAAAGATTACCTTCTATTTATGTTTAGGATTTACAATATCATGTAAAATGCAACTAAGGTCTACATTACTATTATTACTATACTGTTTATGTTAATTGAGCCAGTGGCATTTGAAACTTACGTATGTTTGGGTCCGGTGAATGAATGAAATACAGTAGGCTAATCCATAATTTTCACGAAATGAAAGTTGACTCGAACTCATGGAGCGTTCATAATAATACACAATGTCTTTTCCCTTACCAATTATGTAAATGTACAAATGACTTATTTCTCAAAAATGTTTGTATTACATTGATTTTTTTTTTTTTTTTTACTGAAATACATTTGTCTTGTGAGACATCAATGATCTTCTTCTTGTGCACCTAGCCAATTGTAGCACAATTCTTAACCCCACCCCAGACCTCACTAATTTTCAAACCCTGGTTACATCTATGACATTTCCCCAATGTTTTTAATAGTCACATGACATTCAGGTAAACATAAAATTTCATATTATTTTAGTAGGTGTTTAATTTTGAATGTATTTATTTTAAAATTACTTCTTAATTTTAATTTTACATTTTAAGGATTTAATTACTTGTAGCTTTTTATTAAACTGACTAACCACCTACAGTTCTCTCACAAACCCCAATATTTGTCCTATTTGTTGAACATAGAGTGGATCTATAATGGTATGTGAAAGCATGCTGGATAGGCCAGGCTGCGACAGTAAAAGTCTTAGTTTGAGCACATAAGATGTAATTCACAACAATTTGTAGCACGCCTTGATAAAAGCCTTGATTGTGTCTGGCTATAACAAATGGCATGTGACAGTTTCAAAGTGAGGCATTTTAGGCAATGAATAAATAATATACGATAAAGTAAATGTCACAAAATCGCTTTTTACCACTGAAATACAACAGAACACTACACTTTCGCCACTAAGCATTATGTGTTATCCTTTAGTGGTGTATTTTCAACATGATACACACACACACACACATATACATATATACATATATATATATATATATATATATATATACATATATATATATATATGTTAGTGCTGGGCAACGATTAATCGCAATTAATCGCATCCAAAATAAAAGTTTTTGTGTACATAATATATGTGTGTGTACTGTGTATATCTATTATGTATACTATATAAACGCACATACATGTACATATTTAAGAAAAATATGTTATTTATTAAATATATTTATATATAATATAAATTATACGAATATAAATATATACATGTAAATATTTTCAAAATATATACTGTATGTGTGTGTCTTTATATATACATAATAAATATACACAGTACACACACATATATAAACAACTTTTATTTTGGATGCGAGTAATCGTGGTTTTATATATACAGTGGGTACGGAAAGTGTTCAGACCCCCTTAAATTTTTCACTCTTTGTTATATTGCAGCCATTTGCTAAAATCATTTAAGTTCATTTTTTTTCTCCTCAATGTTCACACAGCACCCCATATTGACAGAAAAACACAGAATTGTTGACATTTTTGCAGATTTATTAAAAAAGAAAAACTGAAATATCACATGGTCCTAAGTATTCAGACCCTTTGCTGTGACACTCATATATTTAACTCAGGTGCTGTCCATTTCTTCTGATCATCCTTGAGATGGTTCTACACCTTCATTTGAGTCCAGTTGTGTTTGATTATACTGATTGGACTTGATTAGGAAAGCCACACACCTGTCTATATAAGACCTTACAGCTCACAGTGCATGTCAGAGCAAATGAGAATCATGAGGTCAAAGGAACTGCCTGAAGAGCTCAGAGACAGAATTGTGGCAAGGCACAGATCTGGCCAAGGTTACAAAAAAATTTCTGCTGCACTTAAGGTTCCTAAGAGCACAGTGGCCTCCATAATCCTTAAATGGAAGACATTTGGGACGACCAGAACCCTTCCTAGAGCTGGCCGTCCGGCCAAACTGAGCTATCGGGGGAGAAGAGCCTTGGTGAGAGAGGTAAAGAAGAACCCAAAGATCACTGTGGCTGAGCTCCAGAGATGCAGTCGGGAGATGGGAGAAAGTTGTAGAAAGTCAACAATCACTGCAGCCCTCCACCAGTCGGGGCTTTATGGCAGAGTGGCCCGACGGAAGCCTCTCCTCAGTGCAAGACACATGAAAGCCCGCATGAAGGACTCCAAGATGGTGAGAAATAAGATTCTCTGGTCTGATGAGACCAAGATAGAACTTTTTGGCCTTAATTCTAAGCGGTATGTGTGGAGAAAACCAGGCACTGCTCATCACCTGTCCAATACAGTCCCAAAAGTGAAGCATGGTGGTGGCAGCATCATGCTGTGGGGGTGTTTTTCAGCTGCAGGGACAGGACGACTGATTGCAATCAAGGGAAAGATGAATGCGGCCAAGTACAGGGATATCCTGGACGAAAACCTTCTCCAGAGTGCTCAGGACCTCAGACTGGGCCGAAGGTTTACCTTCCAACAAGACAATGACCCTAAGCACACAGCTAAAATAACGAAGGAGTGGCTTCACAACAACTCCGTGACTGTTCTTGAATGGCCCTGCCAGAGCCCTGACTTAAACCCAACTGAGAATGGGTAAAAATGGCTGTCCACCAACATTTACCATCCAACCTGACAGAACTGGAGAGGATCTACAAGGAGGAATGGCAGAGGATCCCCAAATCCAGGTGTGAAAAACTTGTTGCATCTTTCCCAAAAAGACTCATGGCTGTATTAGATCAAAAGGGTGCTTCTACTAAATACCGAGCAAAGGGTCTGAATACTTAGGACCATGTGATATTTCAGTTTTTCTTTTTTAATAAATCTGCAAAAATGTCAACAATTCTGTGTTTTTCTGTCAATATGGGGTGCTGTGTGTACATTAATGAGGAAAAAAAAACTTAAATGATTTTAGCAAATGGCTGCAATATAACAAAGAGTGAAAAATTTAAGGGGGTCTGAATACTTTCCGTACCCACTGTGTGTGTATGTGTGTGTGTGTGTGTGTGTATATATATATATATATATACATACATGCTGTACACCAATAACACTGATAATATACAGTACTGTCATCTGCAGTTTGTCATATACTGTTGTCAGGGGCAACAATTCCATCAGACTGAATTAACTCCTGTGTTTATTTCACCTTGTTAATTAAATTTGCTAAATAAGATCTGCTGCAGACACATTTACATGAGTGATTCTGCAGGTGTCCCTTTCACCTTGTCCCTGAATGGCCTGTATTCACAGCTGTCTTCTTTAAACCTTCTTATTCAGTTGGTTGGCAGAAAAATACAATTTGAAATGACTGGCTTTATTAGAGATGCAGAAAAAAAACCCTCACAACATTTTGCATGTTTTTAATCTAAAAATACCCAAATCTACTGGAAATACAGGATGATAATGCTCTATTAAGTCCTATTAAATGAAAGAAAACAGAGTCAAATTCCTGAGTAATGATATAGGGATAGTTCACCCAGGGGAAAAAAATAGATACAGAACACAAAAGAAGATATTTTGAAAAAATAAAAGTCAGTGTGGTCCAGTGTTGTTTTGGGACCCCATTGACTTTCACTGTATGTACAAAAACATTTAAAACATTCTTAAAAATATCTTCTTTTATGTTCCGTCTAAGAAAATAAGTCATTAAGGTATAGAACAACATGACGATGAGTAAATGATGACAATTTTCATTTTTGGGTGAACTGTCCCTTTTATGATTTTAAAGAAATGCATTCTTTCGCAACACACAAAGAAACTTTTCTGACTCTTCAGCTGGTTGACTTTAATATATTGTTAGGTATATGCTTTGTTTTCCTCTGTATATTGTTACTTCCAGTTCTATTATTGATTTGAAACACTTGATATGTATGAGTAATCTAAAAACTAAACTATGTTTTGTCCAGGGGCTCTTGACTGTTTGGGGTTCTAAGTTATGCCTTGTTAAGTTGAGGGTAATCACATATTGATCACTGGCTATGTAGCATTTCATTAAAATTGCACTTGACACTGCTATTAACCCTGGATCCCTCAGCAATCTGTGTAAATAGGCTGTTGTAGTGCTGTACTTCTGTTGAGTGGCATTGTGCCTGGATAGCTACAGTACGTTGTCTGTTTTTTGTTTATGTAGGTGAATTGTAGGTCTGCTGCACTGGTAAGGAAATAAATGAGTTTGGACAACAGTGTGCATTGCTCTTAAAGGGACAGTTCACAAAAAATCCATTGTTTACTCACTCTCATGTCATTACAATCCTGTATGTATGTGCAGCTCAAAAGATATTTTGAAAATGATGGCAGTATTTTTATGTCCACACAGTGAAAGTCAATGGGTCTCATTCACTAATAGGATAATTGTGTGGATTATTTGTATTTATATGCACAAGAGAGATTCCTGCGGAAATAATTTAACCTAATTCACAACACGTGCATATGCACATGAATTTGTTCTTAACCTCAATCTAATGTTAATGAATTTGGAGCATTCTTAATGAGCGCCTGAGTGCAGGAGGTTAGTAACTTGCATAAAACACGTTCAAACCATCTCCATATAAGGGCTTTCCACGCAACATTTCCTTTGCAACCTTTCATCTCTCTAAGCAAATATATGACACTCTGTCTCTCTCTCTATGTGTGTGTTTTGAATAGGAATATTTTGGGTCCCACTTTATATTAGGTGGCCTTAACTACTATACTTACATCAAAAAATAAGTACAATGTACCTGTGTTCATATTGTATTGCAAAACACTTCCTCTGTTATTGAGATGGGATACGGGTAAGGTTAGGGACAGGTTTGGTGGTATGGGTAGGTTTAAGGGTGGGTTAAGGTGTAAGAGATGGGTCAACAGTGTAATTATTAATGTAATTACAGACATTTCAGATGTAATTGCATGCAGGTATTTTTTTTAAATTATAATGTAAAACATGTATGTACATAATAAGTGCATTGTACCAAATTATTAATTCAAATGTAAGTACATAATAGTTAAGTCCACCTAATATAAAGTGGGACCATATTTTGCAGAATGCTGACAATACAAAAAGAAAGAAAATATATTTATCATCAACAACATGAAGTGCATTAAATGTCAGGGTTTCCCAAACTGGAGTTTCCGAAGGAACTGTAGGGGTTGGTGAGCTGATGAAAAACTAATTAATTCAATCATAAAAATGTAAAAAATAAATAAATGAATGAATGAATGAATGAATGAATAAATAAAAAAAACTTTTAAAATAAAAACAATACTTGAACACTAAAAATATTTTATTTGTTTTCCTGCATGTCAGTGTGACCATTAACTGACATTAGAGAACTTTTAACATGCAAATGTGTCATAAAATTATTAATATTTAAAATTAAATATCAACTTAAAATCTCAAGTGGCCTTCAAGTAAAATTTTTAAGTCAAAATAATGTGATAATAATCCATCAAAAAGTATCTCTAATACGATTCTACGCATTTTAAAATGTAATATAATACAATACTTAATTTTTGTAATCTGTTAATTCATATACACATATGTAAAACATATTCATTCAAATATATATTGTTTTGTTTTGCTTTTTGTGTATGTGTGGTTTCAGTTGTTCCTACATTTTTTTCATGAATTTACAATAATTTTTAGAATGAAAGTTATTGATGAATCATGATTTGTTTTTCACACAAGATTTCACACAAATTCGTGCACAGTTTGTGAATGAGACCATGTGTTCTTTTGTGTTACAAGAAAGATTAAATGATCTCATTACACTTTGACTAAAACAAAGAGTACACTGTAAAATTACAGAACTTTTTTTTTTTTCTTCAGGCCAAGGAACAGCCAACTTTGTCCTCAGTTGATTTTCTGCTGCTGAAACATGAACATTTTACAATTATATTATGTTTCATCTTGTAACTAATTACCCTAACTTGACCAGATTGGGTTATAAATACTGAGCTGTTTACGTAGGAGGGAGATAAAGTCCTAATGGTGGCAGTAAAAAAGGCAGGCAGAGTGGGCAGAAGAAACAGATGGTTAGTGCTTTGGAGAGTTGGAGAGGAAGGTTGGCATGTCTGAATCTAATGCCATGCAGTAGAAAGAGGAGGCGCTTCAATGATTTAATGAAGTCCTCTCCTCACCTCCTCTAGAGAGCCGCTGTAATCTAAAGCCATCGCTGCACAGCTCTTCCCTGACAGGTGCAGGAATTGCAATCAGCATTACATGCCACCCCAGAGAGTGCTCCACTAGAGTAAAGCCATGAATTAAACGCTTTTTCCACTGTTCATGTCTGAGGCCGCTCCCTGTCTCTCAAACTCAACATACAATGAAGAGTGCAGTAAAAGAACATGACATCCTGAATCATTCATTTACTGAAAATAGCAATTATTTTGAGAGGTTTTCACCAACAGAACTGCTAGAGAAAGGAAGAGTAATAATCTTCAGAATATTCCAGCTGTGAGCACCATCCATTTGGCAGTGTTGATATTTTGCCATTATGAATAAATATTTTTTCTTTCGCATGAATGTATGCATTGCTTGAAAAAAAGACGAATAATGTGCCATTATGTACAATGCATTGCTTGCAATTTACTAATGGGTGAGAATTTTAATAGAATAAATGACTCGGTTACTCAGTAATTTGTTGTGAAACAGTCTGTAAAGAGGAAGTCAGATGCATTTGTTCCTCTTGCATTCAGTGTTCATTTACTGATCAAAGTTATAAATAAAATCTTTGTGGCTGTAATTGGCCGAAGGCAAGATTTATGTGGCTGAAATCAATGGATGGTGTTATCTGTGCTGAAATATCTAGGACAGTGGGATTTGTTGGCCAAATAAGGTTATGTTCCCCAAAATAATGAGCCATTTTTCTGTTAAAGTTGTTAAAAAATATTAATGTTTTCTGTCCTCTTCGGTTTTGGATTATGCATGTTTCCCGTTTGAGTATTCTTTTATATTAATGTTACTTTATATTACCCGTTAATATAAATAATTAATGCATAAAATGTTATTATTTATGTCTGTTCGTGAGCTGCTGGTCCTCTTTTGATTTTACAACTGATCTAAAAGTGAAACACATTTTCTTGAAGTGAAAAAGAGTTAGTGTAACCGCTTGTGAAATTTAAAAGCTACCTTCACACTTACAGGGAACGATCATCCTTCACACTAAACATGCTGAAGTACCTAAGGGAGCATGAAAATCACCCAAAATCTGGCGATTCAGTGGCCCAATGTAAACCTCAGTTATGCTATCTTTCATTGCTTTAAAGGCTCTGAAATGCATGAAATACAGATTGTATTGGAGTCAGAGATACACACGATGCAGGCCATAACAGTCAGGGCTATTCAACTGAAAACCCAGAGGAAGATAGAGACAGGGATAAAGCAGATCACAGGAAGAGCTCTGTCCAAACAACTGCACTGAAATCCCATTATCCAGTGTAGATGGTAACCAGTAGCAACACATTTACTTGGTTGTAAAACCTTATTTGCATAGGATACAGTGAGCACATCCCACGAAAGAGTCACGGGAAAGGGCCTGAAACTCAACAAACAAAAAAATGTTTGTTTAATAAAGTTTATTTTTTCTTTTTCAGCAAATGATCATTGCTTTTCAGAAAATATCAGATTCTAAAGGTCAAACGAAATATGATATGAGCTGTTTTATTTTCTATATCAATTTTGTCACAGCCAAGGTAAATTGTTACATTTTAGTAATAAAATTAAATTAATAATTACTTTTAAAAATTCTAAAGTAATAATTTAAAAATGTTACTACAAAAGAAAAAACACAGAAAATTAATACAATAATAGATTACTCCTAAATTATAACTTGAATCATATCAATTTTAATTAAAAATATTGAATAAGTCTCAAAACACACACAACGAGTAATGAATACCATAATTGTACTGTAAAACATCCCATATACCTTCTGACCTCTTATACAGTGACCAATCCTTGGCCCAAACTGCTTTTTAACACAATTACTGGTCAATGCAATTCAAGAAAATCCCTCTTTACACTGAGCTCTGGACTGAGTCTGAAAGTTTCCATCAGTTACAGTCAATAAATCAATGTCAGACTGAGATTTGTTTGCCCCAAGAGAATGGGACACTTCTGACATCCCGTGAATAGAATGAGGATAAATTCTTAGCGTGTCAGAATGTTCTAGAATAACTGCACGGAAACTGCATGCCAGCACAATATGTGCTGTATTTTCAACCACATTTTCGGGCATGCTGACTGAGCAATCATACAAAGATAATTTAAAAGGATTCATTTATGAATCATTGAGTTTAATAAATTATTCAACTATATTTCACACTTTCCACTTCATTTATAAAATATGTGGCCCTTATTAGTCACAACAATGCATTGCATGGAATTGTCTGGCAATTTTTTTTTAATAACATTGATTAGGGTGACCATACAAGAGTGGCTAAAAGTGATGTCCGGCATAGGAAAATTGACATCTTCACCTTTTATTCAAAATTGTATTATTAAGGATTTTGTAAGAATATTGCATGGTTGTGGTTGGAGTGTAAAACTAACGCACACACTCAGCTGTTTCATTTGTAACAATGTAATGAAACATGACAAACTGTGTCATACAAAGAAATTATACACAACACATTAGCAAAACTTATTGAGTATTGCCCTGGAGAATGACTGCTGTAATCAAAAACAAGGGAGAACCAACTAAATATTAATAACTAATTATATTTTTGTTCAATGTAAGCTTTAATTCCTATGAGCATTTTTTTTTCTCTATGCATAGTAAAATAAAACCTATATTCTATGGGTTTGCTTTCTTTTTTTCTTTTTTTTTTTGCCAAATAATTTTGTCAATTAAATACCTTAACGAAGTTAGTGTTTTAATTTTCCCCAACATATTTTGATCTTGTAGGAAGATCATTGATCTTGTCAAATACTGACAAATAATCTCTCTGTACATCACTTTATGTTTTTAATACTTGCTGGGTAAAGGTAATAACTGAAAAATAGTTTGGCCAATAGTATGCAGGCGTTGTACGTAACTGACCAATCGTAGCATGCAAGAAGGTGGGATTTACAGAGAATGGTCAAAGCAATGCAAATACACATATATAAAATGTATGAGGACTGTAGAGAGCACATCAGTAAAAAATAAATAAATAAATAAATTTAGACATTTTAGGCAATTTAGGAATCCTGATCTGGGAAACAGATGATGATGTATGGTCACCATAACATTGACTAATATTTGTGTTTGGGCCGAAGCTTGGTCACTGTACCAGAGGTTAGTGTTTAAATTTACCCGCCCAGTTAAATAATACAGATCACGCTATATGGTTGATTACAAACAGCTCAGCTCAGTGCAGGATTGTTTGTGCCATGTCAGCTTTGAAGAGGAAGTTTAATTATATCCCAGAGGAACACTCACAGTACTTCCAATACAGTGAGGAACTGCAGGTCAGTTCCTGCGTCCCACTCTTCCTGTTGTACTTCAAGTAAAATATCATTAGCATTCAACTCGGCACAAAGCAGCAAAAGCACAGGCTTATTTGGCCAATCTGCCATATTCTTTTGAGCAGGAGTCAAGATAGTAAGATAGATTCATCCCCATTTTTATTGTGCGAGTTCTGAGAAAACAATTGTGTGAGGGATCCACGGATGACTAACATCCTACACTAGCACAGTTAAGTTTTTTTCAAATCACAGTGGGATACACTATACAAACATTAGATTTGGTATTTTATCCCAAAATGTCAGTGAAAACATATTTATCCCATCAAAATTCTCTATCAAGAGCTGACATGCTGCAATCAACTTTCTCCGAGAGTTTGATGTCACAGAGCAGCAGCTACGACTGCTAAAGCGAGACATATTTCAAAGACGTCTGAGTCACTTCTGTAGCGCTGGGACCTGCAGCATTCGTTCTGCTTGGGTCAATTGGAAAATCGTGTTAGGTTTACATCTAGATCTGAATAGCACTGCTTACCGCGTCCTTGCAGCACCCTCGCTTTATTCATCTGTAGTATATCTTCCCACAACGTCGGCCTCCTCCCCCACGGTAGTTAAAGGACTTTTGTTTATGTGAAGTCAGAGGATCTAAAGGATCATCTTGCAAGTGCTAATCAAACAGTCTGAGAGCCAGAGAGCTTGTGATACCTAGATATGAAACCATATCAAAGCATGAGGCCATGGCTCTGTTCTTCAAAAAAGATCACTGGCTACTAACTGCACCTCATTAGCCAACACAGAGCAGCAAACCTTGGCAGGAGTTGTACACTTCAGTGCACATTTAGGTATTTTAATTAACAGCATCGCTGTCAATTAATATTGTATTCTCTAATTAGCACAAATAAATTGCACTTTAATCAAACAACCTGCACAGGTTGTGGGTTTTTTTTTTTTTCTAGAAAATAGTACTGTCAGGATTTACTAAAGACGTGCAGTGAAGAATTAGCACTGAAAAGGCGTGGACACAGTTATTTTTTGTGTCTGACCTTATTGAATATGCATTTATAGGAGTTTCCCTTTCAGATGCAAAATTTATGGGAGGAGAGTATTATGAAACACGCAATGCAATTTACTAACGTTTGCACTCGTCAAATTATTGGTATTTGCGCCATTTTTTTACGCCCAAAAAAGCATGTCTTAAAGCAGGCATCAATTTGCACTTCTCTTGGTAGATTGCGCTGGTCATTATGGAAATGATCTACGTTTTGCACAACTTTATTGTATCAGCACTGTAATGAGAGCCTGTTGGAGATGAAAAATGTGACTGATTAGGCCCACACAGAGACCTACGCAAATTTCTGCAGAAATCCAAGCATTCATAAATTTTTACACATCCCCCGCATGCACCTTGAATGTTTGTTTATGGGATATTTTTAGCCAATTTTTATTATGCTTTCAACAATCAATAAGAGTATAGACCTCTCTAGGGATGCATAATATATCAGCACCAAATCATATAAGCCAATATTAGCCCCTTTTTAATTTAAAGATATTGGATATTTAATTGTTTTCACCCATTTTAAGATTTAGAGAGCTTTTTCCATTATCTAGCACTAAATTAAAAGCATAGTGATATTACAGCAAAGTATTCTCAATTGACTCCTAGGCCCCTCATTGTCCACAAAAATATTCAAAGGTCCCACGTATTTAATTGTTTATGATTCTTTGGATAAGGATTAAAGATAAAAGTATAAGGATATAAAATAAGTATATACATTATAAGGATATAAAATGTCAGAATGTAAATTTTATTTTAGAAAATATTTTGATGACACTTTTATAATTGGTCTCATATCATCATATTATATATCATATCATATTGTGTGTGTATAAAATAAATGAAAATATTTTGAAAAAAAAAGTATATTTATATATACAGTATGTGTATATATATCTGCTGCCCTTGTGAAAAAATTGTGCTTAATTGTTTTAAATGTGCACTTCAAATCTTACTCGAAGATAGTATAATATTAATGAAAAAAAGGCCACTTAAGTGCACTTAAAGACAGCAAAATGTCATGACTATGTTTCTTACGATTGCACTTCATAATAATGTAAAAATTAAAGTTTTACATCAAAGTACATTTTAAATCATTGTTTTAATAATCTTTGGACATGCTTTTAAAGAAGTACACTAATAGTGATGTACTGAACACGCTAAAACTATATTTCAAACACATTAGAAGTAGAAATTTCATATAAAGATGTACTTAAGCCCTACTTAGATGGGTCAAAAAGCACTTCATGTTCAACTAACAGCATTTAATATATATTTAAACTACAACATTTTCATTTAATTTTAAACAACATGCAGTGAAGTGTCAGAAAATATCACATTCAGTTCTCACTTAAGTATATTCTTTTAAAGTATATTAAGTATGATAAAGTGTGCTGCTGATTATCTGCAGACTTTATGAACAAAACTACTTTGGATAAACTGATACATGGAGTTGCTGGTGTCACGAATGTCCTAAATCACACTTGCGAGGCATCTGCACCGTGACTATGATAGACTACATCCCTTGAGAGTTCCACAAAGACACAATGTAATTTTTTACACATCATTAGGCTACCCAAAGCAAACCTCCTCAACAATAAATTGTTGCCCCACTGTCATTACTATTCTCTATTTCGTCCCCCTTCGTGCAGTAGAGTGTACCCATTCCCTGTGCATTTCAAAACAGATGGTGAGAGACAGATATTGATACAGCCATGCGAACTGACTCATCATGGAAGTAATTTATCTTAATTGAGAACGGAACCTTCCTAGGGAGAAAAATGACATTAATTTACTATATGATTAAGTGAACAACCGACTAAGGTGGAATGAAGATCAAGAGCCACGAATATGAGCCGTGAATATAATTTTTGTAAGAATGTTCTGTAATGTAGGCCACAGGGCCTGTCACAAATTTGCTTTCTACAATCACTCTTTTATAAGTTCCTCTAAAGTTCTGCCAACCGTGTCGTTCTCAGCAAAGTTCTCTGATAGAGCATCATAAAATTACATGTAGATTAAAAAGGAAACTTAATTAATTACAGTGCCTGCCAAGCTACATTCCCCATATGCTAGAATCACTCTAGTGTTTTATTAAGTGTTGCAACTCAAAGCCTGTGCAAACGGTCAGTTGGACAGCCAGATAAGTGAACAGGCAAATTGCACTGGGGCAATACTGGCAGTGCAGGAGAGACTTTAGAACATGGCCTTCTGTTTACAAAGCCTGACCCTATTTTGTGTTCATTTTTACATAATTCTTTGATTTAGTCTTGTCAAATTAATTAATTTTACTTAGGTCTACTCTGACTAAAATAGCAACTTTAGTCAACAAAATGCAAAGTTAAAGCTATTTTATATACATTTTAACATTTTATATACCCTACCATTCAAATATTAGGGGCTGGTAAGAGTTTTAAATATTTTAAAGTCTCTTGACTTTCAAAATATTAAAATCCGCTGAAAGTTTACACACCCTCGGGCCATCCCAGATGTAGATGAGTTGGTTTCATCATCACAAAAGATTTTGAGAAATTTAACATTACATCGTTTGCTCACCAATGGATCCTCTGCAGTGAATAAGTGTCCATTGGTGAGAAAGTGAAGTATTGCTAAATTCCTCCAAATCTGTTCCGATGAAGAAAGAACTCATCTACATCTTGAATGGCCTGAGGTGAGCAAATTTTCATTTTTGGGTGGACTATTCCTGTAATAATTGAATATAATTATGGTGCCTGCCAAGCTACATTCCCCATGTTGCAATTCAAAGCCTGTGCAAACGGTCAGTTGGACAGCCAAAAAAGTGCACAAGCAAATTGCACTGGAGCAATACTGGCAGTGCAGGAGAGACTCTAACATGGCCTTCCTTTTATGAAGCGTGACTCTATTTTGTGTTTATTTTTACATAATTCTTTGATTTAGTCATAATCTAACATATCCTGTTCATTTAGTTTTTTTTTTTTTTTTTTCATGTCAAATTAATAAATTTTAGCTATAGGTCTCCTCCGACTAAAATAGCAACATAAGTAAACAAAATGCAAAATTAAACCAATTTTAAAACATTTTACCTATATTCAAATATTAGCAGTTGATTAGATGTTTTAATATTTGAAGGTCTCTTGGCTTAAGAATATAAAAATCCACTGGAAATGTACACACCTTCAGGCCATCCCAGATGTAGGTGAGTTGGTTTCTTCATTAGAAAAGGTTTGGAGGAGTTTAGCATTACATCACTTGCTCACCAATGGGCATTCGTTCAGTGCAGAGGATCTATTGGTGAGCAAGTGATGTAATGCTAAATTTCTCTATATCTGTTGTTCCAATGAAGAAATAAACTCATCTACATCTTGAATGGCCTGAGGGTGAATTTTCAGCTAATTTTCATTTTCGGGTGAACTATTCCTTAATAATTAAATATAATTATCTGCCTGCCAAGCTACATTCCCCATATGCTAGAATCACTCTGGTGTTTTATTAGATGTTGTAACTCAAAGCCTGTGCAAACGGTCAGTTGGAAAGCCAGAAAAGTGCACAAGCAAATTGCACTGGAGCAATACTGGCAGTGCAGGAGAGACTCTAGAACATGGCCTTCCATTTACGAAGCCTGACCCTATTTTGTAAGCTGACTGGCTGTGTATGAAGGGAACGATGTGACCGCTACTGCTGATCCTGCATGTGCATCCAGCATTTGGGAGGAACAATAATGAATAGAACACAGGTGTGTGTTCGTGTATGTATGTGGCCATGTCCACCGCCCTTTACCTTGGCAAGCGGTTTGAAATTGTTTTATTGTCCGGAATAATCAGGATTCACACCGTGACGTCGCAGGTCTGAAATATATTTCTAGCGGCTAACAAATAACTAACGCGTAATAAAGCACAGCCAGACTGTTTAAGAGGCCTGACCCATTTCGAGAGGACTTAACAATGCACATGCTCCCTCGGTCTCGTTCTTTCTCCTCCCACTGCTAACACTGCAGGTCTAATGTACCATGAGTCAAACGTTACAGTCAGTGCTCTAGGGCAGAAGAGCACCAGCCCATTAAGTTAACAGAGAGCCACGCATCAAGATGAGGGGTGATCGAAAGCATAAAACACTGGGCAATTTGTCGAAAAAGGACCAGACAACGTATACACCAAGACAATGCTATGAGATTTCTCATCAGAAACACAAGCAAATTGCTTTATTGGTGTTAAATGGTGCTGAAATGCCTATACAAACACAATACAATGCTGCAGCATGAGCAGAAAGGCAAAATTACGCTTGTCTCTTGTCTGACAAAGCGAACTGCCATTTGTCAAAAGGGTCCGACTATTTTCCTACCAATTTCCAAGTGAAATCACTCTTCAGCAGAGTGTCAAGGCGTATTTTTGAAATGCACTGCGGTCCTTTCCTAGAGAGCAGCATTCCAAGTCACTTGAATTTTATTTGAAAGCCAAGTGCCATATTTGAACAGTGACACTTCAAAAGCTTCTCTGTTTTATTGTAAGACACCAGATCTTTTGGGAGAGTCTTTGATATTCTCATTGAAGCTGTATAGACACCTCTCTTGGCTCCAGATGGTGAACTCTAAGGTAACTTGGAGGCAATGACATGTGAGTGAGACTTGAGTTCATTTCCTTCATCCAATTATGTCAAGTCATGAAGGGTAAAGCTTAATTTAAAAGGTTGAATTAAAAAAAAAAAAAACAAGTACATCTTAATGTATTTTTGTAGGTTTTTACCTATTGAGGTTTGTCCAGTTCATCCAACATGATAAGGTCTTTTATCACTGGGAAATCAAACACAAGATCATGGCTTCAAGTCAGTATTGTAAATGTTATTATTAGGGCTGTCGATTTAACACGTTAATCTAATTAGTTATGAAAAATAATGCACTTAAAATATTTTAACGCAATTAACGCACTCGCCCCAGACCTATATTAGGTAGGTCATATTGAACGAACATGAAGCAGGGCAACCGTTTACTGCCTGATGTAGCCTATAGAGTGCAATCATATGCCCCTAAAATTCAGGAAATTATGGGTAAAATGCACCTGAGTTTTTGTCTCAGCAAGAGCAACTTACTGTTTTTGTTCTGAATAGCAATAGAAATGCAAATGTGATTTTATACAAAAGTTCAGTAAATAAGAAGTTAATATTGTGTTATATTTTAAACACTATATTGTCTGTTTTGGTCAATTTTGATAACGAAAATATTACCTATAAAGCCACAACAGAACCTTTGTGCACCTTCGAGCAACTCAGCAGTGATTCGTTTCTGAATGAATTCGCGTTTTGAACAAATTTTTATCGTTTTAAACCAATGATTCAATGGCCCATTCATAAAGAGAGCCATTTACTTAATTCCTGAATGAATCAACCGTTTGAACGAAGCGAATGAATGAATGACTCAATGACTTACTCATTAAGACATTTACTGCTATCTGCTGGTAGCTTTAGTTTATTTCAGTTTTTTTTTTTTTTTTTTTTAGTCTAATTTCATTAAAAAAGATCTCCATATTAATAAAAAAATATGAAAATAAAAATCCATATAAAAAAATTAAAGGGGTAGTTCACCCAAAAATTAAATAAATAAATAAATAAAAATTCTAAAACTATTTTTGTAAAGTCTGTTTGATTCCTTTATTTTAACATAAAAATAGTGGCTTTAAATGATCTTCTGGTGATAATTTCTGAGACAAATTTGCTGTGTTATTAATTTGTGATTAATTAATTAATTAGATTAATTAATCGCCACATTGTGTACTTAATTAGATTAAAATTTTTAATTGATTGGCAGCCCTAGTTATTACAAATTAATTTGAATATATTTTAAAATAATTTAAAATATTCAATATATAATTGAATATATTTTTAAATAATTTATTCCTTTGATGGCAAAGCTGAATTTTCAACAGCCATTACTCCAGACTTTAGTGTCACATGACTGTTCAGAATTCAGTTTTATGAATAGAAAGTTTAAAAGAACAATATTTATTTGAAATCAAATTCTTTGGTAACATTATAAATGTCTAATGTCATTTGTGATCAATTGCAGTAAAGAAAAATACAAAAAAAACTGACCCCGAACTTTTAACATTTAAAAAGAGCATGTGAAAACAATACAATTTTGTGAAATCTTAATGCTTGTCATTGTCCATGTTTTAGTATTTTGTTACGCAAAGAGCACATTCTCAACAGAACTTACACGTTCTGACAAGCACATATTGTTCACTTGTGTATTTGTATCTTTTCACACTGATGCAAGCTGTAATGTTACTTTTATGATGTATATCTGATTAATTTCATTTAAATGCTAGCAAAGCATTTCAGGTTACCCGTTTTAATGGTATGTTTACTATTTATTGCCAGATTCTTCCACCTCGTGCTGATCAAGCAGTCCAGATGAGAGGATACACAGCCTACAATCAATTACCTCAAATAGTCAATCATGGGTTGGCACAAACTGAAGCAGCAGCATCCACTGTGGCACTTTGTATATTGAGTTTGACTTGTTTGAGGTATTGCTTGGGAAAGCAGAAGTGGTGTACTTTAAAGGAACACCAAACAGAATGGCAAATGCATGATGGGAAAACAGACCTGTTGGCACACAAAAGAAGTCCATTAAAGACAGAAACACCATTTAGCAGGAAGAGCTCTGCAGTGCTGGAAAATCTAGATGCAGAAAATTAACATCTTTAATTCTGTGAACATGCATCAAACATTTATAGACTTCTGATGCCTGTACTAATATAATACAGGCATAAAGCAACACTATACAGACCAGCTTTCCCAAATCACTGAAAAATAAAACTCTCTGCTCCTTCAAAGACATACAAATATAAATACATATTGGATGTAACAACACATCGATATGAACTGAGGCATTGATCATATATATATATATATATATATATATATATACACACACACACACACACACACACACACACACACACACACATATATATATATATATTTAAACTCATGTTATTTCACTAGTCACCATTCTACTATTTTATTCATATTTGATTTGAAGATTTAACAACTTTTTGAATTTTTATATTTATTTTCCTGTATAAACACATTTTCTCTCATTTTGTTGTCCATGTCCTAATGGAGATTTGCACATTTTAGAATGCACAGAAGACTGAAAGACTTTCTTAACTTTCTTGAAGCCAATTAGATGATTGATGATCTTATCTGTGAATTTTTTTCTGTAAATTATCTATTTATTTTTTAATTATTTTTTTCTTGCGGATGTCTCAATTGAGATATTGAATTTGCAATTTTCAGAGAGTTTAATTAAATGTTTGTGTTGCATTTAAGTTAATGAAAATATTACTGGTTGCAAAATAGGCACATATCTTAATATCAATCACAGTCCCCTGAATCTAATCACATCATAAAACTGTTTTCAACACTGATAATAATATGAACCATTATTAATAACTGAGCACAAAATCACCATACTCTAATTATTTCTGAAGGACCATGTGACACTGAAAATGGAGTAAATACTGCTGAAAATTCAGCTTTGCCAGCAGGAATATTTTACAATACTAGTATTTTTACTTTTTTTTTTTTTTTTTTGGACTGTATTTCAAATAAATGCAGCCTTGGTGAGCATAAGAGACTTCATCCAAAAACATTTTTTTAAAAAAATCATAACTATTCCAAACTTGTTTTTTCTTTTGACTGTATTTCAAATAAATGCAGCTTTGGTGAGCATAAGAGACTTCATCCAAAAAGGTTTTTTAAAATATCATAACTATTCCAAACTTTTATCCAGCAGTGTATATATACACCACCTTAGTCACCCCTTCTCTATCCCTTAAAGAAGCTTGGAGGGAAAAACAACATTTGTGACATCAACACTACATGGAAATCAAGTCAGAATTCATAAATCTTGCTCACAACAACACAGGATACACACAAACACACACACACAGACATAAAGCTGCACAGTCTCCTTTCAGGGCCTATAAATCATAGCCGAGCTGAAGTAGAACTCCTCCTCTATCTATCTGCATTGTGGAGTTCTTGCCGACCGTTTGGGCCCACAGCCTCGTCAGCACTTCACACGGAGGTACTTCTGCGACTCCTCAGACCCACATGTACAGATTCATTCCAATCACAAATGCTTATGCCTTATTTATACACCTGCACAGACAGCACCTTTAGCATCTGTGTGGGGTGTTTATTGGTAAATTGCTACAGCCATGCAACATCACAGAGGCTGTCTAGTTATGGAAATATGGGTTGATTCATGCACCTTGAAGCACTGGAGCGGTACTACAGGGATAAGCCACACTTTTGATCTTCGTTGTATTAGTAAAGTGTATCAGTACAGAAACTTAGAACTTCCCACTAAACTCCCACTATTCTTGCTCTTTGGGAGGAGGGGGGGAATTCAGATTCTGCATTTAGCTTTTCACTCAAAATTGGTATACTGAAACATTTATGTATATACTAACCTTCAAAAAATGTAAAGTCAGATTTTTTAAATGTTTTGGAAATATATATCTGATGCTCACTAAGGCTACATTTATTTGATCAAATTTATTATTGATCAATTTATTTAATCAGAAACAGTAATAATGTGAAAAATTATTACAATTTAAAATGATTGTTTTCTATTTTTAATATATTTTAAAATGTAATTTATAGCTGTGATGGCAAAGCTGAATTTTCAGCAGCCATTACTCCAGTCTTCAGTGTCACATAAACCATAAATCATTTTAAATATGCTGATTTTCTGCTCAACATTTCTTTTTATCATCTTTCTATCAATTTCAAAAAAAAAAAAAAAAAGAAAAAAAAAAGGTTGTATGAAAACCATATGTTTTGTGGAAACCATAACACATTTTTACAGTAATTTTTGATGAATGGAAAGAACAGCATTAATTTGTGGAAAAAAAGAAGCTTATTTTTGTACCAATGTAAAAGGTGTTACTGTATCCTTGCCAAACAAATGTATTAATTTAACAGCAGCCATTAATATATTCATTCAAACTGACCTCAACCACAATCTTTTGAAAAGTACTGTAAATATATTACATATATTTATATATTACTTTTGTTTATATTATGTTTATATTATATGCATTTATAATATAACAGAAGAATTGCAATATGAATGTCTATTATTTTATATATATTATTTTTATGTATACATTAAATTACAAATATGCAAATCAGAAGGATTTTCACTAGTGGACTTTATATTATAGTATTCATAATGTATTTCCAGACACAGAAACAGCCAGTTTAATTATATTGCTCAAATGTCTTTGTTGTTTTGTAGATTAAATCTACGAAAAACCACCAGATGGCTCTATTGACTTTATCTGTAGATAAGATTCTTTAAACAGCAGCTGTTTTCAGGAGGTTATAAGAACAACATATGCTCAGGGTTAGTCAAGGTGGGAACAAATAAGGATGGTGACACTGAGCTAGATGCAGGACAGAAGCAGGACCTGAAATAATCTTTCTGATTTTTCTAAATGCACATAGAATCAAACTGGATGGTCTGCCCTTAATAAAGCTGATTTTCTATATTACCTTACCTTGACTATATTACCTTGGGAGTTAAAAAATAAATAAATTAGATAACAACAATAAAGATCAGCAAAAGTCAAACAGATTATAAAAAATAAACATAATATTAACCTAAATATGTCCAAAAAAAAAAATTAAAAATATATAAATAAATAAATAAAACAGCCTGCATTTTCAACTAACCTACCAGGTTTTTCTTTACAGCTGTTAGAAAGTTAGAATTACTTTTTGCACAAAAACAGGCAAACACAAAACAACTAGTCAAACAGAGTTTTGAGACAAAACAAATAAGAAAAAATGCCAAACATTCAGCAAGGTCAAAGAAAACATAGTTGTAAGGGGGGGAAGCAACAATAAAACAAACAGCAACCAATGCAAAACAACATTAGACTGTAGCAAAGCAAACACAAACTTCAACAACCTCATAGAAATCCTACTATAGTGGAGGTTGTCATTATATCCAATGCTATTTTGCAGTGTATGTTAACAGACATAAAGACATCAGAATTAATTGATTACCTTATGCATTAAAAAAGAACTTAAACTTGTATGTCTTTACGTTCAGTAACAGAAACATTGACAAGCACTTGAGATCTGCTCATGTTTAGAAGGGGGCTGCAGTATTTCATTGGTAGTCTTTAAGTGCCATCTAATGGCTATATGTATACATTGCAAATCATAAGGATATTATTGCAAACCCTCCCATAATTATATCTACGACAAGGATACAGCAGCAAACTTCAATGCAATTATTGTAAAAGCCACATTTAACTTTTGTTGGTTTAGTTTAGAATTGAGTGTAATACTGAGCTGTGTTTTTTGTCTATTGTCTAATATAGCTTTACATTACATACAAATACACAACGAAAAAAACCTTGGTGGACCTCATTACTTTGGCTACTTCAAATGTTTAAATTTCAAGACATTTAGCAGGTGCGTTATTCTCTTGTAATCCTAAATAGTTTCTGAAGGATACAGACATTTGGGAAGAGAGAGAGTGAGTGAATAATGAAACTGTGCGTGGAAAATATTGAAAACATGCGGAAATTGGCACCAACTCACCATTTTTATCTTACTTGATAGACATACAAACTGTAACATTAAAATAAAACCATTATTTTGAAGAAATATGTGAAATTGTCTTGTTTGAGCCCAAATATGCTAGAAAATAACAATTTTTGAGGTACATTTCCTTATATAGATCAGTGGTTCCTACAGTGTTTTTATAGGAACCACTATAAAAACTTTTCACACTTTTCCGGAATGTAGTGTCATGACCCACCTTACAAACAACACAGAGAAAGATAACACTTGAGTGATAACAGCTGTTGTGACAATTGTGTCGTTTGGCTTTTTGTGGAGCTCTGAAGAAGCCTGAATGAATGTGACACTCAGCTCTTTGAATTTGGAGCTGTGTGTAACGGTGGACCTGTGAACGCCACGTACCTCTTATAACAAGCGTACTTGCCCGGTTACCATGGGAACCTTTGACAGACAGATCGCATGCTCAATGACAGAGCAACGCGGAAAAATCAAAGGGGGAAACGCGATGGTTCCTCCAATCACCAGAGCGAGGGGCGTGGCTACACATCTCAGCAGGCGGGGTTTACGTGAAGGCACTGTGCTCAGCACACATCAGGTGAAACAAGTTACAGATGAACTGTCAGAGCGATTATACCTGTGACGCTTGAACGAGGCGAAAACAACAACATCGAGATTGTAAATACTACTCTCAGGGGATCTTTTAGGGTAGGTGTTCACCTGTTGCTCCTTATAATGTCAGCTGCTGTGTTCTGTTTTACAACTGATGAAGCTTAAAGCCACGAATGGTGGAGAAATATAGTTTTGAGTTCATAGAAAGATTCAGAAACTCAGAATATATATATAGTTTATTATTATTATTATTATTATAAAAACAATAAATTACATATTTTATAAAAGAGATAACTATATAGTTCTGGATAATTTAAGATATAGTTCTATTATAAAATAATATATAAATTATAAATAATACTTAATAGATCTCAAACATGCAGTAATTCCATCTAGATAGTCATCTACTATATCAGAAATGGCAATGGTGATGTTCTTGTCCTCTCACAGATGTGGGGACCATCACACTTCTGCTTGATATTGTGTCTCTGGGCTTGTTTGGATGCACTGCCAGTTGCTGTGGATAAGACCAAAGTGAGCCCTTCAGTAGAGGAAATGGAGCCACCTAAAAGTGTAGTAAGTGAGATGATTTAATAAAGTTTTTCCTTTCTCTCTTTTGGAATTTTTTTTTAACAACTTATGAAAACATGTCTTTATACTAATATGGATGTATTAGTCAAGTGTTAAAATGGGTGTGACGCTTCTCTCTAATATGCAGTGTGAAAACTTCAGAAAAGTTTGGTAAGCAGGTATTACATATGTGATGCTTATAATAAGCTGTGCCATAAAATGAGAAAGGAGTGTTCAACTTACTAACTGTTCCTTATCACATAGCTTTAAAAGATTTAGTCCCCCTAGTGTTTTTTCCTCACTCTACTCTGTACATCTAATTTAAATTCATTTAGGACACTGGATTGCACTATGATCGATATCTCAGAGAGGTTATTGATTTCCTGGAAAAGGACCCACATTTCAGAGAGAAACTTCATAACACGGACATGGAAGACATCAAGGTATTGCACCACTTTATTTCCCAATTCTACTTTGCAGACTAGCTTAATCGGATTATATAAACACCCCATTGCTTACCTCTCATTCTCTGTTTGCTGAAAACAGCAAGGAAAACTGGCTAAAGAGTTGGACTTTGTCAGCCATCATGTGCGAACTAAACTCGATGAGTTAAAAAGGCAAGAAGTGAACAGACTGCGCACCCTAATCAAAGTCAAACAAGACATGAATGGAGAAAAAGGTATCACATGCAGCACTTTACAAGCGAATTTGTTTTTATTATTGTTTTGTGGCTCAGATTTGCAGGGATACAGAATGTTGTATCTGAGAGTGTCATTTATCAAACTCCCCATATCACAGTTTACTTTATAAACCTGTAACTCTGGCCTGCTGCAAAGACAAGAAACGTATATGAAAAATGACATGCACTTAATTTCTCTAAAGGTATGACAGTGGACCACCAGGCACTTCTGAAACAGTTTGAGCATCTGAATCACATGAATCCACATACATTCGAAGTAGAAGACTTGGATCGTCTCGTTAAATCGGTAGGCTCCTGTTGGTTTATTCTACACTCACAGTTTTCAAAGATTTTCATTCAGAGCCCAAAATTACCTTTTTGGCAGGTGAAATAAGATAATGTACTGGCCATAAATATTTATTATCTTATCATGTATTAAATATTTTTATATAAATAAATAGAATTTTTTTGCACCATGACTGTGGGAATTTATTGATTTAGGTGCTCCTAGCATATTTGTGATTAAAATGCAGGTAATTTTGTCTCTGTCATAAAAACCTTATGATTTAAGGTGTAGAGGATGGTGCTAGCAATACCAATGTCATGGGTTCCATTCCCAGGGAATGAATGAATTGATAATATGTACACCCTGAATGCAGTGTCACTTTGGATAAAATGCACAAATGTAATGTATAATGTAAATATGGAAATATTTAAATGTACAAATGTAAATATAAAATTCCACATGTGTCGTAATACAAATACTGTTTGTAGTTTTGAGTATTTTGCAATTTTAGAGCTATATCACTGTCATAATTACAATGGATAGCTGCACAAGTGCATTTATTGCTGCCGTAAACCAGTCTGCCCTTTTTGCGAAATTTTGTAACCGTTCGCCAAACTTACATAGTCCCAGAACAGATGTTTGGGTGGAGCAAGGGAAAGAAACAGAAGCTATTCGCCTTACTGTAATTCATCGTACCATCAGAATGATTTAGAAACTTATAAAACCTTACATACAGTTGCTTTAAGTTCCCAAAATTAATTTCAGATGATAAATTAAAAGCAAAAACTTAAAAAAACTTCTAACAAGACTCTTTTCGTGTGATTTGTGGATGGATGGAGATCTATACAATGATCTTTTGGTCTCCACACATTTATATTTTCCTCTCTGTTTGTTTCCTTATTTTGTCAAATCGAGGCCACTAATGACCTGGAAAACTTTGACAAAGAACGACATGAAGACTTCAAGAGATACGAGATGGCGAAGGAACACGAACGGAGGGAATATCTTAAAACACTGGATGAGGAAGCACGCAAAAAAGAAGAGGAACACTATGAAGAGATGAAGAAGAAACATGCAGACCATCCCAAAATCAATCACCCTGTAACATAAAGACACGTTCCTTGAAGTATTATAATAATCAAACAAGCTAATTTGTGACATTGAGCAATTATTTCTTTTTTTTTTTCTTTTTTTTTAATTGACCATATGTCAGACTTCTCCAATCATTTTGTCCATGTAAACCCGCCCACTTCTTACAATTGACTGCAAGCTCACATTCAAATCTGTCTCCATCCAATCAACAACCAATGCATGATCTGGTCTGTTTGTGTGTAAATAGGGCAGTCAAGATCAATTTAAAGAGGTCTGGGAGGAAGCTGACGGTTTGGATCCCAATGATTTTAACCCAAAGACATTCTTCAACCTACATGGTGAGATCAGTGAGCCACTCTGTTCTGAACACTTAGATTATATCACAGCACGACTGTGACATCTGTTTGCTTTTACAGACACTAATGGAGATGGCTACTTTGATGAGCAAGAGCTCGAGGCACTGTTTACCAAAGAGGTTCCCTTTAATAACCTTTCCATTCAGAGCTATCATAATACAGTACTTTGAGGATTTTTATGGGGTGCTAAATCTGATGCTTGTGTCCACCATGTTCAGCTAGAGAAAGTCTATGATCCCACACATGAAGAGGATGACATGATGGAAATGGAGGAGGAGAGACTTCGCATGAGAGAACATGTGATGAATGAGGTGGGAGCATCAGAGCAGGGGACTGAATTCTTCTTTGTGCTAATGATATTATTTCAAAGATGGTTCACTATTAATCATTTTCTTGTTTTGTCCATAGGTCGACACTAACAGAGACAGGCTTGTTTCATTAGATGAATTTATTACTGCCACAAATAGAAAAGAATTTTTAGAGCCAGATGGATGGGAGGTAATTTTGTTTTTTTCTTTTGGGTTCAACATGAAACAAAGTCTTCCCTATCTGTCAACTGCTTTTCATTAAGAATAAAGGTTCACTGCTGTTCAAAAATTTGGGAACAGTAATTTTTTTTCTTTCCTTTGAAAGAAATGAATACTTTTATTTAGCAAGAACACATTCAATTCATTGAGTGACAGTAAAGACATTTATAATGTTGCAAAATATTTCCATTTCAAATAAATGCTGTTCTATTCTTCAAAGAATCATGAAACAAAAATGAATCGTGTTTTCCACAAAAATATCAAGCAGCATAACTGTTTTCAATGTTGATAATAAGAAATGTTTCTTGAGCAGCAAATCAGCATATTAGAATGATTTCTGAAGGATCACGTGACACTGAAGACTGGAGTAATGGCTGCTGAAAATTCAGCTTTACCATCACAGGAATAAATTACATTTTCAAATATATTAAAATAAAAATAGCTATTTTAAATTGTAATTATATTTCACAATATTACTGTTTTAACTGTAGTTTTGACCAAATAATGCAGAATTGGTAAGCATAATAGACCTAAAATGTTAAAAAATACTTACAGACCCCAAACTTTTAAACAGTAGTATACATTTCATAAAGTTTTCGTTATGTAAAAATGTCCTTTGTCTGCTTCCTCTTGAGACTCTGGAACAGAATCCGATCTACACTGAAGAAGAGTTGAGAGAGTTTGAGGAGCATCTTACTCGAGAGGAGCATGACCTGAACCTGAGGACAAATGACCTGATGAAACAGCGAGAGGAGCTGGACAGACAACAGGAACAGCTTAACGCCCAGAAAATGGAGCTACAGCGGGTAGGAGAGTGAGAGATTAAGAAAAACAAATAAGTTAAAAAAAAAAAATAGATAGGCTTCATTTTGGAGCCAGATACTGAGTGAGAGATACACAGGTTCCCGAAGTCCTGGAAAACATCCAAACACGAGCGAATTTCAAAAGTGTAATTTGCAGGCCTGGAAAAGTCGTGAAAATTAATAAGATCTTAAAAGGTCACAGAAATGTCATGGATATTACTTTGTTCAATATACTGTATGTATATTTGAGTTATTTTCAGTCCTGATGACTTTAGGTCTACTCTCTATTTAAATCTCTATCAGGTCATCAAAAATGACTGGAAAAGCCATGGAACCACTAAGAGTTCATGGATAAATCTCATAAAACCTGTCAAGAACATGTCCAAACTGTATTTTACCCCCAAAATAAAAAGAAGTAAATACATTATTATATTATGCTTAAAGTAGTTGAATCTTATTTTTAGTGCCATTATATTTTGTGACATTTTTTATATCAGTTAAGCACCTCCCCCCAGTTCACATTATCATTATACAAAGAAATCTCAGTAATGAGAAATAACTATAAATTATTTCAACTGTAAACAGAAATACTTAATACTTTTTATATAAATATTTAAAGATTTTTTTTTAAAGAAATTAAAAAAGATGCATTGCATTGTTTAAAAATGACAGTAAAGCATTTATATTGTTACAAAAGATTTATAATTCAAAGAAATGCCATTCTTTCAAACTTATATTCATCAAAGAATCCTGGAGAAAAATGTATCACGGTTTTGTATTGCATCAGAATCTTCTTTTAGAAACCTTAACAAAATATTACCGACGCCTCAGTTTTAAACAAGTGTATATGATTAAGTTTTGGTCCACTGCTATTATTATGCTGGTTGTCACTAAAATATTCCTTGTTTTATAACATAATGGAAATGTCTTGAAGCTATTATTCTCTCACCTAAACACTTTCTGACATGCTGATCTTCTCTTTTAGGCAGTGGAGTACATGGAGCGGTTGAGAACACAGAAAACAGAGCCTCCAGTGCAGGCCAAAGGTCAGTGTAATTGTTTGACATTTTTCTGGTCAGTCATTTTGCCCCATCTTAAGGAACAAAATATTGATTTTCTGTCCTCATATTTCTTTGTTTTTTACAAATACAGTACCTTCTGCTGTGGAAATACTACCTGGGGACAGTCAGCCTATGTCACAAGGTCACCAGCAAGACCTCCCTGCACATTCTTAGCAGCTCAAGCTCTTCTCAGTGTCTGTAATGTGTTTGTCTGTTGTTTGTAGTGTCAAATATTTCCATCCTCACAAAAAAGGACCATTTACTGTCTCTTAGCAAAGACCTTGGCTTTCCTTGAAATAATTTAACAAATCACTGTGGTGGTATTCTCAAACACAAAAAATATTGAGTTATGATATCCTAAAACAGGCCGCTGAGGTATATAAATGGTTAACAGAACTCTCAGTGGACAATCACACTTCTCTTATCAAAAGTGCAGATAGTTTGTGAGGACAGGGATTGTACTTGAAACTTGTGTTTAGAGAAATTAAGTGTATTTTTATTGTTTTTGTAAATTTCTTGTCAGTCTTTGCACAAACATGGCCAAACCTCATAGAATAAATTTCTCTTTACATTTATGCATTTGCTATTATATCTGGACAACAAACACACTTCATGTCAAGTTAAATGCCCCACAATTCAGCATTCCTATTGTACGGCACTTCCAATGAAAAGAATATAGAAAAGAATATATTTTTTGCTTTACTTCATTTGAAAGTCAATCCTAGATTGAATTACAAGGGTCTTTTAATAGTGTTTCTGCACATTTCGATGAATTACTACTGCAACACCAGTGAATTATTTCAAGCTGGGGTTTTTTTTTTTTTTATTAATTAAGGTATCATGGTTTTCAACTGTAACTGTAAAGTACTGTAAACAATGTATAAATGTATAAAATATACACAGATCCAATTAAGCATAATATAGGTGTGGATTGTTTTTTTTTTTCTTTGCCTTTTTTGAGTATCCTTTGTGATTTCAAGAGTAAATGACTGCATTACGTTTCTCTATAATGTATCAAATTATCTTAGCTTCACCAATTATGTGTTCTGATGATTATCACTTAAACATACAAAAATCATAAAATTTCACTTAAACCAGGATCTATTTTTTGCCATAAGAATCTTTGAACCTTGATAGAAGGTAATCAACTGACTTAACAGGAGGATATTTATCTGATCCATCACAGCAGGAAATGATGGCCTCATCATCAGGTTGTACAAAGAAAGCCAAAGACTGACGTGTGCTGGAGTCACCTGCAGGGGGCAGCAAAACCCTATGAACCTGGGGGTCAGAAAAATAGAAAAGAATTAAATAAGCATTGCCTGCGCTGCACAATTAAATGAAATGCCACATGAAGAAACTTACGGCAGACACGTAGACATCGCTGGTCCACCTTTGCATCAGGTCTGCTATGTTAATCAGAACTGTTCCAGGAATGCTGGGGGCTGAAATGTACTCACCAGCCCGGTTCAGAACCTGAAAGAGAAGAATGCATCCCATTCTAAATGATAAAGGACCACATGAATCTTTTCTCCTCTTGTCCTATATTGGAACTGACCTGCAGTCCACCCTCTGGGCTTTGGAAGACCAAAGTGATACTACCATAATCAGAGTGTTCACCACAGCGCATCTGATTTTCCTTTACACATGTGCTGTTCACTGGAGGGTAGTACAGAGTCCGTAGAGTCGTTCCATTCAAATCACCTTAAAACAACCCACATTATTAAGCTCTTGCAGGCCTCGCAGCCATTGATTCACCGGGAGCAAGAAGTAGTGCATATCATTTTACTTACTTCCAATATGCTTATGTGCGCTGAGAAAGACCTCTGCTTCCAGGTTCAAACCAAGAGCCATCACTCGGAGCACTCTGAGAGAAAGTGCCTTACAGCGCAGGAAAAATGATACTTGGACATCTCGAAAATCATTAACTCCTTCTGAAGGCCAATTCTGAACACATTGAGAATGGAGGGTTATAAAGTCAGGCTTCCTTTAACTATTTTAATGATAATACTATTTTTAAAAAACAAACAAAAACACAAATTTGCATATTAAAAAAAATACTTTATATTTTAAATATAAATACTTTTTTTCCACATAAAGAGGCATAGCGGTCATTTCAATTTTTTTTATTTTTTAATTTATTTATAGGTGTGTGTGTGTGTACCTGTTTTTCTATTCAGGTGGGGACTTAAACCTGAATACACACAGACTCATGGGGACTCGTGTCACGGTGGGGACCTAAATTGAGGTCCCCACGGGTAAAGAAGCTTATAAATCACACAGAATGAAGTTTTTTGAAAATCTAAAAATGCAAAGTCTCCTGTGAGGGCTAAGTTTAAGTGTATGGTTGGTGTAGGGCAATAGAATATACGGTCTGTACAGTAAAAAACCATTAAGCCTATGAATGTCCCCACAACGATAGCGAAACAAGTGTGTGTGTGTTTGTGGAAACAGTGATACACTACCATTCAAAAATGTGGGTAAAGTGACAGTAAAGACATTTATAATTTTAAAAAAAGATTTCTATTTCAAATAAATACTGTTCCTTTGAACTTTAATACTACTTTAAATTTTATTTTCTCGTTTTCCACAAAAATATTAAGCAGCAAAATTGATAATAATAAGAATGAATAGCTGTAATAACTGATAATAATTATCTAATTCCAATAATAATTTTTAAATTAGATGGAAGGACCATTTCAATGCTTTTGCGTTCTCTCACAAAAAAAATAAATAAATAAATAAAGGCTTTCCCTCACAAAAGCACTGACATAATTTTTTCCTCTAATCAATCCTTCTTTATTTATTTATTTAATTTTTTTTTTTTTTTTTTTACTTTTTAACCATGTTCTTTTAGGGGCTCCGTATGAAACCAACATACAAAGTCACTTCTTTCAGGAAATATTTTCTCAAGGAAAAGTATAATTATAACCAGCAGATGTGCACTGCTGTCAGCATCATGCTGTGTACACATTTGGGAGACAGTAAGAAACAAACAAGAAATAGGTATTTACGATATCCGAGCACACAGATGCTGTATTAAACGCCTCCTTCAGATCACCGGGACGTCGAGGATTCAAACTGTGATATGACAGGATATAAAACCATTAAAATATTTCTCCATCATTTGTGAATTTCTAGCTGTAATGCTTCTGAAGCTAGAAGAGTCTGACATGCCTTTCCGTTTCTACCGAAATCCAGCCGTGGTTTCCGTTACATGAGAAACTGCCCCTGCTGAAAGGTTTCTTCACGCTTTCTGGCAAACAGAAGAACTTCTTTGAAACACCCATGACTTTGTCCACCTGAATCAATGGGCAGAATATTAACAGCCAGCCATCTACAAACTACTAGAAAACTTCTCCTAACAAACGTGTAAAAACTGACAAACCTCGTCCTGATTTATGCCCGTGTTTTTCAGATAAACAAATCCCACCTCGGTAAATGCCCGTCTTAGTTCGTCGCTTAACTTCTTCAAGTTATCAACTGTTACATTGGTCTTTCCCAGCTCGTACACATCGAAATCTACCACAGGTATCTCCATAGTGAGATGTTTTTCCTCGAGGCTGTAAAACGACAAAGAATACGTTTAAAATCCTTTCAGAAATCCTGAAGAAAATACGCCGAGGATCTTCGCTTCTCTTATCAATGCAGCGCAGTCCGTTATTGAACAGTTGAGCAATGAGTTATAAAGAGCCACCAATGATTGACCAAACCATTGGAGCACAAAGATCACTGGATTTCGACCCATTCAGTATTCTGAGAGTTTACGAGTTCCTATAGAAATCCTAATATCTTGCAGTATCCTGTCTAAACTTTGCAGTATGCACTGCAAGTTATATTATTTCCAATGGGTAAAAGATTCAAATATGCTTTCTGAAAGCAATACAAAAAAGTATTTGCATTATTGAAACATATTAGTTGCATATGCATGGCAATCTTGAGTACATTTGTTTGCAAACTGTGTAAAAACAAAAAAAAACGAAACAAAAACAAGATATAATGTACAATGTGTAACCATCTCTCTCAAATTCAGTTCAAGTTTAGCAAACATTAAAATATATTTTGGACACAAGTAATGCACCATAAGATTATCATTTATTTCTACAGAGTATTTTGAAATTAGCTTTCACAGAAAAAAATGAGGTCTGCACGATGGGAATATTAATATCTGAAATGTGGTTAAAAAAAAACAACAACAATGCACAACTTTATTTTGTTTGTTCACTGAAAATATCTGCGGAGTCTTGCCGAAAAAAAAATGTTAAAACAATTCGGTCTTGTTTCTAAAATTCTTACTGAAAATTATATTTTCATTGGGACTCTTGTCTTGAATAAATCAACTGACCAGAGAAACAAGAAGAAACAAAAATGTAATTTTAAAGTCCATTTCTTTTATGGTTTCTTTCCAAATTTGCTCTTTTTGCCCTTATTCTTCTTTATCTTCTTGCTTTGCAATTGTTCTTTCTGTTTCATGCCTTCCAGTTTTCTTTTCTTGTCACTAAGAGGGAAAAACAGAAAGATCATAGTTCATGGCAGTTCATGATTCCAGAAAAAAACACTCCCCTACCCAAGCTGCTTATAACTCTGCTTACCTTTTTATGCTAACAATAGCTGTATGTCCCGCTTTCTTCAACACTTGGTCCCATTCCTCGTCATCTCCTCGAATCATGTACCTTTATGAAAAATTCAGAATGGATTAAAGTGGTCAACACTGCACTGCACAGCCAAATGAGTGGAAAAATATCTATTTTAAATAAATTACTTTAAAATATTACAAACATCTAGAGAAAGTGGTCATAGAAAGGGTGGAAACGGTAATGCAAAACTAAAACATTTTAGTCATAAAATCCTAGAGTTAAAAAAAAGACCTCTAAGTAAACGCAGTTTGGACTATTGCTTTGGGAATACTCACTCTGAAAGATTCATGTCTTTAATCTTCTCCATGTCCTGTTTTTGTTTCTCTTGGAACTCTTTGGCTGCATCATTCTAAAGGACAAAATACAATTTTAATATAATATCTTTTTACAAAAATGAGCCGTTTAAAATGCATGCTTTCTTTTGAAAGTTCTATTCATCAAAGAATTCTAAAAAACAAAAGTTTCCACAAAACAATAATAATAAGAAGAAAGAAATGTTTCTTCAGTGTATTAGAATGATTTCTGAAGGATCACGTGACACTGAAGACGAGTAATGAATGCTGAAAATTCAGCTTTGCCATCACATGAACATTTTTTGAAATATTAAAATAGAAAATAGTTATTTTCAGTTGTAAAAAATATTTAGCAGTACTACCGTTTTAATGTATTTTCATCATATAAATGCAGCCTTTGTTAGCATTAGAGAGTTTTCAAAAACATTTAAAATCCCTACCAACCTCAAACTTTAGAATGACAGAGTATCTATATATCACAAAATAATAATCTAGTCTCATACCAGATCTTCATTTAGTGACTGCACAGTCGGTTCCATGCTTATTTCTTTGGTAGCCACCATCTCAGCTTCAATAGCATTCTCCTGAAGAGTGTTGAAGAACTGCAGAAGAGATAAAAATGAACAGTAACTACACACTGAAACAACAATACAGACTAGAAGAGGTAGAGAAGTAGATCTACACAGTATATTTCTGACTCCTTCAAGTGGAAGTGGTCTGATAAGAAGGTTCAGTGCTAATCCTTGTGCGTTGCTTTAATCAGTGTGTATAAGAGACAAAACAGAGGGCTTGGACTCACCTGCACCACTTTACGGATGAGACGGTTGAACAGGCCCATAAGCTGAGAACCAGGCAGATCAATCTCCTTCTCCACTTCATCTGCACACTTGTGTTGAAGCCCAATTCCCAACAGCAGAGCCTGAAAAAAAGAACTGATTGTTTTATACACATGCCTGAACACACCAGAGATGGAAATTAACTAAATACTTATAACTTATACATAAAAGCAAACATAGCAGACTTACACACTGGGCAACAGAAAGCGTGATGTCTCCCAGTTGTTTGAGGAAAAACATGCGTGCAATAACAGGGATCATGTCCATGATGAGGTGATAGTCCACCATGTTTCTTGAATACATCTCCAGACGCTTCAGGTCATATGGAGTGAATGTGGCCGCTAACTCTGCACTGCTGAGTGCTGAAGAGACATAAACGCATGAAAAGTCTTAAAACCAATACATATACAACATTTACTTTATTGAGGTGCAAATGTGGGCCTGTACCTGCTGGGTTGTCGTCTTTAGCGTTCTTGTTCTGCAGTATGTTGAGGGCCAGGGTTGGGCTAAATTTGCTGAACTGGAAGGATAGCAGAGAGAGGAACCTCCGCCGGAAATCTGTCCAACACAAGAAGTGACTGTTATTACATGGCTCTCTGGAATACTTCATTCTGATTGGTCAATTGCAGCATTCATACTAGAGCTGTGCAATTAATCGAAATTCAGTTTCGATTTCGGCTTCAAATGATTATACAATAATCGAGATTAAACGATTATTGTGCCCCATTCCGCCCCCTTTCCAGCGGTGCGCTTTCGCTCCTCCGTAAAATCCCAATTTCACATGCAAATCAGTAAAATCATGTAACGTGACTTTCATAAAATGGGACGTGCTTGATTTATTAATGTTTATTTGATGTCGTGCTTTTTAAAAGCGCGATCAAGAACTTGCGCTGTTCTGTGAATACGTTTAGCTTAAGATGCGTGCCTAAACGGACAAATACACGCAAAAATGTCAAAATGCGATGCTTTGTGATTACTCACGTAAACATTCGTCAGTTATGTCTTAAATGAACGTAAACAGTTGAGAATGAAAATACGTGTCTAATAGTATACTGGATCCGTGCAGCCCTTAAAGTGACAACAAGTAATATTCCTTCTGCTGTCTCTGTGCTTAATATTAATCAAACATAAAAAATACAAAGTGAAAAATCACTCACTGCTCTTGAATGAAGGACTTTTGTAGTTTTAATAAGAAACAAAGCATGTTTAATTCTTACAGTGAAGACTATGCTGTTTTATTTTACATTCAATTAGCCTATTAAATTTCTGTAGTAGGCTGTTAGAATACTTTAGACTTGCATAAAAATATTCTGTATTTTATTTATTTTTAGAAAAAAAGCACTGTTTGTTTCTTTTGTATCTTTTTTCTATTGTATTGCTATCTTTAAATTAATCACTCATATGTGACCCTGGACCACAAAACCAGTCATAAGTGTCAATTTTTCAAAATTGAGATTGAAAGCTGAATAAATAAGCTTTACATTGATGTATGGTTTGTTAGGATAGGACAATATTTGTTTTTTGAGATACAACTATTTGAAAATCTGGAATCTGAGGGTGCAAAAAAAAAAAACTCAATTGAGAAAATCGCCTTTAAAGTTGTCCAAATGAAGTTCTTAGCAATGCATATTACTAATCAAAAATTAAGTTTTGATATATTTACAGTAGGAAATTTACAAAATATCTTCATATTTTGGCATAAAAGAAAAATCAATAATTTTGACCCATACAGTGTATTTTTGGCTATTGCTACAAATATACCCCAGTGACTTAAGACTGGTTTTGTGGTCCAGGGTCACATATAAAGTTTTGGACCCACTCATAATCATGATCACAATATTGACCAAAACAATCGTGATTATGATTTTTGCCATAATCGAGCATAGATTATTAAGAGAGATTGGGTATACTCACCCTTCCAAAAAGCTGAGAGCCACTGGTCCTGCTCGGTTGACTCCTCAGCATTGAGCTCCTTCAGCATAATGCAGGAGTGCTCTCCCGTCAGATCATTCTACAGGTCACAATATAAGAATACATTCCGCTTATTACAAAGTTACAAAACTTGACAGTGCTAAAAAAAAAATGTTACAGCTGTTACAAATGTTCCTGTAACATGTTACAAATGTTACAGGAAATGTTTAAGACAGACTTACCGGAGTCTGTCTTAAATAAACAGGCACAAATCCAGCCTTTTTCCAGAATCTGGATGGGAAACAAAGCAAGAGATATTTAGGAGTTGCTAACATGTTTTGTGATAGTGCTGCAGTATAAATATCACTGTAAAACTTGCTTGCAAGAAGCAACTTACTTGAGTAGGTGAGGAGTGAGACCGTAAGACACCCCGAGGTAGTCCAGCCTCTCGGCTCTCCTCTCATTCAGCTTCAACAGCAGCGGTGGCAAGTCTTTCCTGGGAGACACCACCTCCTCTAGGAGACTGACACCCTGTACAAGAATGAAAAAATAAATAAAATGAAAAATATACTCTGTTCAGAAGACATACTTAAATGATTCTTATTTATTAATACTTTTCGGGTGGCATTTATAACCACATTTCTGCCACAGAGGGCTAATTTCGTTCTGGTTTTCTACAAAAAGGTAAAACTAAGGGTAGCATATCAATTTTAATTAGTTCTGCATATAATAAATCATCACTGAGTGATGTACACCATTGAAAAGTTAAGTCAGTAAAGATGTTTTTTTTTATGATTTAATACTTTTATTCAGCAAGGAAGCATTAAATTGATCAAAAGTGACAGTAAAGATATTTAAATTGTTACAAAATACATTTCAAACAAATTCATAAAAAAAAAAAAAAAAATCATGAAGAATCGAGATTTCCACAAAGAGTAGCACAACTGTTTTCAACATTGATCATTTTTGAGCACCAAATTTCTGAAGTATTATTTGACACTGAAGACTGGAGTAATGGCTTCAGTAATTTATTCCTGTGATAAGCTTTGCCCAGAAACAAATTTCATTATATTTTATATAAATTACATACATTTCAATATATTTTAAATTGGAATTAAATCAGTAACATTGAGAAATGTGAACATAAGAGACTTCTTTCCAAAACAAACCAAAAAAAAAAAAAAAAAACTTGCTGACACCAATCTTTTGAAGAGTAATGCATGTTCTGTAATTGCTTCAAAATGTTCAATATAAGATGTCAAATATAGTACAAATCCAGTTAAATATAATCAAGTAATGTTTTCTACACTTATTTTCACTATATAACCACAAGGCAGAATTATTTATTATTTTTCACGTATATCAACCAACATAATTCAATACAGCTTTGTTTACCTATAAATCATAGAATGTTCTACCTACAGAAATACTAAAACATTGTAATATATTACCTCACTGCTCACAGATGTGATCGTGCTAGTCGTTGTCTGTTCTTGCTCATCCAGAAGAGGAAACTGACCCTCATAATACTGCTGTAGCAGCTGCAACGTACGGCTGCCGTAACCCATCTAAAGAGTGGCGCAATAAATCACACGAGCAATGGCATAACTGGTCAAACAAGGCAATAATGCAGCAACTTGTTTATGCAAGCTTTTCACTAAACATCACTGAGATTGTAAATAAACTGAGGAGAAGCCAAACTCATTTACCCCCTGATAATCAGGATTCACTGCAATACGGACGATCCGGCCCCCAGAGAGGCCTCCGAACTCAGGGTCTTGAAACTAAATGCAAAACACAAGAGCATCAGAATCATTTCAGATTCACTCTTTGAAACATTTATTTGAGAGTATGGCATAAATAATCAACATACACTACTGTTCAAAAGTAAGTTTTGTGCTTAATATTATACAATGCAGCTTAATATTTTTGTGGTACCCGATTAATAGAAAGTACAAAATAGCATTTATTGGAAATTACAACTTCGGTAATATTATAATTATCTTTACTGTCAGGTTTTAATCAATTTAATGCATCCTTGCTAAAGAAAAATATTAATTTCTAAAAAAATAAATAAATAAATACTGAATACTGTAGTTTGCACTGTAGTGTAGTTTCATTTTAAATTAGTATTTGTTACCTGTTCGGAAACGGTCCATGGAATTAGGTCACCTGAAGCTTTCTTCCCTCTGGACAAGCTGTTGAGGACGGATTGGCGAGAGATCTCTCCTTCCAGACACACCTGTAAGAGAAAACACAGACTTCACTGCACAGTTCTTTCATTACAACAACTCAGATTCAGCAATATTGGAATTAAGTAACTTTAGGCACACCTGGACAACTGCTAAGACCTCTGGGAGTGAACTCCGTGTGGGTGGAACAGGGGGCAGCAGGCAAAAGAGATGGTGAGCAGGAGCATCCGAGAGCATCTGAAGGTCATTGGGTGAATTCTGAAGAGTAAGAAGACATTATCAGTCTGACGTTTAGCATTTGTGACATAACGTAATGCTCTCAATCAGAGGTCCAGATCCCAGTAGAAAGCCTCTGTGAACTTTCAAGGGGGTAAAAAGTATTTGAATGAATGCATTATTAATGTTTTAAAATAACCTAAATGAAAGTGCTTTAAAAAAAACAATCAAAATGTAAACGGAAATATTAATAAATAATAAAACAAAAAAAACAGAAATATTGGAAATAGCATTTAATGGGAGATGTTTTGAATATCCTGTTAGACAAAGAAAGTCTCCGAGACAAAATTGTTGAAAACCACTGTTCTAATATTAATAATAGATATTTATTTACCTTGTAATGTGATGCTACGTAAAGTGCCATAAGACGCTGGAGGAAAGCCTCAGAAGCTTTATGATAACAAAACAATGTGTCTCGATTCACATAATAACTGGAATAAGGGATTAAAGAAATCTTATGATGAAAGACAGTGTTTTGTGTTATTTTGAGATATTAGGCATGTGTTTATATGTGCAGTGGTGGTGATGATAGTAGATAAAATCATGTGCAAGACAAGCTAGAACACGGAAGCCCATTTCTGCCACATGCCTTGGTAAGTCATAATTAGGACATAAAACATTGAAATTCTGCCAAAAAGTCAAAACTGAGATAAGACATAATTATGATGTAAAAAGTCACATATGTGAGATAAAACATCACAATTACAACAAAGTCAAAATTATCAAATGGTCATAACGGAGTCATTTGAAATTTCTTTAAAAAAAAGTATGCTTTTTAATCTCATAATTCCATTTTTATACACTCATAATGACTTAGCATGTTATAATTTTGACAATCTCATAATTACAACTTTTTGTCTCATAATTATGGTTTTCCAAAGCATGATATTTTTCTTTCTTATGTGGCAGAAATGGGCTTCCATTCTGTTGAATCAGCATGATGTTAGATGAACATAAATATTCATTGCTGAATGTAGAGTTCTCGTTTGACTTTTAGAGGATACAGGTCGCATGTCTGGGGTAAAGGGCAGCCGGAAATGATGCGTGGTACACTCAGGCAGTCCAAACACAGCAGATCATTCAGCCATTTCTCCACAGAGTCGCCTTGGCCATAGCGGATAGACTCATGGAGGGTCACCTCATGAAGGCTTCGTGCTGCAGAGCAGGTAATGTGTGGTTTACAGATTATACACATATCAGTCAGAAAAAAGTACTTCTTTTTTCATTATAATTCTGCTTCCCTTGTGGCAAGTCAAGAGGTATTATATTTCACCTGCTGCCAATCTGGCTGTGCTGGTGTTTCTGTTCTCAGCTGAGAGGTTCAGCTGGCTGTTTGCACTCTGCTGCCTTAACTGCTGAATCAGCTTAAGAGACAGAGAGCGACCAGTGCCCTCGTACCTGCATGTTGACACAAGGATTACTGCATTGTTATTATACGATTGTATAAAGACCTAACAGCTCTTTAAATACAGACCCGTTGATCGTTGATGCCATAAACACAAGGTAAGGTCCCAGTAGTTTCTTCACTAAAGGCAGCGGGATTGCAGCAGCCTCGTCAATGACTAGCAGCTCTGCCTGGCCTAACTTCACCGCATCAGCAGGGTGAATGTACTGCAGAATAAAACACATCAGCAAACTTGAGGAAATTCTGAATGATTATTACAGTTATGGATGATGCACAATGCACTACATGAACATGTTGTTACAACACTTCCACATATTGCACATATTGTATATACACTAAAGTGGAATAAACCGATTCTAAGCAAAAAAATTATTTGAAATTCCACGATTCAACAAATATTTGCAAAAAAAAAAAAATTAAAATTATGGAAAAGAAATGCAGAGATGGAGGTCGGTATACCTGAATGGTCTGGCGATGTTCCTTGAAGATGTTAACCCGAATCACAGCTTTGTTAAACTCTGGGTTCAAAGACTGGATTATTTCATAGTCCAGATGTTCCTAGAATTTACAAAAAAAAAATCTTGTTTAAAGTAGGTTCCATAAAAGTATGCATAAATGTCTTGACAGACAACATTTTTGCCTATAGTATTTTTTAAAAATTACTTTTTTAAAATATTAAACAAACGATTAAGGTTTCACTCATTTAACTCAAATTTCAACCAGGTCTAATATAGTTAACTACAATTAAAACTACAAAAAATATTTTTGTTAACTGAAATAAAAGTCATATAAAAATGTAACGGAATTAAAATAAAATATAAAAATTTAAACCTATGTTATTTCAGTTATTTGCCAAGGCAACATTTTTTATTTTCATGTAGTTTAAATTGAAGTACTAAAATGAATAAACTTGAAATAAAAATGAATAAATACAAGACTTATGTAATAAAGAATTACTAAAACTTTATATAAAATCAAAGCAGAAAATCTTTAAAAAATATATTTTAAAAAATCAACTATTTTAAAATAATAATAAAAAATGAAAAAAAAAAATTAGTTACTGTAATTTAATTACTTTTCCCTTGAAAAAGTAAGGGATTACTCTTTTTTTCTGTAATTTAATTACAGTTACTTCTTATGTAATTGAACTCAATACTGTGAATAGACTGTAGAACATTTATAGACGGTTTCATCGGGCGCATGCGCCTGGCCCTAAGTTAACTTCCGGTCTGTGTTTGTTTATTGTTCTGGCTTGTGGCGCTGACTACAAATGCAGTTAAAGTGATGAGTAATGAAGTTGGGCTCAGGTGGTTGTGCTGTGGGATGTGTTTCCCATACATTTATTTATTTGCGGCGACCCGCCACGATATCAAAACTGACCAATTTTCCAACAAGCTTCGTTGAATAAACATGAGTACGTACTGCACGTTTAAAAATCAAAACGAGGCACGGGTGTTTTTATATCACTGTATTTCTGAAGGAAGACTGTCTATAGAAAAATTTGTCATTTTCATTTAATCTTGCATGTTATATGCCTGATAAAGTGTTTGTAAGCTGAGTGCTGCTTTGTGTACAGCTGTTACTGGGGAAACCTCTATTTCTCCCGTTTTAAAGCAGAGAATGAATTTGCATTTTCAATAAACCCGTCTGATTTACGAAGCAAACATATTTTGCTTGTTATCAAAAAATAATCTGGAAGTCTACCAAAAGTTAAGTTAGGGCCACACAAGCGCGCATGAGCAGTAACGATTATTTATGTTGTTGCCATTGAAACGGTCTATATACAATACAATAGTGAATTTAACATCAACATTTAAAGTCTAACCTTAAAATGCATGCTTTTTATGTACTCTTCTCACTTTAAATACTTTGGTGAGTTAATAAGAATATTGGTAACACTTTATTGTCATATCCTCACTATTAATTAGTTGGTTATTAGCATGAATATTACTGGGATGTTGGCTGTTTATTATTACTTAAAAAAACAAAAAACAAACACATATTAATGTCTTATTCTGCCAGACCTTATTCTAAATCTTTAATCCTACCCAATTCTTAAATTTAGCAACTACTTTACTAAGCATTAATAAGCATTAATTAGGAGTATATTGAGGCAAAAGTCATAGTTAATAGTTAGTTAATAGTAAGAATTGGACTCTAATCTAAAGTGTGGCTAATGTATGTAGTTATCTATTATTTATTTGAAAATATTAAAAACCGTTTCATGTCTATCCTTGTATCATTAACTTGTCGAGATTGATGTAGGATTTAGAAAGTAATAAGTAATTAAATACTTCTTGGAGAGAGTAATTTGTACAGTAATCTAATTACACTGTTGAAGATGTAATTAGTAACTAGTAATTAATTACTTTTTTAGAGTAACTTAGCCAACACTGATTAGGCCTATATTATTGATACAAAAATAACACTGGGTTCATCTCATTGTTTTATTTAAAGTAACACACTCTTTTGTGAAAACATGTCTAATCTTACGTTCAGTGATGATTACCTGATACTGGAGCGCATCAAAACCTTTAAATATGAACTCAAACAGCGTGTGCAGATTGTCTGGGCTGGGTGATGTGACAAAAATATTTGAATAGCTGAGAAGAGAAGTACAACAAAAACACAGTTATTTATTAGCATAAATTGCAATCAGGTGGCAAACATAACAAGAAAAATCATCTTATTCATAACACTCTACTACATACCTAAATGCGACAGCTCCGGCTATAGCCAATCCCAGTGCAGCAGATTTGCCTCGACCGCGGGCAGCAGTAAGAGCTACTGTGCTCCGCAAGGTCTTCTCTGAAATAGCCTCGATGAACTTCAGCACTGCTTTGGCCTAAATACATATACACAGGCAAAATAAAATATTACGTTGGGCCACATTAAACAAATCTACATCAAGATTTCTATGAGTTATTTGGATCATACCTGGTCCATAGTTTTACACTTGTCCACCAGAGCACCAACTGGCTGGGTATCCTGTAAAGATTCCTTTATGTCCTTCAGCTCTTGTTCCCGTGGAGAAAGTACATCATCCTGTTGGCAAATACAAAGATTATGGAATTCATATGGAGCTAATAATCAAACAAAACACTGTCCAATTAATAACAAGGCTCACCTGCGTCTTTGTAGGGACAGGTTTGATATTGGTAATGTGAGTGGAGATTGGCAGAATGTTGAGTTGGTCATCAATCACAACACATGTCTTACAGGAGGCGAGAGACAGGATGAATCTGGGGAAAATAAGACTGGTATCATTTTTTTTTTTTTTACAGGACAGGATACGTACTTCAGATTAGGGCTGAAGGATTTAAATTAAATAAAATTCACGAGGATCGCGTGTAGCAGAATCTGTTTGAATCACTTATAACATGCATTTGGGAATGCAACCTGTTGTTAACAAAGAAGCTTTAAAGGCTCCTGTGGTTGTCTATGAAAATAAATGTTTGGAATTTAAAACAGTTAAGACTTAAATATTAGTATTGTAATTTTACAGTTGTACTATAGAACAAAATTTTTATTTATTTATTTTTTACTGTAAAACAGTATTACAATAGTAATATTTTTGTTTCATGTTTGTTTTTTTCTAATGATAAATCAAAATAAAATAATAAAATGAAATTATTATATTGATATATAAATCACAATATATTCAGCCAAACTATGCAGCCACACAGAAAAGCACAGCAATCTTGCAGCTCTTAAAAAATTCATTTTAAAACACAATCACAATTTTAATCAGAAGGAAACATATATATACCACAAATACATTTTTTTCCACAAAATGTGGATATATATATAAGTATATAAAATAAATAACAGATTTAAAAAAAAATATTATAACCAGGGGTTTGTAATTAAATGTCCAAAGACTGACCTTTCATTGAACCTTCCAACAACATCCTGGTGAGCCTCTGTCCTGTATCGAGAATGAACATCCTGAAAGAAAACATGCATTTTAATAATTATATTCACACACACATAACTAGATTAATATTGGTATACAAACACTTAAGAGGCCATTTACCATTGCCATTGTGTACAGCTGCTTCAGTGAGTTCACAGTCCTCAGAAGAATGACCACAATCCCTCCACCTTCCACAGTCTCAACGGTCCGAGCCAAAAGGTTGGGAGTGAGAGCTTCAAAGTCCTATAACAGAAAGTGAGAAGAACCTAACCCTATAAATTTGTAAGGATCAAATTGATCAAAACTGCTGCAAACCCCAATGCACTACATACCTCCCATTTATACAAATACTTTTTCATATGTCAGGCTTAAGCAATAAAGTCTACAGTAATATGAAGGTCCTGTCTGAGAGGTTTGTTATTACCTGGAGAACACACATGCCATAGGTGTTTCCCAGGATCTTGTGCGTTTCATTGTAGTAGCAGTATCGGATGTTGGTTGCAGCAATGAAGAGCTCAAAAGGATCATCCTGGTTTAGGTTCAGCGTGCCTGTTTTGATCTTCTTCTGCAGCTGTCTCATCCTCTTCTTTCGATTACTATAAACCAACAAATTCATTTATATCAGATTTCCCACAAGTTTATATGGCTGCAATACACAATCTGAACCTAGTCAATAGAAACAGAAAGTCTAATTATATGAACAAGGGTCTGTCATCAAACTTGTCTGTGAATAGTTAACATTTTTGGGGAGTTACTATGAAATGTTCATACCTGCTGAAGCTAAGCTCTTTTTTGTAGCACCATAACACTGATGGCCGGGCTCTGACTGTTGCTTTAGACAGCATGTGGTGCAAAACGACAACCTGGATGCAAAATGCATATATGAGTGAGGCAAGCGAAGTTACAGTATTATAATATTGTTAAACACAGTTTATGCTTCACCTGATCTCTGCCACGATCACCAACTATAACGAACATAGACCGATGATGTTGTGCGACACCGTTTTCTATCTGGACACGAATGCGATTGTCCACCTTCTTCCGAAAAGTAGCCATTGTTTCCCAACTGCACCCTGTCAGTCACCACCAACATAACAAAGTCAGCTTTACATATAAACGTATGAAGTAAACAATTAGCATACTTTAAACACATTTTACATACCGTTCATACAAAGCTAGGTTCATTTTAACGTTTATTCATATCACAAGACATACCTCAAACGTTCTACCGATAAAGAAAAATACGCTGTTGAAGTCTTAAATACAAGTTTTCGGTAATAAAACTACGCCTCGTTTACACAAGGTACATTTACATTCACGTGGGAATCCTCGGCGGAAGGACCCCAGCGTGATGGACCCCAAAACACAACAGACATATAGCAGTCCATGATAGCGCCTGTTCAGAATGACCAAATAACGCGTTTAACTATTTTAGATTTAGTAAATTAGGTTTGCGGTTGACGTGACCTAAAAAGATTTTAATTTTGCATTGATCAGGTGTAGACCGCTGTTTTTTAATAGTAATTTGCTATATATTGTTGACAGATTCGTTAAGGGGGTAGCTTGTATAATTGTGGGAGGTTGAAACCTAAGAGCGTTTTTTCATCGCCATCTTGGCAGCGCGTCACTCCCGGATAATCGAAAATGGGTAAAGAGGCGGGGGTTGGTTGCTGAAACCACGCCCACTTAGCTCAACGGCGGTGACAGCAGCAGCAATCCACCTGTCACTCAAGTGGCCACGCCCTTAATTATGCAGAACTTTAAGGCTTAATATAATTTAAACGGATGAGTTATAAAAGAATTCACCCCCTCACAGTTGTCATGAAGGGCAAAATTAGCTATATAGACCAAAACCACTTTTTGTACCAGGCTGTAAACATGTTTTTTTTGTGCTGTAAAGTTGGGCATTTTAAGATGGGGAGTCTATGGGACTGAGTCTAGCGGCCAGTCGATGAACTGCAGTTTTAGTCTCTTCCGTGTTGGTTTCACGAGAGAGCTGGAGGTTGAAACGTAATTGCGTCACATTGGTCCTCTGAGACAAACTCAAACTTTTGAAACTTAAGAGCATCTGTATTTTTATATAGATTTGTTCCATGCTGTCCTCACAGCGTACATACATGGTTTTTGTAATCATTGCATTCCAAATGTGAGTGCACAAGATTCATGAAAAGACATGTTTGCTAGACTTTAACTCCAATTTCTACACATTAAGTTTCGTTCTGTAAATCACCAGTGGTCATAAACTGTACCTGCATTAGTAGTCATATAGTTTATACAGAGGCAGCATTGAAAGGGAGAGCCAATTATAGAGCAGAGAATCCTCAGTGTTTGTAGTAAGTTTAAGGCAACTTCTAATGTAAGACTTGTGTATGTAAATTCATCTCCAATAGAACACTTATTTGACATGCTAATAACAGTGTATTAGCACATTGTTCAGATTTGTGTGTTCTAAATAATCTAACCAAATGGCAGTGTTCTAAGGTCCTTTAGGTTGATAAGCATCATAAGGATGCCAAGTATACTGACATCCAAATAAAGCAAAATGTCTCACTTGATACTGTGACTTGAGAAAAAAAATAAAATAAACACAACAAGACCCAAACAGCAGTACAGCATTTAATGCAGCACATCTTTATTGAAACTCTTGAAGCAATATCACTTTACAAACTGAGTCTGGGAGCATCTTAATGTACCAAAACAAACATTTTAGAACCAAAATGAATTAGTGTGAACAGAACAGTGGGGCAGCAAGAGAACTCCCGATCTTGGACCAGCTGTGGCAGGTATGAGTTTTATTTCCTCCAAAAAAAATTTAAAAATTAAGTCTTTCAAGTTCACAAGTATCTGTTAGAAACACAGGGTAGGTTTAAAATCTTGACACTGGGTTTTCAGCTTGCTTTCCGAATCAATGAACCATTTTCTCCATTTTAACATATCAGTAGATGTTGTCCAATCAATTCCATGAAGGTGAGAGAAGGGGAAAAACAGCCAGGACATATGCACTTCAGTATTTGAATGTTCACTGTGGTCCAGATGTAAGCTCAGTTCACAAGGCTTAAGACCGCATAGCTGGAGCATTTCCTCGAGAGACCCCTCGAGGCCCTTGGCCAGCACCTCGTTTATAGTTCTGTTGGTAACCATCCTGTGAAGAGACAAATAAAAGGATTAAAGAAAAGACAAATGACAAATGTCAGTAGCTGTTTCCATCACCCTCTTTTCATGCACATTTTGAATTATCACGCCAGAAACGAGTGATGGAAATGCCAAATTTCGAAAAGAAATCCCTTAATTCGCAAAAAAGTTTTACAGTTGCTTGAGGTAGTTTCTGACTTGTGCAAAAAAGGGTTCATGCGTATAATGGGAGATTGAAACGCATTTCGCGAATAAATTCCACACGAGCGTTCAAAAAAAAAAAAAAAAAAAAAACAAGTCATGTGACTTTGCGCAATGGGACGGCATAACCTGCCTAACAGTGGACCGATTTTGTTGCACAGCATCTCAAATGCCTGAGCAAAGTCTGCCATCAAAAGTATTTCTGTTTAATTGCCTCCCAGAATGGTCTACCACGACAGCGTTCCCAAACAGTTGGCATTCACCTCCGAAAGCAAGACCGCATGAGGCACAAGTAATTTATTATATTTGAAAATGATTATATTCAGTGGCTTCTCCTACATTTCGTAGTGATATTTAGTGCCAGTTTATCAGGAAGTGAGGTTTTTTTTCCTCTCTGACTCATTGGATGGAAATGGTGCTTATTTTCAAATGTTTTATGCGATTTTCCAATTTTGCATAAGTTAAATTCTCAACTTAGGAGGGAAACCCAGCTACTGTCTCAAAAGTATTTTGAGGATATGTTGAGACTAATTCTCAAACAATAAAGAGAGAAACTCACTATTCTCACTATAGTATCAAAAATTGACCTTACCCGCTGATAGCTGTTGTTGGAATAGTCCCGCGGCGTACTGAACTGGGGTTGTCCATATCCAGAGTTTGCAGAGTTGGAGAAGGGTGGACGATAACCGTCATATCCTCCTGAAATAAATAAGAAACCTTATTTATTATCTAAAGAAGATTCATCCAATGACTAATTATCTTCTAATGAAGCTCACAATATACAACTGCTACAAAGACAAAGTCGTTCTGTACCTCTGAAACCATTGGATGGTACTCTGTAGCCATTGATCATACCACGAGAGTTACGAGGACCTCCACGAGAAATCCCTCTGCTGTTGTAGAAGGACTGAGCCTGGCGGCTGAACCCGTTGCCCTGACCACCTGACTGCTGGGACATGGGCTGGGGGCCAGTGGAGTTAGGGAGTGACTGGTCTTGAGAATGGAAGGCACCAACTACTGTAAACACAGGGATAAGACAGCTGAATTAAACATGCTTATGCACGTTGTAGTAGTAGTCAAACAATCAGAGTCAAACATGATTACACATGTATGAATATGTATTTTGACGGGATAAAAAAAATTATATACTAATAATATTATTTCAGTAGCTTACAAATGGCATTATGCAGGCCACAGGGAACAGTATAAGTTCATATTATTGGCTCCATGGCTGCTTGCATTCATGAGTCACATGTTGAGAAGTGCTGACTATATACAGGATTATATTGTGGGTATTAAAATATGATTGAGGGATTCTGAAGATTTTCCTCACCAGAATGGAGCTGCTCTGGCGGCATGTCTGTTTGCTCCACAGGGTGCTGCGTCTGGCTATTAAAACCCTGGCTGTAGCTATTCTGGTATTGGCTGGCCTGTTTCATTGAGTCCGTATCATTAGCTGGTGGGACAGGCGCATTAAGGTTGAACACCTGTCAGGAAGAACAGAATGAGGATAAGTGAACATGTAATATTAAGTGATAGAGTATCCAACACACAAAGTTTGCTATCTAAAAGGAACACTTAAGTCTAATATGAAAATTCTCTTCCTTTACACACCCTCATGCCATCCCAGATATGACTTTTTTTTTTTTCAGATGAATATAGATAAATAGAAAAATAATCCATCTCTGTGAATACATATAATACATGTGTCTGGGATCTAAAGTTGATGCTTCAAAAAACATAAAATGAACACCATGGTCCATACGATTCCAATTGACGAATTAATGTCTTCTTGAAGTGAAATGATAGGTATAAGAAAAAAAAATGATTTTAAACTTTTTTTTTTTTTTTTTAAATGAGCCAACTGTAATATGAGCTCGTTTGATGTGTGACACACAAGTGACGCAGAAGCACAGATGGCTGTCACTTCTCGGACAAGTTTCACAAAGTGCTGATGTTTATGTCAAGCACAAACTCAAATGTTAGTCAGCCCAGAAGCGGTAGTTTAGAGTTAAAAAATAATAATAATAATAATAATAAATTAGTATTTTTCTTATACATATAGAAAATTCTATTACATATAGTTTTGCTTCCGAAGACATTTACTCACCAACTGGAGTCATTTGGATCACAGTCATGTTCAACATTGAAGTTATGTTATACTTGCTTTAAATGGAATAAAAGATGGATTATTTTTCTAAACATCTTCATATGTGTTCATTTCAAGTAATTCATTCATCTGGGGTGGCATGAGGGTGAATAGATGAACGAACTTTATTTTTTTTATTTTGAGGTATGTTACCGTTTGCATGGACTGGAATGGGGCTGCATTGACATTGATGCCACTGCTGTGCAAGGGTTTGGATCCGGGCTGGATCACTTGGGTCTGGGAGGCAGGAGGGAGCACCGTAGATGGAGGCGGCTGCTCTGTCAAGGGCATGGAGGCCTACAGAGGACAAGCAATTTTTTGATTGCCGAAAATTACTTGAACTTTTGGTTACATTAGAAAGCTCATATTCTAGCTACACATTAATAAATAAGTTGGAGAACTCACTGAATTCATTGAAAATGAACGGGTGCTTGATAACTTACCTGAATGGGATCAATGGAGTCAGTCTGTGGTCGGGGATCAGCTGCGTGAGAAGACTGGTATATTGGAGGCGGTGTGGAGAAGGTTTCTGGTGATGGAGAGACCATAGGGATCTGCAGACAAAATAAATGTTCACACTTATCTTTACACAGATATAAAGTCAATACTCTCATTTTTCTTTTCTAGACAGTTCAGCAAACTCATTTCCATCCAGAAGAACTTGGCTACACTCACTTGTGCGGGTTCAGGCTGAACGCCAACAGCAGGAGGCTGGGCGAGACAAGACTCTGGGTGAGCTGTAGGTTGAGAAACCAGGGTGATTAGAAATGCTTAACCCATAAAGCTAACTGAATGACCATGTGGTGGAAATATGAACATACCTGGTTGACACACCATTGGCGGCATCTCCATACTAGGGACCAGCTTCATAGGTTGTGCCGATACAATAGCTGGATCAAGAGAATGTCCATCAAAATCAAGCATGGAGTCCTAGGAATGAAAAGAGCATTTAGTATGATTACAAACACATGCCAAATAAGACAAACCTGCAAAAAACCCACCTGCATGAAGTTGTATGGTCCCTGCATCTGTGCCATGAGATCCTGGACCACCTGCTGTCTAACCACAGGGTCTGAAGGGGGTGTTGGAGTTACTGTGGTCAGAGGATGGGGCTCTGGGACGACAGGGGTGGGGGTAGACTGAACCGGCTGCATGGAGTTAACCACCTGTAACAGATCCAATAGACTTTAGAATCACACACTATTGCAGTGGTTCTCAACCACGGAGCCAACTAGGGGAAAATTCCAAGGGACCTCATGAGGACAAGCTTTAAAATAAGCTAAAACTAAAATTAAAATACATCTATCTTTAACCTCCAATCTATTCTATCAATCAATTATTTTTATTTATTTAACATTTTATAATTGTAGTTAATGCATGAATTTAAAACATGAACGCTCACAATTCAAGAACATTAAAAAAAAAAAAAAAAAAAAAATTACAAAAGGGAAGCTAGGGACTTAAAATATTATTGGAAGTCAAAAAGGCTGAGAACCACTCATGCACTAATCCATACACGAAATATGAAACAAGGGCAAAAACAAGTCTACATAGGCTGCAATGCAATTTCTAGAGCAGCTTACCTCCGTCTCCACACTCCACTCCTCTCTTTGTTCCTTATCGCCAGTACTGTATGTGCTCTCCAAAACAAACTGCCTATTTACAAACTGGAGAGAAAAATAACAAAAGGTCAAGAAAATTATTGGTAATCAAGAGGAAAATGAGCTTAAACTTTTTAACTTCACCCCTCAGCAAGATCATACAATTATAGGGTACATACACATTCATTTTGTCCCTGAAGTCATAAGCTGAAGTTGCATTTGCAAAACGGTGTTATTTTAGCATCACTACTAAAATACTATTCTACTATTATAGTTATTAATACTTTGAATTAGTTTTTATATTTTCAGTTCTCATTTTAAATGTAGTTGAGGTTTTCAAATTTGTTGTGCAAACATTTTTATTTCAGTTTAAGCTTTTAGTACAGTTTAGTAAGTTAAACTAAATGAAAGTGAGAAATGCTGCCTTGGAAATTTGCTGAATAAAATACATATTTGTATGTGTATTTATTTATATTTATATTTATATTTATATTTATATATATATATATATATATATATATATATATATATATATATATATATATATATATATATATATATATTTTTTTTTTTTTTCTGGTGCAATAAACATTTTAATTTTGTTGGTGATATAAACATTTCAAATGACTGAAAGGTTGTCAGAAAAAAAACAAAACAAGTAAATACGGTTTGATTTCCTTTCTTCTGTAAAAGGAAACAAAGTTGCACAGTGTATCATGCAAACGGGTATTTCTGCTTTTTTTTTTAATAAGCACCACCTACTATCAGAGGGTGCATTCGCATTTATATTTAGCTAGTCAGCTTTTTTTCTGCATTGGTCTGAACAGACAAATCGCATTTGAAAATTAGACTGAATTTTTGCGGTTTGTTGTGTAGTTTCTGTAAATGCATTTTTTTTAATTGGTGAGAAAGAATATTGCACATTTTCATAGTGCAGTAAACTCCCATTTCAAAAGTCACTCAGATGTGACCCCCTTAAGCCTGCATTTTACAAAGTGCATTTAACTCACCTCTGTCACCTCAATTGGAATGGGTTCTGCATACTCTTCTGTCATTTCACCCTCTGTTAGGAGACATCAAAGTCAGTTTTCAGAAATCAGTCTGTATTGCAGCAGTTTCAAAATGACAGTCACTCGACTGAACAATGTGAAATAAGGAGTGTTTTACCCGTGTCGGGAGGGTGCTCCTCTGCTTCAGACACTTCCACTGCAGCTGTCTGCTCCTCTTCCACTGTGCAAACTCCGTTCTGATGAGACTGCACTCTGTCAAAGTAACCGCTCTGCAAAACCCGCTCCAATGTCTCATTCAGTGCTTTATCTGAAACACAAGCATTTACACTCCTGTTCAAATGTTTCAGATCAGTGAGATTTGTGTTTTTAAAAGAAATCTTGCACTCACCAAGGATGCACCAAACAGCAAGTTAAATATTACAATTTAAAATAACTTTTCCATTTTAATACATTTTAAAAGTGCAATTTATTTCTGTGATGCAAAACTCAATTATCAGCAGCCAGTCTTCAGTATTACATGATCCTTCAAAAATCTTTCTAATATGTTGATGGTGCTCAAAAAAGATTTGTTATTATTAATGTTAAAAGCAATCATGTTGCTTAATGTTTATTTCTTTGTAAACCATGATACATTTTTCAGGATTGTCTGAGGAACATCTTTTTAAAATATATATATATATAAATCTTATGTAAAAACTAAAAAATAAATTTAACATCCACACACACAATAAAAACTAATTTATTACGAATAAAAACTGATTTAAAAAAAAAAAAATACTGAAAAGCTTAAACAATTGTAGAGGACCATCATACTGCCAGCCCAGCTGGTGCATAGCAAATGGATTTATTTATATGCCATGAGCCACATGATCTGCCAAGGAATACCACTGAAGAAAAGTGCTAGAGGCTGGAAGCTTTCTAAGGCAGGGCTACTGAAGGTGATATACTATTTGTGCTATTTTTACACTAGTTAAAATTAAGCAATCTTAAATAAATTGAATATATTAGCAGTATTTTAATGTGCCTTTTAACTGGCCATTAACATGTTGCTAGTATTAAGACTGCTGTATGTCTCAAACTTGGGCATAGATTAATTTTGTCCTATTGATTCCCCTCATTGATCAAGTGATCTTTCAGTCAGTGTCCTTGGAGAGTTTCCCTAGCATACAGCTGCAGAATCACACTCTGATACAGAAGTCAGGGGACATGGATCATGCCACTCTACCCACTGCTGAGCCAGCACATGCATCATGACTGAATGCTGCAGTATATGCCACCTTTGCCCATATCTACATCTTGCTTTGGTAAACCATTGGTTAAAAACTCAAGAATGATGCTGACCAATGTATGCAACACTGTATAATCACCATAAAGGCTGTTTTAAATTAAACAATGCATGTCAAAGCGTTCAAAACATTACGTGATTTTTCCTGAAAATGCAAAATAAATCTCCTTGTACCAACATGCACAAAAATATAACTGGATCACAAGGTAATAGTTTCCAGTACAGTTGTTTATATTTAGAAAGGAAAGAAAAAGAAAAAACGGCTGAACAATTTCACCCCTTAAAAACCACAAAAAGTTGATGCACATCACAAAATCATAAAAATCCATTATTCATTTATTTTAAACTTCCTGTGCGTAAATGCTATGAGCTATCAGACCCTAAAAAGAAGATTAAAAAGTCAATTTGACATACATGTTGTTCCTGCTACAGGCTTGTCCTTCCCCTCTAAAAGTTCCCATAAGTGCTGTGACGCTTTTTGATACTGGTCAGTTAACCTGTGTGAGATAAAAGCATCCCATTATGAATATACAATCCAAAAGATAAGCAAACTAAATTTTAAATTTGTTTACCCAAACACACTACATATTTTATTTATTTATATTTATATATATATATATATATATATATATATATATATATATATATATATATATATATATATATATATATATATATATATATATGTAAAACAGAGAGTGAGTGCGAGTGAGCAAGAGAGAGAGCGCGAATGTGACTATAGAATTTCACCCAAACTGCACTCAAATCATATGGATCTATGAACTTCTTCAAGCTTCAAACTTTTGGAGAAACAGACTTTCAACGGAGGGACAGAAATCTCGTGTTTCATTAAAAATCTTCATTTGTATTTCAAAGATAAACAAATCCTTTGTGTTTAACAACGTTAGGGTAAGTAATTGACAATTTTTATTTTTTAATGAAGTAACCCTTTAAGCTTCTTTAAAATGTTCCTGGACACACACTGGCAAATCGACAATAAATAATTAAAAGTACAGTTACAAAGACGCTGTCAAACTTAACATGCTCTACCAATGCTGAGACCTCAAGCTGTCTGAAATTTATTCTGTGAGAGATCCAAATGTAACTAAAACTCTCAATTCAGAGAGTTACAGTTAGAAGAACGCCAATTATTCTGTTTGTTTACAGCATAGTCTTCATTTGCAAGCAATTTCGAAATGGAGAAAAGTAGTGTGGATTGGACTGATAGACTACTTCACCTGATGTTTTGGTCACGTTCAGGCCCCACAAGCTTGTAAAACTCATCCAAGGAAGTAAGGTCACTCTCTGTAAGCAGCAAAGGTCCTCCAGCTCCTTGCAGTAGCTCTTGCCGCACGCTTTCATTCCCAAGACGGTCGAGAAGGAACTGCAGCTCCAGAACCCGTTTCAGCCTTTTCTGTTCCACCTCTTCACGCTGGAGTTGATCACGACGTGCCACTTTCTTAACGCTCTTCTGGATCTATCCAAAGCAATAGATTGCGGGAGACATTCTCACTTATACGTATAAACCTTCCAGTGAATTTCAGTTGTAGATCTATATACATTCACAAAAAAAAAAACGTGCAGGTCCTCAGGCTATGGAAGAGAGCAAATTAAATTTTCATGTACTCACTTCTTGACCCAATGCCAAAAAGCTCTTGTGCAGTTCCCGTGCAAACTCAAGGTTATGGATTACTTCTTGGTACTTAGACAGGGCTTCCTAGATTGATTTAGAAAAAGGACAGATCTCAGGAATCTGAAACACAATTAACAGGCAACAAAAATACGGAGTGTTTACCCACCAGCTGGTCCTGGTTGAGACGTTCCCCTTTGATGTTTCTGGCCTGATAGTCATCAAGCTTGCTCTACAAGAAGACAAGTGACAAAGAAATAGAAATAAACTGGAAACATAAACACTCTGTATAATAAAATGACAGTACATTGCTGAAGACATCGTACAAATGAGTGCGTATAAACTATCATTAAAAATTCTGAAGTTTATGTTTTTGAAAGTAGTATTTTTTTTCTTACATATTTCTACTTCTGTATATAGTGCATCATTTAATTTTCTCTTTTTCTTATATTTGCGTTATCTTCCATCTCTTCTGTGTAATGCCTATGTATGTATGCACTATCATATATGTTTGCACTATGTCCATACTTTCTTCTGCACTGGAAGCTCCTGTCGTCAAGACAAATTCCTGGTGTGTAAACATACTTGGTAATAAAGCTCTCTCACACATGATCCTTCAGAAACAACTAATATGCTGATCAGGTTGTTCCGCTTAATATTTTTTTAGAAAACAGTTATAAAATCTTCAGGATTCTTAAAATAGCAGCATTTATTTGATATAGATTTTTCAATGTCACTTTTGATTAGTTTCATGCATCCTTGACTGAACTAAAAGTTTTTAAAAAATATTGTACATAATATTTGCAATTATGAAACCAATTTCTCATTCAAAGCGGATCAAGAGCGAGGACTTTGTTCCAGAAAACTCCAGCATGTGGCTGAGTTATGCGAAGATTATCCCATTTCACAAAGTTGGTGGGAGAAGGTAAATTCAAGTTCCACAAATGCATAATGTCAGACCGGACAAATCATGACATGACCAATTTTTTGGACTTTTTCCTAAATCATACAAAGCTGGATGCCATAACTGTTCACTAAATAAATCCCTTAAAAGAAAGGACAGTCACTAGTCACTTTATGAAAAACAAAAATTTAAGACAAAAAAAAAAAAAAAAAAAGACTTCTACTTTTGTGTTAACAGGTTTGAAACAACATGAGGGGGGTGTCAATGACAGATTTTTATTTTTTTCCCCAGTGAATTATGTCGTTAACGAAATATATCCCTTATTTTTCGACACACAATCATTAAACTAATAAATAAACAAACCAATATAAAAACAACATGCTGCACAAAACCTCTCCTGCGAAGCTCAGAAACCTGCAGGGTCCAAAGTCTTAAAGACACACCTGCCTCTGACCCATTTACCTCGACAAACCCACGAAGACCAGTCAAAATATTAATAACTCAATTAAATGCATTTTTGCGCGGGCAGTTTCCCCTTTTTTTAGCATGCTGAGCCTGTTTTAGCACGCCATGTTAGCTTTATCTCCATGTGCGTGCGAAACAGTGATCGTAGAAACTGACAGAAAAGTCAAGAAATAACTTTGCATCATATCGCGGATTATATAGAGAAAGTAAGTAAATATTTACGTAAATACATGTGTTAAGAGAAATTGAATAACGTCAAAAGTTGACCGGGTTAGCATGTGCGAAAACTACAAACGCTAGTCGGTTAGCATTTGTGGCTGACCATACAAAGAACAAGAGCACAATTATATGAACTTATGAGTGATTTACCTTTATATCTAAGATGCTGGTTCATACACCATAACATAAATGCATATAAACAGAGCAATCGTTTCATAATAAGCCCGGTTAACTGCGTTAGAGAAGGTTTTCCTACGGTTTAAACATTAAATCAAACTTCATAATACGTTTCTGACATTAAAATATGACATATTAAACCCATTTACCAACAAGTCACACCACTGAGATCCAAAAATGATGCGTTTAATTTCATACTCAAAAGAAATATATATCTACTCTGATTGATCAGATTGTGTTATATAAATAACGGAGTATAAAAGGCACGAATGATGTGGGTTAGGGAATGAACTCTGAGGATGCAGGACGACAGAAACCTAGTTTATCCATCCGTTTGTGTGTTAATATCAGTTATGCATAAGTTGACATGTTACAGAGAGAAACTGGTACCTTTTTCTTCTCCATATTGCGCACTTTCTTTTCAAGGACCACCAGCACTTGCTTCATGGCCTCTGATTGGGTTCCTGTCAGCTGGCTGCTGGCTGAGATTTGGTTCATTGATCCGGGAGCAGATCCCAAGTCTGGGCTGGCAGACTTCACAGACATGGTGCTATTTGTTGCCGAGGGCATCTAATCAATAATATCAATAAAATTATAACAGAATTTGAAGGAATAATATACGAAAATACTGAAGAACAGCAGTGAGATGATCATAACTTGAAGCGGAACTTAAAGTACGTTGCTGTGATCGATGATGGTTTCATTTTTGATCATATCGCATTTACTTACTCTTTCAATCAGACCGACCAAATATTTTAATTATGATACCAAGTGCTAGATATTAATCATACATGTTCAAATAATTAGGTAATCATATGTAACGAAATTATAACGTTACAGACGAGATTTTGTCTGACAGTGGCAAAGTTTCAACAGGGAAGTATTATGAATAAAAGCGTATCCAAGTCTGTATTTTTTAATAATTCAAACTCTAAAAAAAAATAAAGATATTTCACAAACGCTGGAAGTAAACTGAAAAATTCCGAAACATTGTCATAGCAACCCATTGTCCGCATATTAGACAACATCTCAGGGTCTAGACTGTATAAGGTTCACGTCTGTGATTTGGATTCGTCTATGTGCTCACCTTTATGCGCAATATGTCCACAAAGGAGAAAATTAATCGTTTGGAGGCAAATAAGCCGAAGCGTTGATTGTGTTGCTTTTGTTTTCTCTTCTAATTTACTGTGGGATCCGCCCCGCCGGCCTCACCGACAACTGAGAGCGAGTGAAAGGCGAGGAAAAGGTTTTAATGAAGAAGGGCCCCGTTTAGAGGCGACCAGGATTTTGCCTGTGCCTTACTGACATCTATATACGGGTTATTATTACGTTTACTTGTTTTCCGATAAATATACAACTAAAAATAAAGATAATTCATTAAACGCATAAGAAAGACTCACAAAGATGGCAGAAAATACTAATATTTTATTCAGTTGCAAAGCAGGCATTCAATGATTTCCTTATTTGGATTTGTCACTGAACGCGTGTGAAAACCATAGGGCTCGCTTTATATAAACATGAAGATAAAGAAAAATTAATTATTAAAGTATCAATTAAAGTATCAAAAATGTAAGATTTAGTCTTTTATTGTGGGACTGTGTTTTATTTTATTTCGCTGATAACACCTTTTTTTAAATATAATGCTAAATGACCCCTTCCACGATTATATCATGCTAAATTGCCCCTTCCCCGATTCGGCAATTTTATTATTATTATTGTTTTAGTTTTCGGCTAAATATAAGGTATCTAATTTTTAAACGACCAAACAAGTCTTTGCGACGTTACATCATTATTTAATGTAGATATTTAATGTAAATCATACTGTGGTCCAGCAGATGGCACCAGATAGATTGAAGTGAATGCAATCAACTCGAACTTTCTTTCCACCCGGAATAAAACTCAATAAAACTACAAAAAAAAAAATAAAACTAAATAAAATATGTACAAGCAAAAAAATAAGTACATGCAATAAATGATTATAAAAATTACAAATTCATATTTAATCATTCACATTTTCTAATTTATTTGTATTAGGTTTGGGCACATTATGTAATTGCATTTAAGGCTATTTATTCATTCAAAATCAATTCTGTTCTCCTACTGCATATGTGTATATTTTCAAGCTTATGAAGCATTTTTATTCTGTACAAGAGGTATTTATATTGCAAAAATAATTTCATATAGATAGCATATAGCTTCTTTTTGCTTTCTTCTTTCTGTAAAAATCATAAACTATAAAAAAAATGTGAATGCAGTTGCATGAGGTTTTGTTTGGCAAATGCAGGAAGCAGTTAACATGGTTGCTCTGCTCTTTGATAGCACTGTTCTATTGGAAGGGTGTTTTCTTTCAAGAATAATACTGATTAGAGAAAGATCTCATGGGAGAGCGAAGCTCTCTTTCAACGAGTGACTCATTTCCGTTCTCTGTTGTGTTTAGTAACAGCAGCAGCAGTCTTCAACTTAAATATTTAAAGTCCATTAATATATCTATCAGAGTCACAAATAGGCTTTACTTTGATTACTGATCATCTGAAGTTTACAATGAACAAATCACAAACTTGTAGTCACAAATAAATGTTTTTACTTAGTCTAAATAATGGTGTTCACACAAGCTTCTCAAAAATGAGCCAACAATAGTTAAAGCTGAGATTAGACAGGAAGCAGTAGCCTGGCTATTGCTGTTTCAGAGTAGGCCTATATGCTATCAGAGAGTCAACAATACATGCAGGCACTCTCCTTACAGGAAATACGCCTTACTGTGATTACTCAGCCTGTGATGGATCTCTTCTCCAGTATGCTAAAGGCAGCCCTGGGCACTAATTAAAACAGAACATGTCAAACACATCCAGTAAGAGGATAAGTTTCAGTTTTTTGTTATTGAGGCAAAGCATGTTCCATGGGAAATGATCAGTCAATCCAATGGCATTTCCTATTAGGGCTTTGGACTTTCAATAAATCATAGCATACTCTTGCAGAGCCAAACTATTAGGGACTGATCTCCCTTATTGTATTCAGATTACTGCTTAAATCGGTATGAATTTTCAATGGCTGATTTCTAAATCCTAAATCTTAACATACAGTTTGTGCAACAACCATTTATTGTAAACGGTAACATTCTGTGATGAATGTTACCGTTTACAATAGCCATTGACTTTTATAGTAATTTTTGGCTACCGTCAATGAATGTATAATGCATTATATAGGGTTATTAAAGGGTATAATGCATTATAATTTTTCATAATGTGCATTGTAATACATTATATCATGTCGGAAATAATTCTAACCAAATTTAAAATGCATAGTGTAACAATGAATTGATAAGAGTTATAATGTATTAACTGTGGTTGCAATTATTCAAGAGATTGTACAATGCATTAAGGTGAATTTCAAGGCATAATTAATGCATCAAAACTACTTTTATAATGCATTATACATAAAGGCTTTAAGTAAAGTGTTACCAAAATATCTTCTTTTGTGCTCAGCAGAAGAAAGAAACACACACAGGTTTGGAACAACATGAGGGTGAGTAAATGATGACAGAGTTTTCATTTTGGGTGAATTGTCCCTTTAAGGCCTTTATTAGCCATTTTTGACCTATGACCTTTATCCCTGTAACATTCAAGCAATTAATTAAATTACTGAAACAGGTGTACAGTAAAACATGTTTTATGAGTTATTCTTTTTTAAATATCAGTTAAAATTGTACACTATTATGCTATTTTGATGTCAGTGAAAAATAAATTTAGGTCATTAGATTTAATGCTATAAAACATATAAAATAAAACAATTTGGGGCAAATTATCTGATATGAAAAACAAACATCTAAAAATAGAAATTAAAATTATTGCCTTTTGTTAACTGTTTTTGGATTTTATATAGAACAGTTTAGCTTGTGTTAAATTTGTTTCAGTTCTGTGCTAAATTTATTTCAGTTTCTACATAAACTATTGTAGATTTCAGTTTTGCTGAAATCCATTGCTTAGACAAAGAATATTTTGCACTTTGCACAATATTTTGTCTTGCTGTGGCTCTTAGATTTTCATTAAATGTTTTTTGCACATAAGAAATATTGCATACCTGACACACAGCATTTTTAGAAAATACTTAATACAATTTCTACCATACAGAGATGTCACAAGCCATGTTGATACGTTTACTACATCCCTAACCATTTATGAAGGAAACCCACCCTGAGTTAAGAAAGCTTTTCCTGCCAAGTAGATGAGATGACAGTCAGTGGTTTCCGAGGTGCTGTCTCTAAAGCCTTTCTTCTATCAAGGGGGGCCATCTGGAGTTATCCAACCAATCAGAGTCCAGCAGGGTGATCAAGTGAAACGAGTAGGCTCATACCACCCCCTGCCAAGGTTCATCTGTGTTCATTTCCTGTACATCCTCTGGGTTTGCTGTGTCCAATCCACAGGAAACAGTGGATGACTTATGCACACAGTTTAACAGCTATTAAAAAACAAACTGTCGAAGCAAACAAGTAAATGTTTTAGTTATGTGGGAAATCTGTTTCTCTAAAGATTGTACATTAACTATTTATAATTACATATATAAATAAGAACACACACACAGACACATAGTGGAATACTTAAGATTTTTGATTGTTTTTGAAAGACGTCTCTTGTGACCACCATGGCTGCATTTAGTTGATCCAAAAATACAAAAAAAAAAATTTCTGTAATATCGTAAAAATGTAATTGAAATGTAATTTAATGTAATTTATTTCTGTGATGTTTTCATCAGTTTCCAGTCTTCAGCCTCACATCCTCAAGAAATCATTCTAATTCCTATTTTGGTGTTCAGTTAAAAATTTTAATTGTTCAATTAATAATAATGGTTCTTAATATTAATGTTGAAAACATTTTTTTTTTCTGATTAATATTTTTGTGGAAATCTTTTTTTTTTTTTTTTTTTTTTTAAATGTGTGATTCTTTGATGAATAGAAAGTTCAACCAAGAGCCTTTATTTGAAACAGAAATCTTTTGTAACATTATAAATGTCTTTACTGTCACTTTTGTTCAGTTATTAAAATTAATTAATATTTTTTTTTATTATTGATTTTTTTTATTATTAAAAATGTTTTTTCCCTGCCATTTATTTAAAATATTCTGAATAGTAGTGTATCATGGTTTTCACAAAAATCTTAATATTTATATGGGATTTTATACATTTTGCTAATTAAATGTATAATAAAAAAAAATGCATGAAAAAAGAAAAGAATTTGGGCACTCAAATAACAATTGTCCCCATTCTCAACTGGCCTTTACATTTGTTAGGATGAAATGTAGTTTTTTGAGTTATAAGTCATAATAGTAAAAATTATAGCTGAAGGGCGATCATTGACCTCACAGGGTTAGGGCCAGATTGGCACAGCCAACATTTGGCTGAGATGTTGCCACTGAAGACCCCCTAAGCATTGATAATGTTTTGGGACCCATTCAGTGTCCCAACAGTGTTGTGCAGGGTGTTTTATCTCCTGGCCCAGTACTGCTGCTGACACTACCCGAGCTACTCTGGCAGGAGATAAGAGGAGTTTTCCCTAACGACATCAAGTAAAGATGAGTGTGAGGAGATAGATCAGGAGAAAACGGTTCGAAAGAGCCATTTGCTGTGTTTGCAAGCTGCATTGAAATTACAGATAAATGTGTTTTCATATGATTATGCCTTTAACAATACATGAACAGTGTGAATTAGGGCACAGGTTTTTGATCTTTTAGATGCCAGCCATGGACCCCTATAGATGATTATCATAAAATTTAAAAGGCAGCTATACATTTTTTTTTTTTTTTTATGTATGAAGGCTCAATTTATACTGTAAAAAGTAAATATTATAATTATGTGTTCAATATTATCTGGACAGTATTTAGGTTACGTTTTCACTAGCACAGTACTCTATGTATTATTTATTTCGTAGTTTTAATCTAATTTTTATCCTTTATAATTCATTCATGTTTATTTTAATCTCATTTTATTCGTTTTAATTTTATTATTTATTACTTATTTATTTTTACATTTTTTTAACACTGTTTTTCTCTAAACATTTCCACAGACCCCCAGCACTCTCTTGTGGCCTCCAGTTTGAAACCCCTGTATTAGGGTATTTTTGAAAGGCAGTTGTTGTATGGGCTCATACTCAAAATCTTTACAGGTTTATATCATTATTTCCTAGGACAAAAAAAAAAAAAAAAAAAAAAATTAAACAGCCTATAAGCTTTTCAGCAAAATTAAAGTTAATCACATAAAATAAATTATAGAATTTATTATAAAATTATATAAAAATGTTAATAATACATTATATAAATTATAGAACTTATTATAAAAATTAGAATGCTACTTAGTTTACATCTGACTTTACATAATTACTGAAGGGCTATAACCCTTGTGATAAGGAGCCAAGCTGTGTCCTTGGATTTTTCCTGCGTTTTCATAAACATCACGCATTGTTAATTATATGAGTTTGCAGCTTTTTCCTCAATCTCTTTCATGTTTGGATCACAGGTATTTGATAAGGAGCCTGTCTGTTTGAGCTCGTGACCCCTCCAGTCACGAGCCGACGGCTTTATAATTGACTGGTGAATAGCGGCATGTAGGAGCGCTATTTCCTCTCATTGTCGAGCGGTCGTGAGCAGGAAGTCGGAAAAGAAAGCAGAAACTGAGGGGGCAGGGCCATTTAAAAATACCTGCTACCCTACAATAACGGGACCACAGACAGCAGCCCTACGGGACAGTGCTGAGGAGACTTGCAGCACAAAATGCAGCGCAGAGGAGAAGCCACGCTTGACGCAAACGCTACACTGATCACGCAGTTACGCTGGAGCAATTAACCAACGCTGCTGGGGAACATCTGCCTGTCACCACGTATTATTCAGAAACAACATGAGGATTGAATGCGTGGAGACAGAAATCTGATGCAAAGAAGCTACGGTGGATGCATTTAGCGAACATAATGTGTGCTATAGGTCTGTAATGCACTAAGGCGGCAGCAAAGCAGGTGCACCTCTGAAGCGTTTTTCTCTGAAGGCAGTTCATTTAGCAGGACGTTGATGGTCTTTCAGCACCGCAGACGGCGAGTGTGGGACATATTTGACTGGAAGCGCGCATATCAAATGTACTACTGAATTATTCCTGAACAATATTTAATATGGCATCTACAATTGAACGGAAAACACTGGAAACGAATGAGTAAGTAAGACATTATTGTTTTTGTTTGTAGGCTATATAGACAACAAGTACCAAAATAAGCGCAATACATTATGTAGCCTATTGGTTATTAGTGTTTGCGCTTAGTTTAATAAATGTAAGTCACAGTAGAATTTTTCCAATATTAGTGATAAGACGATTATACATTTGTAATAATCACATTTGGACTAATTTAAAGTCGCATTAACTTTATAATTTGATCGTGTTTTCACCAGTTAAACGCATGTAGGATACTCTGTATTTACGCATCAATAATCCAATAAAACATTTTCTAAAAAAAAAAGCAAAAAATAATTAAATATAAAATATCAAATCATGTTTTATTCCTAGCTTACCATAATTGTACCTGGTAGGAAACTTTTTAGGAAGACTTGGCACACTTGGTGAGATCCTAAAGAAAGTTGCAATAAAGTAACATAATTTTCTATATTGTTACTTTTTTATTTATTTTTTTATTGGGGGTAAAGGAATGATATTCCAAGAAAAATTAGTCTTATTAGAATGGGGGACACTGACATGTTTACATATTATGATTTAAATCACTAATAATCTTAATAATAGGACACATTCATAATAGACCCTATGTACCAAATATGGCAATTATGTTTGTATCGTGAGATGTTTTACATGCTTCCTTTAAACAGACATTATTCAGAGGGGATTAAACAGCTCATGTGACTATGTAAAAAAAATTGAATTTTTACATGAAACCAAAACAGTCTGCACTTTTGCTTATACGTAACAATGCTGTATAAAATAAAATAAAACAATCTGGTCACAAATGTTAACCAGTGGGAATAAATGGGCTAATTTAAGTATGTGTGCAGTGAACCAAAGCGCCTCATTTGCCTAACGTTACTGCACTTAACACTTTTCTCCCTTGGGATCACGTATATAACAGTAGTTATAGCTTAAGCAAACATTTATTTATAAATCAAATGTAGGTACATCTAGAAAAAAAGTAGCGCACCTGACAGTCAATTTTATCCGTATGGAGCACACATAACCAATATAGCGTTTTCTATCAAATACGCACTAGAGCCACCTGGTGTTCATAATGGTGTATGCATGTTTTAATATAAACGCTAATCCTCAGGGAAACAGTCGACGAGGTGCTTCAGATGCCGCCGTCGATGCTGACCTGCGGCGGCTGTCAGCAGAGCATCGGGGACCGGTTCTTCCTCAAGGCCATCGAGCAGTACTGGCACGAGGACTGCCTGAGCTGTGACCTCTGCGGCTGCCGCTTAGGGGAGGTGGGCCGCAGGCTTTACTACAAACTTGGCAGGAAACTGTGCAGAAGAGACTACCTCAGGTAAGACTGGCAGGCCTGGATTGAACTTGAATTCGTTATTAACCATGTCAAGCCTGAAATATGTAATAATAATCTTCAAAAAATGAAATGGAGCAGTTTATTAAACCTTTACACAAAGTCTAGTATGTGTTTCAAGTGTGTTTTTATACTTGCATGCTTTTATGGCTCATATTGAAAGCCATACTCTAGGAGAAACAAGTTCTTATGTGTTTCAAATATGTGTTTTTATTAAGTATCATATATGCTTTTATGGCTCATATAGTGTGATATTGGAACCCATAAAAACACCTCAGAAAACATACTCACCTCAGTATCATCCAGAGATGCAAACTGAACAAAAAATATGTAATTTAGTGCAGATGCTGATATTGCAAAATGATTAAATTCTGATGGCTTGTAAACCAATGAGATCTTTGTAAAAGTATAGCAGACTAGTTACATTAATCGCAAACAATTTTATTGTGGCAAGCAGATATAATACAATGCTATACCATGATTTTACAGATTTTAACATGATTTTTCTAAAAAAAGAAAGAATAAAAAAAAGATTGGATAATCAAGTACACCTAAGTTGCTTCAGTCCAGTAAGCATTCAACTTTTAATACTATTAACAATATGAAATGTATTCTTATATTTACTTTATAAAAAAAACTGTAAAGATATTACTGCAGTAAGACAGGTTTACCACAAACTGAAGGACAGGCATTTTTAGAATGTTAATAAAAAGACCTTTTACTTGCTAAAATGTCATGTAGTAGATTGTGCACAACAGGTTTTTCTACCAAATTTTGATCATAATTTAGAAGTCTCAGAAATGCGTGTATCAAATATAATACAGTAGGCTTTATAGGATTAAAGTGCATTATTGGCAGATCATGATTTACATGTAATAAGTACACTACCAGTCAAAAGTTTTTGAACAGTAAGATTTTTAATGTTTTTTTAAAGAAGTCTCTTCTGCTCATCAAGCCTGAATTTATTTGATGCAAACAGTAAAACTTTGAAATATTTGTACTATTTAAAGTAACTGTTTCCCATTTGAATGTATTTTAAAATGTAATTTATTCCTGTGATTTCACAGCTGAATTTTTAGCATCATTACTCCAGTCACATGATCCTACAGAAATCATTCTAATATAATAATAAACATTTATTATTATTATGTTGAAAACAGTTGAGTATAATTTTTTCAGGTTTCTTTGATGAATAGAAAGTTCAGAAGAACAGCATTTATCTGAAATAGAAATCTTTTATAACATTATAAATGTCTTTATTATCACTTTTGATCAATTTAAATCATTCTTGCTAAATAAAAGTATTCATTTCTATAATTTCTTTCCAAAAATAAATAAATAAATAAATAAAATTATACAGACTCCAAGCTTTTGAATGGTATAGTGTATAATGTTGCAAAAGCTTTTTATTTCAGATAAATACTGACCTTTGGATCTTTCTATTCATCAAAGAATCCTGAAAAAAAACTGTACTCAACTGTTTTAAATAAAAATAATAATAATGATAATAAATTTTTCTTGAACAACAAATCAGCATATTAGAATGAATTCACTGAACACTGAAGACTGGAGTAATGATGCTGGAAATTTAGCTTTGATCACAGGAATAAATTACATTTTAAAATATATTCAAATAGAAAACAGTTATTTTAACTAGAAAAATATTTCAAAATTTCACTGTTTTTGCTGTACGTTGGAGCAAATAAATGCAGGCTTGGTGAGTAGAAAAGACTTCTTTAAAAACACTAAAAATCTTACTGTTCAAAAACTGGTAGAGTAAGTAAATGAATAAATATGTATTGCATGCATATGTCTGTATTGCCTGACGTTAAAATTAATATTCTTGTGAAGCATCTAATGTGCTTAAGACCTTTGCACATAAATCATATATTAAAATTAGGTGGTTGTCTACCAAAACCCTCTTTCAAGTGCAAATATATTTATGTTTCCTTCTCTGCAGACTGTTTGGTCAGGACGGGCTCTGCGCTTCCTGTGAAAAGAGGATCCGGGCTTTTGAAATGACCATGCGTGTCCGTGACAAAGTCTATCATCTCGAGTGCTTCAAATGCGCTGCCTGTCAGAAACATTTCTGCGTTGGAGATCGATACCTGCTCATCAATTCGGACATTGTGTGTGAGCAGGATATTTTTGAGTGGACCAAAATTAATGGCAGCATAGTATAGTGTTCTGCTAAAGTCATAAGTGAAATGTAACATCCTGTCAACATTTGCAACAAACCCTTTACTAAAAAAGAATAATCTTTCTGGCTCCAGGAGCCACTGCCATGGACATGTTCTAAATTTTCATCTCATATATTTGAGAAAAACTGCCACCAGCAACATACACTTGTTTTTCTATTGGTGTATTTTTAATAACAGCGTAAATACAGTTTGTAATGTATTGCAATAAAAGCAGATTCCCTTTGCTACTTTCACAGAAAGTTAGATTTGGATTTAGTGAGCATTGGCCCTTAAAATAAAGCGTTACCATAAATGCTATTTAAATACATGTTTCACACAATACCATAAAGTACTGTGCAAAAGTTTGGGGTTGTAAGATTTTTTTTTAATGTATGTGAAAGATTCTTATTCTCTTATTCTTTCTATTTGATTAAAAATTATAAAAGAGTTTTCAATTTTAATGCATTTTAATCATGTGTCACATGATCTTTCAGAAATCACTCTAATGTGCTGATTTTGTATTCAAGAAACATTATTTTTTTATTTTGTGCTGCTTAATTTTTTTGTGGAAACGGTGATACTTTTTAAGGTTTCTTTGATTAATAGAATGTTTTTATGTTTATTTTTACATTTATTTTTTTTGCAATGATGTATTTACTGTCACTTTTGATCAATATAATGCAGCTTATTGATTTCCTTAAAAATCTTACAGAACCCAAACTTTTTAACCATAATCTATATCAAAATCAAAAGAGGTGTAGTATGTTATTTCATGTCATTTTTGACATGATTTATGGCTGGTGTATTTTGTTCTTTCCTTCTGGCTGTACTTTAAATTACGCATTTAAGAAATGCATGTATCCCAGCATAATGCTATAAATTCCATGAGTTGATTTAGTCATGTTCAGTAATATTTTTGACATAAATCTAGTTAAAAATGCTTAGGTTATGCACTTCACTTAAGTAAACACTACTATACACTAGTAGGCCTACAATGTGAGAAATGAGAACAACTGTTAGATACAATCTAATCACAGCCAGATTAAGGTCTGATGCTATAGAGAGAAAGTTCTCATTTATATCCAGTCATGTAGCTTAATTCAAAAGCATACAGTGACAAATCCATCAACAAAAACAAGCAACTGAAAGAAAATCACATATAATGTATGCCATATTATCCTTTTGGGGTTCAGAGTTCAGGAGACCTGCCTGAGGGGGAAGCCCTGTTATGGCAAAGGAACACATCTGAAAGCCACAGGTTCTAAACAGAGTTAGAATGCCATTACGTGTTTGCCATCCCACTGCCCAGCTTTGAAGGAGTTCTGGTGCTGAGTTTTATTAGAAGCCAGTGTTGAGACAGTCTTAACAGAGCAGAAGTGAATGCTGCCCTTCTCTAACCTGGCCTGGGTGGACTGACCACATTCAGCAGACATTTTTGTTAGTTGTACCGCCTCTGCTGGCTGCCTCCACTAATTCATGATTCAAAACAGGCCATCGTGCCACGAAGGGAAATTGCGAGATGGTCCCATGTTCTGCAGCTGTCTCTGTAAAGGTCCGTGAAAAGTTGTTTGTGGAGCTCTTGATTATTGGCATTGGTGTTCTCGCTCTAAACAGAGGGGGGCGCCAAATATCCAAACATGGGCATTAACAAAAAAGACAGCGTGTGAAGTATTGACATGCAAATACGATATGTATAATTCGCTTAAAATGTATATTAATTTGGTATCTGAGTTTACTAGAAATTATAATAATTGAAGATGTACACATTTAGTTTTTTATTGAATTTTTTTTAATTTTCTTTTTATATTCATAAATGTTATCATAAATGTAAAAAGAATTCTGAAATTACAGTAAATCTTTGAGCTTTACAAAAATTAAAATAGGAAGACGATTGTTTAGTTTTCAAGAAGACATTTCAAGAATAAAAGACTTTCATACATAAGCTGTTGTTTCCACTCATTATTTTATCTTTTTTTTGTTGTTGTTGTTTTCATTTTTGTGTAATTGCACCCTTTGCCTCCCCCTTTTTTTGTATTGTATTTGTTGCCTTTTTGTTTTCAGAAATAAAAAAAGACATAACATCTTTTTTATTTCTGAAAGCAAAAAGGCAACAAATAATATATATATTATTATATATATAATATATATATATATATATATATATATATAATATACATGTAAATGTATTATAAATTATAAATAAAAAATAAATTTATAAATTATAAATGTATTATTTTATCTACTTTAATTATTTCAACATATTTATTTATCCTGCAATATATATATTTATACATTTAGTTCAGTCAGTATTTCTCAGGCTAGATTAATAACTTAACTTAATTAAAAAGAATAGTTCACCCAAATTTACTTACCCAAGATGTAGATGAGTTTGTTTTTTCACTGGAAAAAAATCAGTCACTTGCTCACTATGGATGCCTGGTGAATGGGTGCAGTTTTCACTTCAGCCATTAATGATTATTTGTGGATTATTGTGATGTTTTATCAGCTGTTTTCTCAGGATTCTCATTCTGACGGCACCCATTCACTGCAGTACATCCATTTGTGAGCAAGTGATGTAATGCTCAATTTCTCCAAATCCAATAACAAACTCATCCACTCCTTGGATGGCCTAAAGCTGCATTTTCAGCAAATTTTAATTTTTGAGTAAACTGTTTCTTTAAAGATATTCCCACCATTATTTCCCAGAAAAAAAAATTAATAAATAAAAACAAAACAAAAAAAGATCTAATTCAACATACATAGACCTGATCTTGTGTGATAACATGCCCCATGTTTGGATATAGATATGCAGGCAAACGGTGTGAGAACCAGCCCTGGTGCAATATCTCCATACTGTTGTGGGATATAAACCATGATTGAGCCTTTTTTCTCTGACATCCCTGATTACAGTTATTGTTTAATTAATCCTAAATGTTTTGATTCACCTCTCTTTTTCTCATTTGAGTTCTATGACATCTGAGCTCACAGTCTGCTCGGTAGACTGTCTAGACTGACTAAAAGCATTAATATAGATAAAAAATCTTGTAACAATTACGAAGACTATTTAGAGTAATAGTCTTCATTACTCTAAACCTTCTGATATTAAACTACTGTACAAGAAAATATTAGGAGAGATGCTGATGCAGCTCTATTGTGGAACATAAATCTTCTTCCATTCCATCGATGGCTTTTACACATGTTTCTGGAGATGTAAGTTATTCTGAAATGCTCCCCATATGTAAGTGTTTCTGGATTGGACTGACCCACGACTGGAGCTTCTTATGTAAGGCCCTCTCTGATGGTGAAGATTAAAGGTTTTAAAGGCACACATGAACATTTGAGCCACAGAGACTCTTTGAAAACCTTTCAGTCCTGCTGGACTTAACCTAAGAATTTGAATCTTGGGTGCATCATCTAAAAAGCTAACATATTAGTGTGATGGCAGATAAAGGCGCTGTCCAAAAAAAAAAAAAAAAAACACCAACAAAAAAATTACCCTTGGTCTGGAGTCCAGCTGTCGGCAGCTTGAAGGCTCTATCAGATCTCAGCTGTTGACTGAATATACAGTCCATATATAGGATAATGTACAGTATTACAACTAAAGACTAAAATTGTTCCAATTTGATGAGGAACTTCAACGTAAAGGAATAGCTCACCCAAAAAAATTAACATCTGCTGAAAATGTACTCACCCTCAGGATATCCAAGATGTAGATGTGTTTGTTTCTTCTTTGGAACAGATCTGGACAAATTCAGCATTACATTTCTTGCTCACCAATGGATCCTCTGCAGTGAATGGGTGCCGTCAGAATGAGAGTCCAAACAGATAAAAACATCACAATAATCCACAAGTATTCCACATGACTACTTGATGATTTTAAGATGATTTTAACTTCAAAACATTGCTTCTAATTAAAATTACTCCAACTGAAATTCCTCTATATACAATATATTGCTTTCTCCAGTGAAAAATCATTTCTTCTGAATCAGGAGAGAAATATGCACAGATCAAGGACAGTTTACAGGCAAAAACAGTCCAAAAGAGTTCTAAACAGATGTCAGTTGGTTTTAATGTGGGAGGACAACAAGAGATTCACTTATGATGTATGGGCATTATTATGGTTTACGAACTCATATTTTGACCAGAAGCGTTTGTTTAAACTTAAAATGCCTTATATTACAGATTTGTTTCTTACAAACATGCAGCTTTTTGCTTCATAAGATGTTAATTGATGCACTGGAGTCATGTGGATTACTTGTGGATTATTGTGATGTTTTTATCAGCTGTTTGGACTCTCATTCTGACGGCACCCATTCACTGCAGAGGATCCATTGGTGAGCAAGTGATGTAATGCTAAATTTCTCCAAATCTGTTCTGATGAAGAAACAAACTCATCTCGGATAGTCTGGGGTGAGGACGTTCTATGCAAATTTTCATTTTTGTGGGGTGAACTATTCCTTTAAAAGCATGTCTGATCTCATACATGTGAATGTGATGAGAGTCAAATTCTGTGGTACCCATATAACATATAAAGCATGAATGTTCTGATGAAATTTCAAACCTGAGACCAAACCCACAGTAAAGTATCTATAAGATAGCATAAGATAGATTGCAGCGGTACAATCTTTAAAAACCCACAAATCTGGGCATGGAAAATGTAAAGTACATAGAACATCCACATGTGCATCTGTAGTTCATTATGAGCTGGCTATGCTTTGTTCAAAGGTGCTGTCATATAGTCTTTTGAAACTCCATATTGATGTGCCCATTGTGTTCCATAGATTTGTTATTTGCAGCAATTATTTTTGGCTGGCAACCTCTCGGGTATCATTTTGCATATGTGGATTAGGAAACAAAATGATTTTACGTGACTATGAAAAATTCGACAAAGCCAATAATGACAGGGTAAATGTTCTGTGAGAAAACTGGCTCAGGTCAGTGTTTAGAAAAAATGAAACTGGGATAAACAGACGAGTGATAAAACATCACTAAACCAAACCCTGTCCAAAACAGGGAAGAAATGTTTTTCATTATCTAGGGAATTTTCTACGATCTATTATTTATTCCATCTGCATCTTTCCCTCCAACTTTCTGACTCCACTTTATCTCCATAGCTCATTTCTGTTTGATACTAGAATCTGCATGGATTTTGTTCTTCTGTATTGTCTTCTAAGCTGCCTCAATACATTTTGCACAACACGTAATTGTTTACAGAAACGGCACTCTAAACTTTACAGCTTTCCCCCCTCATCTATGATGATTTACAGTTAACAGACTAGCTCATAACATAAATCTGAACCAAAAGCTGAGGAAGATGACATTTTCAGTGGTGACCCCAGATTGCAGTGGAAGAGTGCACTCCATTTTTAACTGTATTTCAGATATTTATTTAATGCTTCAAAGGTTAAACATTTCTTTATTATAACATTAGTAATAAATGTAAACAAACAGCATCCAATTTACTTGAGTAGCACACCAACATGCTACAAAGATAAGGATATTTATATTTGGAAAATGACAAAAAAAAGTCTGGACATATATGTATTGCATGTCTTCTGAGAAACAATATCTGAAAATTATTAATTAGTAGAAACTACCCAGTGGGCAATTGATGTTTTGACATCAAATTGACATCAAAAGACAGGTCAAATATGCAAATCAAACTGACGTCAAAAACGTGACATGATTTGATGTAAATTGAATGTCAAATATGTTGGCCTATACATTAAACCAATTTCAGTGTGGGATTAACTTCCTATTTTCACCCAATTACCATTGAAAGAAATTGCCATCCAAACTGAATTTAAAATGATGTTACAGCATCTTGATCAAGTCATGATCATGATTAAGACGAATATTTATGTCAAATTGATATCAGGGTGCCCGCTGGGCAATAAACATCAAATTTATACAGTTATTTCTGGTCAAAGACTTTAGATATAGGCTACAGAAAGGGACTTTTTGTTCTGGTCTTTGAATTTCAATGTTGGAACAGCATTGCAAGTGCTCTGATATTTAGTCCACTTAGATTTTTTATCGTTTGTATCACTTTACTTGTCCTGTGAGTTCCAGACAGGCTGTCAGTATCTGCATTCATGGTGGGGATACTTCAGTGACTCTTTCTGCAGATAAATTATTAGCCCAATAGTTTTCGACAAGGGAGTGAGTCATTGAATCTTTCATTCAACAGATTCATTAAAAAAAAACTGATTCATTCAGGAGAGGAACACCACTATTGTGTTGCTCAGAGACACGTGACATTTGTTTCTGCTTTGTTTCACTGTAAGTTAATTCTCATTTATTAAATGTTGTATAAAGCAATATAATGCTGCCAATCATGCTGGTGGTTTTGAATGTGGCACCACTGATAACTGGGGCAACAACAATGCTCTTGCTATTGTTAAATATATCATAAGTCAATGAAAAAAATGTCTTTTCTGAATCACATATAAGGTCAGCTACATTTAGTCGGACCTGGGGTGACAGGAAGGGTTAAGGTTTCAGGAAAGGCAACAAGTTCCACATTGGCATCAAAACATCCACACATGTTGGGATGCCTGGGATCATTTTTTGTTCAGGTAGGTGATGGGAAATGGCAGCACTCTGGATTCAGTGTTTGAGTTTGATCCAGTTTCTTGCAGTAATTGCCCTTCCCATAACAGGCCTGCTTTCAATCAACTCAAAACATCACTAGGATGTGCTTCGAGATGGTTGACCTTCGAAATCTGCTTGAAGGGAACAGGATGAGATGAAATTTGTAGCCCGCTATAAAAACTTTGAAACATTACAATTATAATAAAATAGAACATTTTGTTTAAACTATAGCTCTGAAACAATCCTCAGTGCCAAAAAAATGAAAATAAATAGCCTGTGATGTGTAGCACTATAGAACACACACATACACACAAAGGAACAGTAAAGGCATTTAGAATGGTAAAAAGATTTCTATTTTAAATAAATCCTGATATTTTGAACTTTATATTCATCCAAAAATATAAAAAAAAATAAAGTATCAAAAATATTAAGCAGCAAAACTGTTTTCAACATTGATAATAATAGGAAATGTTTCTTGAGCACAAAATAATGTGACACTAAAAAATCCATATACAGTATGTACTCTACTCTGTATTCTAAACATGTTAGATTCCATTTCTTTCTTTTCTTTAAAAGAGATGACTTTAGACCTGTCAGTATTAATAATACAATTTCCTGAGACAATATACAGATATAACCACACAGATAGGGGTTTGAAGCCTGATTTGAAAAATAAGTGTTCATATTCCTCCAAACAATACTAATGCATTGTTAGTTTTTATATACACAAAGCAAGGGATACTATACCGAATACCATAGCCAATGAACTGCAATATGTCCTTGGTCTTATGGGTTCATGGTAACAACAAGCTTTTCTGCTATATCCCATAATCCTTCTCTGCTCTGTTTAGCTGTGCCATGGTTAAAGCTTTCCTCTTTTGTAAAAACGACAGATTCTTCTTTAGACTCTACAGTAAAAGTCTGTACCTCAGTTACAGCTCTTATAATATAATTATATATGATAATTACATTATTGACATTCCCTAATATAAAATAAGCCAGTCACTGTTCTATGCAATGAAGTATAAGACTGATAGCAGAACAGCTGGGAATCAAGACTAAGGTTCATTCTTATCATTTCAACTGAACTGGAGGCATTTCAGAGCCAGAGGGTGACTGAAAAACATTTTCGTTCCATGTGATATCAATTGAAATATTAGCTGTAATTGAATAAGCTATCGGTGGGCAGGGCGCGTGAGCCTAAGGCGTAAAGTGAAAAAGTGGATGAGAGGGTCTTTTGTCTTCAACACTTTGTTTAACCAGAACCTAAAAACCTGAGTCATGTGGCTTTACGAGCCACCGAGCCATTGAGATGTATATAAAGATGAAAGTAAAGATCAGTTACATAATAAAAACTGGATACATATTATAACATTAAATCTTTATAAAATGTATATAAATTACTGGACATTATCTAATGGTATTAATCAATTAATAAAGTGAGAATTTTTCATACCAGTGCTGATTAATAGTGAGAACTGGAATGAACCCTATGTGTCAACCCAACTATCTTACCCTCTACATCTTTGAACAGTTGAATTGAGACATGGCACTTCTTAACAAGTGTCCTTTCCATGTTAAGACAGGGAGTATGACTTTCATTAGAGTATGAAAGAGCCTCAGTCTTGTCTCTGTCAGGACATTCCAGATAATTACTGGTTGAGAAGATCCTCTGTTCATACTTCGGCATGAACTCAGACCCAGCGGTCAATACTGCTGAACCACCTGTAGAAGTGGTGTGAGAGAAACAGTGCATAAAATGGATCTATCAAAAAATATCAAACTTACAGTGGCCCAGTAGTGCACAACACAACGAAATCTCCACAACACACGGAAACAAGCCGCAACGTAATGAAACTAGCACAACACAATGGAAACAAGCTGCGACACAACAAAATTAGCACAACACAATGGAAACAAGCTGCGACACAACAAAATTAGCACAACACAATGGAAACAAGCCACAACACAAAAGAAACAAGTTGCAACACAACAAGATTAGCACAACACAATGGAAACAAGCCACAACACAAAATAAACAAGCTGCAACACAACAAGATTAGCACAACACAATGGAAACAAGCCACAACACAAAATAAACAAGCTGCAACACAACAAGATTAGCACAACACAATGGAAACAAGCCGCAACACAACAAAATTAGCACAGCACAATGGAAACAAGCCGCAACACAACAGAAACAAGCCACAACACAACAAGATTAGCACAACACAATGGAAACAAGCTGCAACACAACAAAATTAGCACAGCACAATGGAAACAAGCCGCAACACAACAGAAACAAGCTGCAACACAACAAGATTAGCACAACACAATGGAAACAAGCTGCAACACAACAAAATTAGCACAGCACAATGGAAACAAGCCACAACACAACAAAATTAGCACAACACAGTGAAATTAGTCCTTTGCATTGTGTTGTGGAGATTTTGTTGTGTTGTGAAGATTTCAGATTTCGTTGTGTTGTGCACTACTGGGCCACCGAACAAACCACATCCAAGTGAACAAACCTAAATATTGCACTGGTGTTTGAAATAAGATGTTGTATTTGTAAAACTGTTATAGGAATGTTTATAGGATTTTAAGAAACCCTTTAATATGATTTCTTAATAGGATTAAAAGGATTTAATAGGATTTGTTGAATTTGCACATACTTTTAGCTTCAAATATAAAATGTTTAAATGTGATTAATTTTGGTACTGATTTGGTTCGGTTCAATGTTTAAACTTTAAATTTCTTTGTTGCAGTAAATATTTATGAACAAAATGGGAATTGCAATGGAAAATCCACTTGGAAAGTCAGTGTCCACTATTGCACTATGGCTGTTTAATATGAGCAAGAGTTTAAGAAACACACTTTCAGTTAATTTAATGCATAAGCAACTTAGAAGATTCTAGTGAGTTTTTTTTTTTTTTAAGTGTTGCAGTGAAACAGAGAAGTTTCAGGCCTTAAGTTGTGCAAATGCATATTAGCAGATTGTGATTTTATTTCTTGAAAATGATCTTCCTGTTCCCTAGTGTTCTGTAATGAACTGTATTCATCATCAGAGTTAGATGTTAGATGAGAGATATTTGTTTTTCATGCAGCTTAACAGCTCCTATGTTAAGTACACTTATGTAGAACACCTTATTCAATTAACTGCAGCAGTAAAATGCTGTTTTGATAAAGGTGGATTCAGAATCACTTTTAAAAGGCAGAAAATTGAGTTTGACCTCTGCACTGTTATATAATTGAGCCAAGCCTCTGTCATACTCACCTTAAATCCCACAGCCATTCTTAGTTTGTTTTCAGAATTATTATATTCCACTTTTAACCCAGCTGAAACCTAATACACACATAACTTGAATAGAGATTCCACTGAGGAATCTCTTAAAAAAGACTGGGGCCAATCTAAAGAGAGCAATCAGAGGCCCTCTCGAAACACACATCTTGATGTCATCACGTCCACTTCAGCCTGAAGATAAAGTTAACTAACCGATTCTTGCTGACAGACCCAGTCAGCACTATATTTGATTCCATATTTCTTGTCTGTGTAATAATAATTCAGATCTTCATCTTTCGGTGATCTCTAAAGCCAAAGCAAACCGCACAGTGTACGCAATCTAATTACAGTTCATCATATACTTTTTTGATCAGCTATTGTGGTTAGTTTGTGTTCAGTGCTTGGTCTGTGGTGAAACGTAAGTGGCAAAAGGACAAATTAGAATGAGTGTGGTTAGAGGAGGAATTCACACAAAACCAAAAATTTTCTAACACTTTACTCACTCTCAGGCCATCCAAGATGTAGATGAGTTTGTTTCTTCATCAGAACAAATTTGGAGAACATTAGCATTACATCACTTGCTCACCAATAGATCATCTGCATTGAATGGGTGCCATAATAACTTATATATTTAGGTCAAACAAGGCAGTGTCACATAAATAATTCATTAATAAAGAATTTTAACTTTATAATTAAGGAAAGACTATATATTTTTTCTTTTTCTTTCTTTTTTTATTTTGGTGTTAGATTATAAGTAGATAACACCTAGCCGAATCATAATTACTCCTTTGCTAGTATTACATTTAAAATTAACTTTAAAATTAAATGAGGTCTCAAAGAACCACTAGATTCTCCTATGCGCGACTACACAAAAAGGGTTTGCGGTGAGATGTTTGGAGGGAGTGTCAGCATTTAGAAAATGAGAGAATAGTGCACATTTTTGTCTCTTTTGGTGCTCTTATTCAATTAGAGATCAGTAGAACTACTAGTCCTAATTCAATCAGCTCATCAGATGACAGAGTTCCTACCCATCTCATGTGAATTCAATTACAAATCTCTCCGAGACTCCCTCTCAGACACCTCCATACTCCTAGACAAGATTAGCTTCATGTATTTTGTAATATGGTCATTTGTTTCCAGCATCATTATAATTCATGAGGATTTTTTTTCTCTTTTTTTTGTACATATGGAAATATTCATTGAGAAGTCATTGTAAAGCTAACATTTTTCATTTGATTAGCACCTATTTATTGTGTTGAGGCGGTGAGTAACTGAAGGGAGTAAAGACTGAGAGAATAAAGACAGATTAAGTCACTTACACATATCCATTCTTCCAAAAAACGTGACAGGGAAATACTGCGAGATGTGGTGGTTCTGCCATTTGTGAGCACTAAATTGAGGGGTTGTTTTTTGTCAATCATTCTTTTGCTTTAACAAATTCCCAGCATTCCTGTAATTATTGTTTAAATCTACATAGGCTAACCAGGCTTCAAGGTACAGGTCCAAATCTGATTTGGTCTTTTTTTTTATTCCCTCTGTTGATTCTTGAACTGGACAGGAAGGTCAAAGATGTAATTAGATAGACAGAACAAACTTTTGTTGATGGATACTCAGACTGTGACCACTAACTTAGCTTCTCTCCTTGCAAATCATTTTCTAATTGGAGAAAATTTTATGAAATAACAACGTACACATCTTTTTGTTGTGTAATTTTACAGAAAACCCCAGAAAACCAAAAATATCTTACTTTATTATAATAATAAATGGTCTTGGGACTTGTTTTTGCCTTTTAGAACTGTCAAATAAGTTTGCCAAAAAAAAAAAAAACATTATAAACAGATTAGAAAAAAACATTTTCCAGAATGTTTTCTTAAACACATTCATTGCTGCAGCATTGTAATGATTAAAGTTGTTGTTGCTGTTGTTATGACAATGCTTGTGTACTTGTATGATATCATATATATCATTGAATGAAGTACGAAAATTACAGACTTACAAACTAAAAGTAGTAGCTCAACTAGTGCATGCCACAAGCAATGCAAAAATCACAGGTTCAAGTTCCCAGGAATGTGGTTTTGTAGAGATCACATATTACAGAGCTTCCTTTTTCTAAAATATGCAACTTCATTAGAGGAAAAAACTTGTCACACATATCTCTCATTATACCTTAAATTGATCTGCGACCACAGAAATATACAAAGACATCTGCACCGTCCTTGTGTGAAAATGCAAAAATGTAATGTTTTGCCAAAAACAAACAAACAAGCAAAAACATGATTCTGTTCATGAAGCTGCTGAGCACATTGTGTTGGTGTGATGCAGATGGACGCCATTAGTCAGTTAAAGCAAGCTGTCAGAGCTGCAAACGCGGTTATTTTCAGTAATTGGGTGCTTGCGATATTATTAAAACATACTGATAAAATATTTAACAAAATGTGACATTTGATTAAAACATACAAATGCATTAATGCAAAAAAGTCTTACAACTTACGTTACCTCGCAGGAAGATGGTGATCAAGTAACTCATCTTGTAACTCATTTGCCATTGGTTAAACTGATGGTGTTACAACTCAACCTACACGACTCTTCCCTAATTAAATAACACCCAGCAGTAAAGCTCATTTAATTGAAATAGTAAACTTGTATAATGGCAAAAAAATCTGAAAAGTTTTTTTTTTTTTTTTTACTTTCCTACTTTTATGCTTATAGGTCTTATGTGCTTATATTTTACATTACAATTTTGAACCATTTTGATTGAGTAATGATGGAAGTTTTTTCAAATATTTTCGTGTAAAATGTTTGTATATGACATTTACTTCTGTTAGTAGTGCCCCTAATTGCATTACTGTCGGGCGTTGTGTTCCTCACGTGTTAGTTGGAGGGAAAAGCTCCTGACCTCTTATCATGACGGGACCACCGACTCTAGCAGACACCAGGACAACATCCTCCGTCCACAATTCTCTCTCTCTCTCTCTCCTCCAAACCTCAAAGACGCTTTCTAGCATTTGCTTTTGCGTAGTCTCTGGAAAACATCTGAATCATTTTAACCAACTCCAGCTGTCGCCCTGGTGTGGGTGTGTGAGAAAGCGCATGGCCGTCTGTGAATGAGAGGAGACTCGAGCGAGGGTGACGTTTAGATTTAGGCTACAAAAAAAAAAAAGTTAGGATATTTTGCCTCTGTTTTTTGTCGGTATGAACGCAGATACGTGCGTCTCATACTGCGATATGACCTCCATGGATTCATATTATTCGCCATCATCAGGGCAAGGGAGAGTCCAACAGGCCAGTCCTTACAGGACGCTCCAGCCGAGCGACTCCAAATACAGTCCCACTTTCCTCCCCGCCAAAGGTCAAGCTTACGGGGACAAGCCGCGGAGTCCTTTCCACCAAGAGTGTCCGTCACTGGATGATAGCACACCCGAGAGCGCCTACAGCAAGTACCATCTTTTCATGCAGAGACCCACATGCAAAACCCCTCCTGAAGACAGCAAACTGGAGGACGGCGCGCTCATCTCATGCTATGGTGAGTGGCATCTACAGCAGATGCTTCGTGTGTTCATTTATCAGTATATCTTCAGAAATGTCATAGACTACAATCTGGTTGAATTTTGATGCTTAGGATGTCAGTGGAATCTGATAATAGTTCCGTATCAGAACATCTCCCGGTTGAGGGCAAAAGAAGGCCTTTAACAATCATAAACTTTAATTTGTTCGCACATTTGTTCCATGCAGAGTTCACACCGCTAAAAGGAAGAAAAAAAATGTTTATATGTGCCTTAAATGAAGTAGTAGGCTACAATGGTGCTAAAGTCACAAACTTTTTTTTTTTTTTTTTTACTACCACTTTTAAATTATTGACAAGGAAATTAAATTAAATGTTTAGAATATTTTTAATTTGTAATAGACTGAAAATGATTTAGTCCGAATTATTATTATTATTTTTTTTTAGGCTAATACATTCTATAGCCTATATCCACAAAATCTAGAAATCAAAATCTCTCTAATTGACATAATCGCAAAACTGCTAGGATTTTTCTACATGACATCTTTGTATTTATTAAATCGAATAAATGTTTTTTTTTTTTATTTTTTTTTCGCTCACAACTGTGTGTTGTGTGTTTGGATTTAAGAAATATGACTTTTCTGTTTAATGCAATGAGCTGCAAACGAGGAAGCGTAAATTCACTAAATAAATGTTAAAACATAATTAGGCCTGATTCATTTTGGCTATTCAGACAAGTAGGCTATATATTATAAAATAGACTTTGCCTCAGAGTGATTAATCGGACCATTAGGCTACAAACCGTTCAAGCACTTTCTCAAGGCTGCAATTATCCAAATCCACATTCATTCTCGCCTGTTATTTGTCACTTCTAACATTTTACGGTCACTCAGACGTTGCCGAAAATTCTGGGGTTTTTTACTCCTAATAAATAAATAAATAAAATAAAAAAAAGACACATATAAACAATATTCGTTTGGTGGTCTCATAAACAATCAAAGCAGAAGTAATGGAAATGACTACAGATGTTACTAAATGCATACAGTGACTAAAAGTTTATCATTCTCTTCTTACTTACAAACAGTGGCATGAAAATCCATCTTTGTGGCTATAAATCAAGCATGGTTTATTTACGATGTGTTGACCGCAGGCCAGTGAAAACAGACACCGAATGTATCATCAGCGCATTTTACATTAAGATTTTGTTATTGGCGTCAGAAAAATCCTATCAGATTCATTAAAATGTTTGTTTCCTTCATTTAATCTATTTGATATTTTTTACCATTTCGATATTTTTACCATGTAGTGTTAACTGTCTGTTTATTACGACAACTTAAGTTGAAATTCAATTATTCATTTGCTGTTCTGACGTGAGTTAATAAAAATGGTTAAACAATTAATGAAATACTGTATCATATATTTGTATCTTGTGTTTGTATTTGTCTACACAGGACCTTTAAAAACGTAGCTTATATTTGGTTACAACGGCTATTAAAAGAATTAAACTGATTAATTCTATCGAAAACAGTCTTAACATCCAAAATATTCAGATCATCGGGAAATTAGAATGCATCCAGACTATTATTAGAAATGCTTCTACTTTTAAAACAAAACACACAAACAAGCAAAAAAATCGCACACACAAAATGACTACATATTATGTACAACTTAGCTTTTACTGCTCTTTTATTTAACGTAGTACAATAAAATATACACAAATAATATTCCTGTACTATTCAAGAGCTCTATGTACATAAAATGTTTGTCTGTAATAATAATCACATTTGAAGAGACAATAATATACATAGGACAGGCTAAAACATACAATTAACAAATCTTTAAACTCTTATTTGGCATAGTTAACTGTATTTTGAGGCCATTACCACTAGGTATTTGAATAAATCCATTCCATCCAAGTAATTTAAAATAAAACACACACACACACACACACACACACACACACACATATATATATACACACACACACAGTATATATATATATATATATATATATATGTGTGTGTGTGTGTGTGTGTGTGTGTGTGTGTGTGTGTGTGTGTAAATAATATTTTTTTTAAAAATCTTTTTGTAAATAAGAAATATTTTATAAAAATACTTTAGCAGTCTAAGTGGACATGAATGTAATACATATTTTAATATTTTTAGAAAAAAAATGTTTGTCAGTAATTGTTTGTAACAAATTCCTGGGTGTAAGCAGCTATGAAGATATGAGATAATCATTAAGGATCCCTTTCATGAAGATATTATTGTTAGATAAGTCGACAGTGCTGTACTTATAGAGCTTTTTTCTTGTCTGCGATTTGAGGAGAACAAACACTGTTTGGTTCCCACACCATTCTTGGAGCGCATTTGTGGTTTGTGCTGTAGATGTCAAGGGTAAGATTAGCCTCAAGCAAAGTCTGATTGACCAGTCGGAGAACATTGGAAAGCTGAGAATCTAGACAACCTTTTATTCAACACAGAGAGATGGGAAGATGTGCTCTGACTCAAGATACAGTAACACTTCTTCAAGTGCGGGTTGTAAATTTATCATGTGATCACGCTACCTATATCCAAAATATGAGAGGGTGTTTAGCTCTTTCCAGCCAATCAGAGCCCTGTAAAGCTACAGTGACAGTAACACAGCGTATTCATCATGGGTTGAAAGTGTTATACAATAACAATAATACATGGCCAAAACTTTTGTACATAAGAACTAACTTGAGTATCTAATAGTTTAAAATCGTCTTATTGTAATATACTTCCAAAAGAAGGAACATCAGAGTTAATCCCCAACTACACTCTTAAAAATAAAGGTGCTTCACGATGCCATAGAAGAACCTTTTTGTCTAAATGGTTCCATAAAGAACCTTTAACATCTGAAGAACCTTTCTGTTTCACAAAAGGTTCTTTGTGGTGAAAGAAGGTTCTTCAGATTGTAAAAAGGTAAGAAAGAGATGGTTCTTTAAAGAAACTTTGACTGAATGGTTCTTTGTGGAACCAAAAATGTTTCTTCTCTGGCATCGCTTGAAGAACCTTTTGAAGCACCTTTATTTTTAAGAGTGTAAGGATGTAATCTGACAGTGCTTTTTAAATCAGTTCAAAATTTGTTACATTTTTGGAAATATTAATGAAGTACCACACCAAAGAATGAAACCTCTGAAAAAATCTGAGTGATTCATGACTTGCAGCAGTAGGGAGTAAGGCATTATTCAGCGTCAGATGTGTGGTATATGGACTCCCAGAGATATCATTCATGCTTTCATTCCAACACCACTGGGAGGCCTAAAACGACAATCGCTGACTGGTTTACATAACCTTCCCATACAAAATGACATGTGCAAATAAACCAGCATTCAATAATTGATGGGATATTAAGTTGGCTATTAAACATCTACTGTAGCTAGCTTGTTCTGCAAAGCTTGAATCTTGAAGGTTTTTCACTTTTGATTAATTGTGCACACTATTTCCTGGTATGTTGTTTAATTGTGTGGATAACAGTTTTCAGAGGTGTGACATCATGGACAAAATATTTAAATTAAATTAAGCTTTGTGTAAAGAAGAACCAAGTTCTTGGTTCTTGTCCTTGCTGTATCCCTAGCTATAAGGATACAACATGAAGTTACATTCTTACCTGGTGTTTTGGGTATGGAAAGAGAAAATAAACCATAAAGCTTTTATTCATTTATGAGTCATTTGCCACATAAAAATTCTTATACTACATTCTTCAAAAGACACAATGGACTAGCTGCACTATCCAAAATAATTGTCATTTTAATGATAAAAGACTGTAAAAATGTAAAAACCTCTTAACTGGTTTAGAGTGAAACACTATAATAGGTCTAACAGGAGAGTTCATTAAAAATGTATAGTTTTTGGAAAAGGTAAGACTTTAGTATAGGGACCAATTCTCACTATTAACTAGTTGCTTATTAGCATGCATATTACTAACATATAGGCTGTTTATTACTTATAAAGCACATATTCTACATGACCATATTCTATCCCTTAAATCCTACTCATTGCTGGGGAAAGTTGCTTTTAAATGTAATGCATTACAATATTGCGTTACTCCCTAAAAAGTAACTAATTGCAGTTACTTAGTTACTTTTCATGGTTACATTACTTTTGCACTACTTGTTCTCATCTGGCCTGAGCTAGCTTGCTTGTTTTTAATATGAAAAAGTCTATTTTTAGAGTTGTCAGTCAATAAATGGAAAAACAAAGTAACTGGCATTACTTATTTAAAAAAATAACTCAGATACTTTCTTGTAAATTAAAAAGTTATGCGTTACTTTAATGCATTACTTGAAAAAAGTAATACATTACCCCAACACTGATCCTACCCAATACCTAAACTTACCAACTATTAGTAAGCAGTAATTAGGAGTTTATTGAGGTAAAATTCATAGTTTATATTTAGTTAATAGTGAGAATTGGACCTGAAAATAAAGTGTGACCAGTGAAAAGAACAAGTCATCATATAATTTACTTTGAACAAACCTAAATATACATTCCCAGAATTCTGTGTGAATTATGTTAAATCATATGTTGTTAAATGTATTTTTATTTCATTATTATGAGTGTTACTATGATGATGTAGAACTCTAGAACTAGAACTCTCTATTTGTTTTCTATTCTATCTACTTTTTATTCTTTTCACTTACTATTTAAAAAAACTTGCTACATCTGCGTTATCACAGCAGCTATATATTGTTGCTGTTTTGTTGTTTTGATTGGTTCTATTGCCCTCATTTGTAAGTCGCTTTGAATAAAAGCATCTGCTAAATGATTAAATGTAAATGACGTATGTATTGTATTTTACAGTTATTTTTACTGTAAATTTAAGTTAAATAAAAAAAAAGTACTGTAAAATATTACTACCAGATTTATTACTACCAGATTTTGGCAACCACAGCTGTTTTTTTTTTTTTTTAACCATAAAACAGAATGTGTTGCCTGCTAGATCACACAAACACACACACACACACACACACACACACACACACACACACATACATATTCAGCCATATGCAAAATACTTTACTCCACAATGCATGCAATGAAGACAATATTTACATCCTCTTCATGAGCTATTTTAAGTTATAGTCCGCATCTGGGAGTGAAATCTTGGAGACAGAAAGCTGGCACGGTTCTGCGGTATATGGGAGTCATGTGTGAGGTCATTTATCAGAACACTGTCCTGGTTTCCCACAGAATCCACATTCCTGTGCGGCTCGCAGGCATTGATCTTCTCACAGGAACATCTGGAAATTTTGCTTCTGCACAGATACCTGTATCTGCAACATCCAGTAGTGTGAATTAACCTGACATAACTGAACGCTCAATGAATTTCTTGAGTTTTTCAATTGGAGGCCATATTTGTTTTGGGGAAATGGTTCTTTTATGTTATTGCTGCAAAAACCTCCTTTTGAAACCTTTATTTTGAAGATAATGACATTATTCACCCTAAAATTATATGAATGTTACTGACTGACAGTGTTTTTGTGATTTACAGGGTGTCTTATATCTAGAGCTGACCCAGACTATCACAATCTATAAAAACTAACGGGTACCCTGCTGCTTTACAGCTAGTTAAATCACACTTTGATGTTTTTCTCCTTGTTTCTTGCAGTGATTAAATAGCCGCTCCTAATAAACATCTGACCTCTACTAATTCAAAGACGCAGTCGACTCCTTCAGGATGGAGTTAGTGTTCTCAGGGGAGTGACTGCTACTCCAATTAAACATTCTGCCTGGGTGTGAATTGATTATTTAAAAGTGGTATTTCTGTAACCACCGGTTTACAGAAAGGAAAATATAAGAATATGTTCTAGGCTGGAGGGCTTTTGCAATACCAACATAAAATATATGATTTTTTCAGTATTAGATTTGTTTCCAAAGGGGAAATTTGCCAGTATGCCTTTAGGAAAATGATCAGTTTCCTTGTTAATATAGACATTGTCACCTGTAGGATGTGAGCTTGTAGGCAGGCATTTAGTTGTGTATACTTGTAGAGTTCTTGTATCTAAGTAGAGCATTGTGCTAAAAAAGCCAGGATCATGGGTTTGATTCCCAGGCAATGCACGAACTTGATGGAATGTATACCTTGCAATGCAATTCGCTTTGGATAAAAGCATCTGCCAAATGCATAAATGTAATCTAATGTAAAATGGGCTGGCTGCCCAAAGGTAACAGGTTATATCCTCATAGAGTTGATACTGTATTTACAGAGATTCCCTTTCACTAGTGCACCCTTGAGCAAAATATTTCATCCCAGGCTTCTACAAGGGAACTGGCTCTGAAATAAATGTGCTGTAAGTCACTGTGGCTAAAGGCATCTGCTAAATAACGAGTAACCATTGTGCAATGAAGCTAAGTCAAGGCACTGTTGAATACTGATGAAGTGCTGAGGCATTGTGTCAACGAGTGCTGTTAAATATCAAGTGTAAATGGCCAGGCACAGACTATGTAATGTAAATGTAGGCTTTCTGCAATGTTTCGAATAGCACATTTTGCAGCTTTTTTAAAAACAGTATCTCTCCAAGTTATTAGTTAGACTCTGCATTCTATATACTATAGCAAGTAAACAACAACAACACAGAGCATCTCTAAAATCCCCAAACATTTGGACAGTTATCAAACCCAGACTATTGCTGTCAATGCAAAATGGCAGCCAAAACCGAGGAGCTTTGGCTCTGAAATGCAAAACATGCAATAGCACTGTTTAAAAACTTTGGTGGTACGCAGATTCAGCATAACATGGGCTACAAACCAAGGAAAGACAGCAGGGTGGGACTGAAAGTGCTCACCACAGCAATTATGATGAGTTCTCTGCCAAACACAGAGAGACAGAGGAACTGTGTTATCACAAAATATTATGGCAAAAAACTGATACTCTAAACCAGGGATGCTCAAACCGGTGCCCGCAGGCCAAAGTTGGCCCATGATGACCTTTGATTCTGGCTTGCCATGCCATATCACAAGAGCTTTAGTTAATGAAGTTAGTTCTCCAAGGATGGTAATGGGTTGAGAAACAGGACAACATAAACCATCTTTCTCCTTTATTTTGTGCAAAGAGACAGACACTAAATCCACAATAATTGAATTGAAATATGTCTTTTCCCAGGTAAAGATGGCACTGGACTGACAGACACAGAGATGATGCCTCAGTCTGCTGATCCCACAGGTATTGATGGTAGCTACATCAATGTGAAAGACCCCGGGGTCAAAGGTCAAGCAGAAAGGCCTGTCTCTGAGCTCGGCAGTCCTCTGGATAAGAGTGAGCCCGAAAGTAACAAAGGCAAGAAGAGACGTAATCGCACCACCTTCACCAGCTATCAGCTGGAGGAGCTGGAGAAGGTTTTCCAGAAGACACATTACCCAGATGTCTATGCTCGAGAACAACTAGCACTCAGGACAGACCTCACAGAAGCAAGGGTGCAGGTAAGCCTGGTCAGCCCATCCTTGTAAGAATTTGATATATTTGCTGTGTAAATTACATAATATTTGAGATATTAACTCAAAATCTCAACATTTAAAAATCACAGTTGCGAGAAATAAAGTCAGAATTGTGAACTCGGAATGCTGAGAAAAATTCAGAATTGCAAGGTGTTAACTCAAGATATAAACTCGCAACTTTAAGAAATAGTCATAATTGTGTTGTAATTTTGCAATTTTGAGTCAGAATTGCAAGATGTTAACTCAAAATTGCAATTGTGAGAAATAAAGTCACATTTCAGAGAAAAAGTCAATTGTGAGATTTTAACTCAAAATTGCAAGATATAAACTCGCAATTGTGAGAAATAAAGTCAGAATTGTATTATAAACTTGTATTTGTGGGCAAAAAAATAAAACTTGCAAGATATATATGTTTGGAATTGTGAGAAATAAAGTTGGAATTGTGAAATAAAAAGTCACAATTATCTTTTTACTTTTTTATTGTTTAAATTACATTAAGATATGCTTTCGATTCATATACACTTAAGAAATGAATATTGTAGGTTATTTTTATTTCTTTGTACAACATTTACAGCATGCTGTCATTTACTACAAAATAGTGAGTTTTTCTTTAGTTTGTAAAACAGCAAGATTATTATTTTAATTATTATTATAAAACACAACCATTTTCATTAATATATAATATTATATAAATTGATACACATTATTATTATTATTATTATTATGCTTCATAATTTTATTTGAAAAAAATAATTTAATTAATTATATATTACCATTATTACTTGTATAAAAAATATTACCACTATTATTAATATATGATATTATACTAAATAATACAATATTATATCAAAATAATATTTAATACTTTTAATAATATTTATAGTGACCAGAGACAAAGCGGTTTGGAGAATGGACAGATGGATAATATTTTATTATTATTATTATTATTATTATTATTATTATTATTATTATTATTATTATTATTAGTGGTGGTGGTAATAATAATAATACCATATTATTATTATTATTTTTTATTATTATTTAGTATCAGTAAATCAATAGAGTGTATCTTTTAGTAGCTCCGTTTAATCATAACACATCAGTTTGATCATTTTAAAATCTTTTCCTCAGAATTCTATAGGTTTCACCCCATATTCAGCCTGTCTGACCAGACAGTCTGTAGATTCTGCTCTGTGAAGAAAAAGGACAATAGCCTCTGCTGTGCAAGACTCAGATCTCAATTCTCAGTTCTCACATCATGACAGAGAATTTGGACCCAAATATTTTTCCAAACTTCTAGTGCCTGTTTAATGTACTTCTCTACACCACAGTCTTTAAGGATGTTAAGAAGAGTTAGGGAGGAAAAAACACACGTTCTCTGGCAGGGGATGAAAACACAGTTTGAGATGCCACAATCAATTTCCATGCAGAGAATGAGGCATTGTCAGGACCCTGGCCATGTTTTGAAGGTACAGTGCAGTAACTGCATTCATTCGGAGTCCAAACAGAACCAACTATCACACACACATGAGTCTAATTACCTCTGTAGGCTGACAACACTGTGCAGACTCTGTTGAGTGACTACAGGGTTTGACCCGTATTTCAAAAACATACCTACAGACATACGTAATTGAGATGAGCCCCTCCTGCTTTCCTCCCCAGTGCTGTTGTTTAGTGCTGGCTGTTGCTCTGTCCTGCTCACGCTCTCTATCTGACAGAACTTTTTCCCTCAACACTCTGTAAAAGAGAATGTTTTGGGTGATATCATAGTTTTTGTCCTCGGGACATACTTGGAACATTTTGGAATGCAATTTGGTATCTTTTAATTTTCTAAGCATGAATATTGAGATGCGAGCACATATGTGTAGTGAAGTATACATATAAAGTGTTCTTATACATGGCATCGTACAATGAGAGTATGTGTATGTGTGTGTCTGTGGATCCGCACAAAAGGTCCACTGCTCTAGTTTTTGGGTCTCTGAGAGGTCAGAGGGAGCAGCTCTGGAAAGCCGGGGGCTTAGGCGTCAGGAAATTAAACATGAAATGTAAACAAACTCCAGCCTGAACATTCTCCCCTTTCATTTTCTAACATCCTTATTTCCCTTCAGATTTAGGAGAAAGACTGCATCTGAGAATGATGAAAAAAAAAAAAAAAACAGAAAAGCTGTGGACATAAACTTGAAAAAAGTTACAAGAGAAAAGTCAGAATTGTGATGTTAACTTACATTTCTGAGAAAAAAAAAATTGAGAAAAAAAAAGTCAGAATTTTGAGATGTTAGCTCAAAATCTCAATATTTAAAAACACAGTTGTAAGAAATAAAGCCAGAATTGTGAACTCGGAATTCTGAGAAAAAATTCAGAATTGCAAGGTAAACTCGCAACTTTAAAAAATAGTGATAATTGTGTTGCAATTTTGCAATTTTGATGAGTCAGATTTGCAAGATGTTAACTCAAAATTGCAATTGTGAGAAATAAAGTCTGAATTTATATAAACTTGCATTTGAGAGAAGTCAGAATTGCAAGATGTTTACTCACAAGATATAAACTCACAATTGCGAGAAATAATCAGAATTGTTATAAATTTGCAATTTTGAGAAAAAAAAGTCTGAATTTTGAGATGTTAACTCAAAATCACAGTTGCGAGAAATAAAGTCAGAATCGTGAACTCAAAATTATGAGAAAACAGTCAGAATTGCGAGATGCAAAATTGCAAGATATAAACTCGCAATTGTGAAAAAATTCATAACTGCAGGGTGTTAAGTCACAAGATATAAACTCCCAATTGCAAGAAAATTTGCAATATATTGTTATAAATTTGCAAATTAGAGAAAAAAGTCTGAATTTTGAGATGTTAACTCAAAATCACAGTTGCGAGAAATAAAGTCAGAATTGTGAACTCAGAATTCTGAGAAACAAGTCTGAATTGCACGATTCAAAATTGCAAGATATAAACTCGCAATTGTGGAAAAAGCCATAATTACAAGGTGTTAACTCACAAGATACTGTATAAACTCGCAACTGCAAGAAAATTTGCTATGTATTGTGATAAATTTGCAATTTTGGGAAAAAAGTCAGAATTTTGAGATGTTAACTCAAAATCTCAACATTTAAAATCGCAAATGCAAGAAATAAAGTCAGAATTGTAAACTCTGAATTCTGAGAAAAAAGTCAGAATTGCATGATTCAAAATTGCAAGATATAAACTCGCAATTGTGGAAAAAGCCATAATTGCAAGGTGTTAACTCACAAGATATAAACTCGCAACTGCAAGAAAATTTGCAAAATATTGTTATAAATTTGCAATTTTGAGAAAAAAAAAGTCAGAATTTTGAGATGTTAACTCGAAATCTTAACATTTAAAATTGCAGTTTCAAAAAATATAGTCAGAACTGTGAACTCAGAATTCTGAGAAAAAAGTCAGAATAGCATTATACAAAAATTGCATGATATAAATTTGCAATTGTGAAAAAAGTCATAATTGCAAGGTGTTAACTCACCAGATATAAACTCCCAACTGCAAGAAAATTTGCAATATATTGTTATCAATATGCAATTTTGAGAAGTCAGAATTGTGAGATGTTAACTCAAAATTGAAAGATATGAATTCACAATTATGAGAAATAAAATCTAAATTGTGTTGCAAGATATATGGAATTGTGAGAAATAAAGTCGGAATTGTGAAATAAAAAGTCACAATTACAGTAATTTTTTTACTTTTTTATTGTGTTGCAGAAAGTGGCTTCCATGCTTCTTTCTGTCTCATATAATGCCTTACAGTCTGCTCAGCTGGTTTAGTTTAGCCATTAAACCAAATGTTTAATGTAAAAAAGATTTACATTGTACAATGTCCTTCAATGTTCAACAATGTTCATCTTCAGCACATTTCCACCCATGTAGAGGAAAGAGGAACAACATAAATACAGAAAGTATACAGATGCTGCTCGGGTCATTGATCTTTGGTCATTATTTCTGATTGCTCTAAATTTCGTAGACCAAGGAAAAACAATATAAATGTCCAAAGAGACAGGGATTAAATTACAAAGATTCCCAAAACAGATGACATGATCATAATGGCACTTGGATGTCAGGAGCAGGCCATGACATCGGCCTGAATGATCAAATTACTTCGTATACAAATGGCTCCTAGAGGACAATTTAAGCTAATTCAAGCAATATATTTTGTAGCTCAAATAAAGAAAAGTGGAAATGCATTGTATCTTTTGTAATTTTTATGGTTCCCCATTCTAGTGACCGCAGCGTGCCATAGTCTGTTACCCTGCCATAATATGTCTAGGGCTCTTGGGGCTTATGGAAACTGTAATGTGATTGGACAGAGATACATCCCACAATCCGAGTTTAAGCCCAGTGGTATGGAGAGATTGCCGCTGCCCTTTAAAATAGCCCATGAAAGCATAATCATGCATAAATGCATAACTACTTAAATATGGGAGTCATCTTCCATCCATAAATACATACCAGAAAGTTAATATATGTTTGGTCCAGTTGTGGAGACCAATTTTTATAAATCAACAACAAATTGAACATCTCAAAACCTTTTGTTTTACTGACATTTGAAAACTGTGTGTGTGTGTGTGTGTGTGTGTGTGTGTGTGTTTCATCTGGGTAGAAAATAGAAACAAACCTTCTCTATCATAGTGTGAAGTGACATGAATGACTGAGAGAGAAACTTGACAGGATCATATTGGAAAAACATCTGTAATATAAATTCATGAAATCTCTCATCTGAACACAACAGATGCATGTCTGTTTACAAGTCAATAATGAGTAAGTAAATAATGAGATCATGTAAATGTCAGTAAATTACTTTGTTTTACTGAAATATATCAGAATACTGAACTCCAACCATTTGTATATTGTCCTCTATTGTTATAATATCAACATATTTGATGGTGCTAAATTTATACTGATATAGCCCCAGTCAGTAATGTATCATATATAATGTATTTTTGTGGAAAGTGGAAAGACTGAATTTAGGTGGATCAGACTTTATGTAAGTATTTACTTATTATTTTACCTGTAATAAATAAATATTATATATAATTGTATATATATATATATATATATATATATATATATATATACACATACACAGTGGGTACGGAAAGTATTCAGACCCCCTTAAATTTTTCACTCTTTGTTATATTACAGCCATTTGCTAAAATCATTTAAGTTCATTTTTTTCCTCATTAATGTACACACAGCACCCCATATTGACAGAAAAACACAGAATTGTTGACATTTTTGCAGATTTATTAAAAAAGAAAAACTGAAATATCACATGGTCCTAAGTATTCAGACCCTTTGCTCAGTATTTAGTAGAAGCACCCTTTTGATCTAATACAGCCATGAGTCTTTTTGGGAAAGATGCAACAAGTTTTTCACACCTGGATTTGGGGATCCTCTGCCATTCCTCCTTGCAGATCCTCTCCAGTTCTGTCAGGTTGGATGGTAAACGTTGGTGGACAGCCATTTTTAGGTCTCTCCAGAGATGCTCAATTGGGTTTAAGTCAGGGCTCTGGCTGGACCATTCAAGAACAGTCACGGAGTTGTTGTGAAGCCACTCCTTCGTTATTTTAGCTGTGTGCTTAGGGTCATTGTCTTGTTGGAAGGTAAACCTTCGGCCCAGTCTGAGGTCCTGAGCACTCTGGAGGTTTTCGTCCAGGATATCCCTGTACTTGGCCGCATTCATCTTTCCCTCGATTGCAACCAGTCGTCCTGTCCCTGCAGCTGAAAAACACCCCCACAGCATGAAGCTGCCACCACCATGCTTCACTGTTGGGACTGTATTGGACAGGTGATGAGCAGTGCCTGGTTTTCTCCACACATACCGCTTAGAATTAAGGCCAAAAAGTTCTATCTTGGTCTCATCAGACTAGAGAATCTTATTTCTCACCATCTTGGAGTCCTTCATGCGGACTTTCATGTGTCTTGCACTGAGGAGAGGCTTCCATCGGGCCACTCTGCCATAAAGCCCCGACTGGTGGAGGGCTGCAGTGATGGCTGACTTTCTACAACTTTCTCCCATCTCCTGACTGCCTCTCTGGAGCTCAGCCACAGTGATCTTTGGGTTCTTCTTTACCTCTCTCACCAAGGCTCTTCTCCCCCGATAGCTCAGTTTGGCCGGACGGCCAGCTCTAGGAAGGGTTCTGGTCGTCCCAAACGTCTTCCATTTAAGGATTATGGAGGCCACTGTGCTCTTAGGAACCTTAAGTGCAGCAGAAATTTTTTTGTAACCTTGGCCAGATCTGTGCCTTGCCACAATTCTGTCTCTGAGCTCTTCAGGCAGTTCCTTTGACCTCATGATTCTCATCTGCTCTGACATGCACTGTGAGCTGTAAGGTCTTATATAGACAGGTGTGTGGCTTTCCTAATCAAGTCCAATCAGTATAATCAAACACAGCTGGACTCAAATGAAGGTGTAGAACCATCTCAAGGATGATCAGAAGAAATGGACAGCACCTGAGTTAAATATATGAGTGTCACAGCAAAGGGTCTGAATACTTAGGACCATGTGATATTTCAGTTTTTCTTTTTTAATAAATCTGCAAAAATGTCAACAATTCTGTGTTTTTCTGTCAATATGGGGTGCTGTGTGTACATTAATGAGTAAAAAAAATGAACTTAAATGATTTTAGCAAATGGCTGTAATATAACAAAGAGTGAAAAATTTAAGGGGGTCTGAATACTTTCCATACCCACTGTGTGTATATATATATATATATATATATATATATATATATATATATATATATATATATATATCAGGGGTGTGCAGCGAAGCTAGTATTTGTATCTGTAACAATCACAAAATTATTCGTGTCTGTATCTGTATTTGGATAAAACCGGAAGTAGGCAGAGCTTGAACTGGAACTTCGTACAGTTATACTTGATAAGACCGTTATGTCTATGGTTTTACGCATTGAATTAATAAAGCATCAATCCTTTCACACGTGAGTTTAAAATATTCTAGCTGAGCCCCAGGCGTGAGTTTTTTCAGGCGACCGTTATTTTAGAATGTTTTGCCTTATGGTTTCCATGGCGACGCGTCATGGTTGTCATGTGACACACCGCAGCCAGAGTAGCGCTGTATGACACATGGATCGCTTTTATTTCGTTTTTCCTTTTTTGATTATTAATATTCACAAACATACTCACTATATTATGAAATATCTTATATTCCGATTCTGAAATATGTGCAAGTAAATGTACATTTAAACTTTTATAATGACCGTGTTAGTTGATCTATACCGGGTGATGGGCGCCGCCATGTTTGTTCGCGCTGAATCCGAACTGTGGGATTTACAACACGTAAATTCATCCTCTCCTCCCGAAATACGTTAAAGTAAGGCTCCGGTAAACTGGGAGAAGAGCAGAGTAAACTTTAAAGTTATTTACACAATCTGTATATGGTATCAATAAAACATGTCGTCAGATTATATTTATAAGGATCATTGTTGCTGCTTCCATAGACATCAGGGTGTATTTTACAAATTATAAATGTATGGTTTTGCTAGTACTTATGTGTATTTGAATGTCTGAAATCTAAAATAAGCATTATATGGTTGAAAACACTGAATATTTGTAATAATATGACAAGCGCTCAGCGCCAGCCAACGCGCGAAAGCAGATTTGAATTCAGCTGTTGATGACGTGAGGCACTGAACGTTCTAATCACACCGGTGTGATCGTACGCGCTAAAGGGTTAAAAAACTGTCTATGGTTTTACAGCCTGCCTTTCATTTTTTTTTTCGTAATTATCAATGAAAAACATGCCATGTTTAACTAAAAAAAAAAAAAATATATATATATATATGTGTATATATATATATATATATATATATATATATATATATATATATATATATATATATATATATATATATTCTTTTTATGATTATAACGTTTATTTAAATATCTTCTTATGTCGGAGCCGATACCCTTGTACAGGCAGTGCTTCGAGATGTAGTGCGGTTATGCTTCAGGGAACACGAGTTCGAGCCCCATTTTGGGTACCTTTCGTGATCCGATAAATAAATATTTGAATATCTTCTAATTAAAACAGTAAGGGTTCCTATGCAGTTTAGAAATATGGAAATTGAAGTAATTTCCAGGAAATGCATGGAAAAAGGCAAGTGCAAGACTGCTATTTTATTTGCGCTTATTTCATTCATAGAGTTTACACTAATTTACTTAACACACTTGTTACTGCGTTGTAATTTTAGAGGTTTATGTAAAACAACATGATTTCCTTTGGCTCACCGGTTCCTGCGCAGGTCTGGAAAAGGTCTGGAAAAGTATGGACTATTTGCCCTATTCAGTGTTCTAAAATATAAAATTAATTTCTAAAAATAAATTGATCATACAAGTAGAGAGCTTTCATGACAAACGTTTAGTAATCATCAGAACATGACTGAATTAATTCAAGGCGCACTTTTTCATTAGGCTATACGTGGAACTCTTTAAGCAGCCCTTTTTCTAACTTCACTAAACAAATGTGCGTGTGCCAAGCAAACCAGCAAAAGATAAAGCAAACATGTAGGCCTAGTAGAAAATGTATCTGTATCTAAGCTGATTATTAGCCTTAAATTCATTCACTTCACACACTCATTATTGCGTGACTTTAGAGGCTTGTGTAAAATATCGCGCTGATCCCCTGACTCACCTGTTATCTAGCAAATGCCAGACTGTGCTGCAGCCTAAGCCGAATATTCGGGCAAGATTATTCGTTATCCGTTTATCCCTTATTCGTTTTTGAAGCCATTATCCGTGCCTTTCCGAATAAGGTATTCGGCTTCGGGCACACCCCTAATATATATATATATATATATATATATATATATATATTTAATTACATTTACTAGTTAAAAGCATACTATATAGGAGCATATGTCTGGGAGCACTCAGCTGTGGTTTGGGGTTGTTGGTTTGTGTCACGGTGCACTAACAGCAGATCAGAACTGGCCTCATTGTGATTAATGAGGTGGACCTGCTCCAGACATGGCTGAGGGGAGACAGAGGAACAGCTATCAAAGAGCAGAGCTCCAACCTGTGCTGGCAGGGGAGAGTTCAAATCCATACATAAATAGCGCAGCGTGGACAGCACATTAAAGACGTCAGCTGAAGAGTCGTGGCATGACTTTCATGTGCCTCACGATTTATGGCTTTGCATGTGCTCAGTTTTTCACTACAAGTCACTAGAGGGAGAATCCAGTTCTCAGTAGATAGACTTTAGTAATAATGTGCACCGATATAAATTGCATCGGTAATTCAGTACCAAAATAGAAACAGCATGAAGTGTATACACCTGAATACACAATGTATTCACTCCAAATCTTGGGCTTTTGCAGACAGATATTTCAAATAATATTTGATATTTCGCTCATTTCCTGCAGGTGTGGTTTCAAAATCGCCGGGCCAAATGGAGAAAAAGAGAACGGTTTGGTCATATGCAGCAGGTTCGGACACATTTCTCAACGGCATATGAGCTTCCTCTTCTTACACGACCAGAAAACTATGCACAGGTAAAAGGAAAATCTGTATTACCAATCAGAAATTTCTATTTATATACAAATCTAGTTGATGCATATCCCTTAAAAAATATATGACGCGCAGCTGAATCACAGCCGTGCTGATCTTAGACCAACGGCATAATCTCAAAAGCAATATTGCTTTTATACAACAGTTTAATGAACAAGAAGTTTATATTTACATCTTACAATTTAGCCACAATATTTACAATTACTTTGTCTGAAAAAATCCAGAGAAAAAGCATTAACCAACACATAGTAGCAGCATACCTGAATGAATCAGTGTTCAAATCATTTGATTCAGTGAGTCACTCATAAAGACAGTTGTTTTGTTCCTGAATGAATTAATGTTTTTGAATGAAACAGTTGAGTGAATAGTTCAGTGACTCACTCATAAAGCAGAGGCTGCATCCAAAATTGCATACTCTGTGAGTATTGTACTTGATTTTGAATAAGTTATTGCTTTGCAACTGTTTAAAAAAGTATGTTCTGTAAGAAAAAGTGATGAGGACGTTGAAGATCTTGATGAAGAAGTTTATTGCAGCATAGCAGTGACAAAGTACATGTAGTACCTTGGGTTCAACGGCAGTCGGAATGAACCCTGAACATCCTAAGCTCAAACCTTTTATACACTTAGAGTTACTACCCTTAATGTAAATGAAGTTGCTCCTGTCGTAACAGCTGTGGTCTGTATGTCAATTATGTTCTAACACCCCTTTGTCTGAGGTAGTTCTCGGTGTCCCACACCCGTTCCCATTCTACAATTGGTCACCATTTGCTCAGGATGTGATCATCTCAAATGGTCTACAAACAACATAACTGTCGACTTTCTTTTTCTCTATAATAATTAAGCCATTTTGGGAAATGAGCATGATCAAACATATATTGTTGAGTGGAATCTGAGTCGAGGCAGACTATAGATTCTTACAGTCCCCTCTTTGATGATTTTGGCCCAAAAGAAGCATCACACTCACTCCCGTTACACAGATTACACCTCCCTTTCCGGGCAGGTGCCCAGTGGTAGTGAAGCCCTGCCTTAGGTTGTCCCCTTCTGGCCACTGGAGAATCTTACCCGTCATTGGGTCGACACAAAATTTATCATAGAGACTTTTCTTAAATTTGGCAAAATTACATACAATCATTTTCTTGGGTTTGGGAGAGGAGCACTTGAGAACTATAGAAGCAAAAATTATCTAAATGTACTAAACATTATGACAGTACAAACATAGCCAACAGCCAAAGGAGCAAAAACATCAATCAACAGGCAACATAGTGTGTGCATGTGTGTGTGTGTACGTGTATTGTGTTTTCTTCACGTGCATTCTGTTTATTTATAAACATCCTTTGTCCACGTGTGCATTCAATAGACAATAACATATTTTCTGCATTCGAGTATGCATATATTTGTGTCTTTCTAGTGTCATGTGCAGTGAGTCTGTCTTTACGCATTTCTTAGTGTGGGTATGTCCTTTGCCCACTTGTTTTCCATCTGTGGTAAGACTGCTGTCCACATTTTCTGAAAATGGTTTGATCTCTCCTTGTTTCTGTTTTCCATTGTTTAATCTTTTCACTTTGGACAAGTCTTTCTAGAAGAAGCAGTCAATGCCATTGTTCCAGTCTTTGCCATTCCATCAGGTCCATCCATCCCATGGTGGGTCTTAGGGTTTCTAAATCTTTTAGGCTTGGAGATCTGGAACTTGTAGGTCTGGAAATCTCTGGATTTCTGGTTCTGATGATCACGCTGTTCTTTAAGAAGTCCCCTGGCTCCACTAGTTCCCTATCAGTCAGTCACGTTCGACGTAACGTCATAGTGACTGACGTAATGGGATCTCGCCAGAAAGCCCAATCACCTTTGAGTGTTAACAAAAAAGCCAATGACAGTTGGCGTGCGTGTTTCGCCACGCGCACCCCGCCCCGCAGTGCAGGTATAAAAGGAGAGCACGTGCAAACGCACATCAGCTTTTCGCTTCGGAGCCGAGCCTTCCTGCTTGTGCAGTCACCGAAGAGAGTGTCTACAGACAGCGAGTGTGTTGGCGTTACGGCGCGTCAGCGGGGGTTGCCGATCCAGTGCTGCTGCTTCTTCCGGGTTGGAAGGCGTGCTGCAGCTCATCAAACTGCGGTCACGCATCGACCCCTCCTGGGCACTTCAACAATTTATTTTCTAAAAGAGCAAATCTAAAAGAGCTCCACGAGCGACGGGTGTCTTTTTAAAGATGGCTTCCAGCTCGTGTGTTTCTGAATGTGGTCATTTCCTGGCTTCATCTGACGATCACATTCGCTGTGTCTCGTGCTTGTGCTTTCAGCACGCTGAAGCAGCGCTCGTGGATGAGTCATGTTCTCATTGTGGGAACATGACCATCGTGATGTTGCGGTCCAGATACCTCCTCATCAAACGAGGGGGTATCCCCTTCGCCATGCCCTGTTCTAGTTCCTCCGTCTCTCGGAGGGCTACTTCGACTCATGGTCAGGGTGATCCGAGGATCACGGTGAGAGCTTCCCCGTCGAGTGCATCTCTGCGGGCCTCTCATTCCTCCAGCACATCACACCATCTGGTGTACCGGACGAGTTTGCTGGTTCCTAGGACAGGGCGGGGCCCAGCATCTCGTTCGGAGCGCCAACGGATGACAGGATGTCGATTGCTGCATCGGAGGGCGAGCTAGGCTCTGGAAAGGACGATTCGGCTGTGCTGCCTCCGTCAGGAAGAGTGGCGTTGCCCGAGTCAGATCCAGAGCTGACTGCTATGCTTTCCTGGGCTGCTGAGAGCGTCGGGCTGCACTGGAGGCCTCCTCCTTCTCCCGAATGCTCGAGGCTGGACGATTGGTTCCTGGGGGTGCGCGCCGATCGCTGGCAGCTACCTCCAGTTCCATTCTTCCCGGAGGTGCATGAGAAGGTGACTAGGTCTTGGAGGGCACCTTTTTCTGCCCGAAACAGGCCTGGTGCCTCCTCCGTCCTCACCACCCTCGACGGTGGGCGGCCCAAGGGTATGTGGAGATCCCCCCACAGTGGAGCGCGCTCTGCCCGCAGGAGAGGTAATCCACGCCTTCCATCCAGGGCCTGTAAGTTCTCGTCCGCTCTAACGGCCAAGGCTTACAGTGCTGCTGGACAGGCCGCTTCCGCCCTGCACGCCATGGCCCTCCTGCAAATTCACCAGGCCAAGGCGTTAAAGCAGTTGCACGAGGGTGGTGCTGACCCAGGTGTGATGCAGGAACTGCGCACAGTGACGGACCTCGCCCTAGGGGCGACGGAAGCCACAGCACGGTCCCTGGGTCAGACGATGTCCACGGTAGTGGTCCAGGAGCGCCACCTATGGCTGACCATGGCAGATATGAGGGAGGCTGACAAGCATCGCTTCTTAGACTCCCGATCTCCCAGGCAGGCCTCTTCGGCGACTCGGTGGAGAGCCTGGCCCAGTTCTCCGCCGCACAGAAGCAGACGGAGGGCATCCTGCCCTGGTGGCCCGCTGCTGTCGCACCCCGCCACCAGCTGCAGCCCCTCCACCCGCTCGTCACTGAGGGCGCCCTCCCGCTGCCTCCACCTCCGCTCCAGCGCGACCCCAGCAGCAGCCCTCATACCGGCCGCAGCTTGGAGCGGGTAGCAGGGATGCGGCCCAGTCCGTCTCTGCCCCTGCCAGGCCTGTGAAGCGCCAGGGCAAGCGGCATCTCTGGGACGGGCAAACCTGAGGCACTGGATTCTGCTCTTCACGAGATGATGAGTCCGCTCCTTCCCCCGGTGGAGGGCCTTTTGTTCCCTGTTTTTGTTGTTCTGCCACTGGCTTTTCGGCCAGTGGTACCCAAACTTTCAAAAGAGCAGTTCCTATGTCTCCGGTTCCCAAGAGGGCGAGGACGGCAGTGCTCGGGACACAGTCTCGACTCCCCCGTCCCCCTCTCCTTTCGCCAGCGGGCAGCAGGGCCCGGTTCAAGGACGCGATGCCTTCTCCCGCGCCCCCTGCCCAGCCGTGGAGCCAGGTAAGTGTCGCACCGTGCACTCAGACCCCACTTCGGGACACACTGCCTTCCGAGTCGGGTCCCTGTGATCCAGTTCACTGCCCCACCACGGGTACGTCAGTGGCTCCCCTGGTCCCGCTTGTACGGTCTCTGGGGGCCTGGCTGGCGCTCCCCAGGCCATCTCGCTGGCTCCTGAGAACCATCAGACTCGGCTATACGATTCAATTCGCCCGGTGCCTTCCCAAGTTCAGGGGCATTCGGTTCACCTCTGTGTTGGACAAAGATGCTCCTGTCTTGCGTGAAGAGATCGTGGTCCTGCTGGCGAAAGACGCGATACAGCCGGTCCCTCCAGCCGAGATGAGGTCAGGGTTTTACAGCCCTTACTTCATCGTACCCAAGAAAGGCGGTGGGTTACGACCAACCTTGGACCTGCGCGTTCTGAACCGGGCCCTTCACAAGCTCCCGTTCAGGATGTTGATGCAGAAACGCATCTTTCAATGTGTCCGTCCTTTTGATTGGTTCGCAGCAATTGACCTGAAGGATGCGTACTTTCATGTCTCGTTCCTCCCTCGACACAGACCGTTTCTTTGCTTTGCGTTCGAAGGGCGGGCATATTAGTAAAAGGTCCTCCCCTTCGGGCTGTCCCTGTCGCCTCGTGTCTTCATCAAGGTAGTGGAGGCAGCCCTTGTTCCATTAAGGGAAGCAGGCATTCACATTCTCAACTACCTCGACAACTGGCTCATACTAGCCCAGTCTCGAGCACAGTTTTGTGAACACAGGGACACGTTGCTCAGCCACCTCAGCCGGTTGGGGCTTCGGGTCAACTTGGAAAAGAGCAAACTCTCCCCTGTGCAGAGGATCTCTTTTCTCGGCATGGAGTTGGACTCGGTCAACCTCACAGCATGTCTCTCAGTAGAGCATGCTCAGTCGATGAACTGCCTGGAGTCTTTCCAGCGCAAGAGGGCAGTTCCACTGAAACAGTTTCAGAGGCTCCTGGGGCATATGGCATCCGCAGCCGCTGTCACGCCGCTCGGATTGCTTCATATGAGACCGCTTCAGCGTTGGCTTCACGACCGGGTCCCAAGATGGGCATGGCGACGCGGCACGTACCGGGTCTCAGTCACCCCGTCCTGCCGTCAGACCTTCAGCCCGTGGTCGGATCTTGCTTTTCTTCGGGCAGGAGTTCCCCTAGTGCAAGTGTCCAGGCATGTTGTTGTATCAACAGATGCCTCTACCATGGGCTGGGGTGCCATGTGCAAGGGCATGCAGCTGCGGGGCTCTGGACAGGGCCCCGACTGCAGTAGCATATCAACTGCCTCGAGTTGCTAGCAGTATGGCTTGCTCTGCGCCGCTTCAATTCGCTGCTACACGACAAACATGTACTGGTCCTTACGGACAACACTGCGACCGTTGCGTACATCAGCCACCAAGGCCTACACTCCCGTCGCATGTCGCAACTCGCCTGCCATCTCCTCCTTTGGAATCAGAAGCATCTGAGGTCGCTTCGCACCATTCATGTCCCAGGCGAGCTCAATCGTGCAGCTGAAGAGCTCTCACGTCAGCCCACCCTTCCGGGAGAATGGCGACTCCACCCCGAGGTAGTCCAGCTGATTTGGAGACGCTTCGGGTAGACCTGTTTGCCTTCCCGAACATGTACCACTGCCAGCTGTTTTATTCCCTGTCCGAGGGGACCCTCGGCACGGACGCGCTTGCACAGCTGGCCTCTGGGCCTTCGCAAATATGCGTTTCCCCCAGTGAGCCTTCTCGCACAGACGCTGTGCAAGGTCAGGGAGGACGAGGAGCAGGTACTCTTGGTGGCGCCGTACTGGCCCAATCGGACTTGGTTCCCCAAACTGATGCTCCTCGGGACAGCCCCTCCTTGGCAAATTCCTCTGAGGAGGGATCTCCTTTCTCAGAGAGGGGGCACCCTCTGGCACCCGCGTCCAGACTTGTGGAATCTCCACGTGTGGTCCCTGGACGGGACGCGGAGGTTCTATGTGGGCTACCTCCAGCGGTAGTAAACACCATCACTTCAGCTAGAGCCCCGTCTACAAGACACGCTTACAGGCTGAAGTGGAACCTGTTCGTTGATTGGTGTTCTCCCCGCCGGGAAGACCCCCTTAGATGCCCGATCGCGGTCGTGCTCTCTTTACTGCAGGATGGGTTGGAGCGAAGGCTGTCTCCCTCCACCCTCAAAGTGTATGTTGCCGCTATTGCCGCAGACGGTAAGTCTGTGGGGAAGCACGACTTGGTCGTCAGGTTCCTCAGAGGGGCGAGGAGGTTAAATCCTCCGCGCCCTCATCTGGTACCCTCTTGGGATCTCCCCTCGGTCCTGTTGGCCTTGAAGGAGGAGCCCTTCGAGCCTCTGCAGTCAGTAGAGCTTAAGTTTCTGTCGTTGAAGAAAGTGCTCCTCACTACACTGGCCTCAGTCAAGAGGGTAGGGGACCTGCAGGCATTTTCGGTCGACGATTCGTGCCTAGAATTCGGACCAGCTGACTCCGGCCTGGATATGTGCCCAAAGTTCCCACCACGCCCTTTAGGGACCAGGGGGTGAACTTGCAAGCGCTGCCCCAGGAGGAGGCAGACCCAACCATTGCTCTGCTCTGTCCCGTCCGTGCCTTGCGCGTTTACGTGGACCGCACGCAGATCTTCAGGACCTCAGACCAGCTCTTTGTCTGCTTCGGAGGACAGCAGAAGGGAAAGGCTGTCTCCAAACAGAGACTTGCCCACTGGATAGTGGAAGCTATAGTCTTGGCGTATCAGGCCCGGCACTTACCGTGCCCCCTCGGTGTAAGAGCACACTCTACGAGAGGTGTGGCGTCTTCCGGGGCTTTGGCGTGGGGCGCCTCGATAGCAGACATTTGTAGAGCTGCCGGCTGGGTGACACCTAACACGTTTGCAAGATTCTATAATCTCTGTGTAGAGCCTGTGTCCTCCCATGTACTTGCCTCAGATGGCCAGTAACACCGGACCTCTTCGGTGTCAATCACACTTGCTGCGCCATTCCCCTCTACGGACAGGATACGTGCGCTTTTACTGCTTCTCAGTTCAGTTCCCCTTGGCGAACCCTGTTGAAGTTCCTCCTGCACCCTTGGCAGTCAGGCGTGGCGGAGCGCCAGATGCCAAGTCCAGCACTCGTGTGTTTGCCCAAGGTCAGCCCTTGTGCTGGGCTAGGTGCCCGTGTGTAGTGATTCCCCTTTGGGTGATCCCACATGTGTATTCTTCCACGGTATGACTCCCCTTACGGTGAGCCCGTGTCTTTCCCTGGCAGAGACCTTCTGCCGTCTCTGCTGTGTATTGATCTCACCCCAGGCTGGCTGAGTCTACCTCAGAGACTTCCATATGTAGTACTGCCCTTGGCCAGTCCATATGTGTAATCTCCACATCGTACCTCCTTTATGCAGGATGTGGCTTCCGTAGCGTTCCCCTACTTGGGTACGCTTTCCCAGTGTTATCCATACCCACTGTACGGAACAGCAGTGGCTCTCATCTCTGCCTAAGCCCTGTCCTATCTTCTGTTCCAACTGGTGTGGGGGGACTTGCCGGCTTCCGCAGGGCACTGGAGGGGGTCAGCAATAGTGGCGTTTTCGTAGGGATCCCATTACGTCAGTCACTATGACGTTACATCGAACGTGACTGACTGATAGTGAACGTCTCAGTTACGTATGTAACCCTCGTTCCCTGAAGGAGGAAACGGAGATGTAACGTCCTGTCGCCACAGTTGCTGTACCACCGTTGTACGGCCGGGGCACACAGTCTCGGCTCCTCTGCGAAAAACTGATGTGCGTTTGCACGCGCTCTCCTTTTATACCCGCGCTGCGGGGCGGGGTGCGTGTGGCGAAACACGCACGCCAACTGTCATTGGCTTGTTTTGTTAACACTCGAACTTGATTGGGCTCTCTGGCGAGATCCCATTACGTCAGTCACTATGACGTTACGTCTCCGTTCCCTCCTTCAGGGAACGTGGGTTACTTACATATGTAACCGAGATGTTCTGCTGGCCTTCTTGTCCTTCATGTGACTGGATCATCTTTCTCCACATTACACGTTTCAAACAAGCATGTTTATACCTGAAACAAGATCAAAAAGAAGAGGTGGCCTCCCTTTCCCCCATAAGGATCTTTTCACATTCAAAACATCAAAGTTACAGAAATTTAATCACAGAATGCAATTACATCATTTCACATAAATTAGATTGAAATATTAATGTCATTAACTCATTTCTCAGAAATTATAGAGAATCACCCCCCTTTTGATAGTAAACAATTTTTTCTAAAGTATTTTACTATCATAAAACAATTCCTCCAATTCACATCAGTATCTGCTTGTGACTGTGCTACAGTCATGTTGTTCATGCAGTGCTGTTTCTGGCAAGGTATGAATGGCTTCTTCCTTATTTCCTTTCAACAGTGCCAACTGGGTTTCTAAACTGCTTATTTTCTTAAGCAAATCACGGTAGCCCATCTTTCTTTTGTGTGAAAAGTGATGGTGTCTTGCCTTGTGACCCATCCTTCCACATGCAAAACAGACAACTTCATGATCGTTCCTACTTCTCTCCAAAAAGTGCCTTGCTATGTGACCGTCCTTTCCACATGCATGACAGACAAAACTTTGATGAAGTCTCAAATTGTCTTGACAAAGACTAGCAATGTGACCAGCTTTTCCACATGCATAACAAAGAGTAACACCTTCCGAATTTACTCCTGCAAATCGGCTTGGTCTCTGAAGGAAACCATTTGATAATCTAGAACAGGGATGTCATTTAAAATGCTGTGTCATTTTGAAAATGATTTGCTCGTATGGTGTATTTACATCTACATGCAGAGCAATGACTTCTCGCTTGTGTGAACTGCTCTGTGCAATTAATGCAGACTTAAACATGAGATTTTGTTTAGTTGCATTGGGCAAACCACTGTAACAGCTAAACATTTCCCACAACCTGGATGCAAATGCTAGAGGATGCTCTCCAATTTCCATTGTCACCTCAGTTATCTTTCTCAAGTTAACCAAATCAGTCCCAGCAAGTCTAAGTAGAGCTTCTCTCCTTGCACCTTTGTCTGCACTTTTGTTACGAACCTCCGGTGAGAGAGCACTAGTTAATGAGCGAGGAATGCAGATCATAAGAAGTCGACAAGCATCTTTGTCTGACACACTATAAACATCCACTACCTTCTCCAGTTTTGACAAGAACTCTACAGGATCCATGTTATCAGGGTCAAAAGTACCCACTGCTGTAACAAGACTTTGAAAGTCCATAAAAGACAGTTGTCTAACAGTTTGGCCATTTTCATTTCTTTGATCAAGAACCCTGTCATTTCCATTCTGTCTTGTTCGCACTGCTGCTATTGGGAACCTCACAGAATCATCTGAAGAATTATGTCGTTGACTAAAGGCTTCCTTGCAGTTCCTCTCGTCATATTCAGAATTGGATTGGGCATGCATCAACTGTCTAGCTGTCCCTTCATACAAACATCTAAATGTTTCCCTTTCTGTTTCGGACTTTGAAATTTCTTTTCTCCATTTCACTATCTGTTCCTTCAGAATGATCTCTTCAGTCTTGCAATTTCTCAATGACATGACACTGTTGCTGACTTGAAAATTTAGTAACTTGTTTTCAGTTTTCATTTCCTCTAATCTTTTCTTAGTTACCTTGTATGAGGCAAAAAGAGCTTGAAGTGCATTAGCAACTTTTCTCTCTTTGTTTTTAGGCATTTTGGGACAATTTTTAAATTGAGACATAGCCCACTCATAGGGGTCATCTGCTTTCTCTATCCCATCAAACATTCCCACTGAGCCGTGCTTAGCGATGTATTTAACAATCAGCTCATCCATTTTCACAATCTTATTAAATTGTCTTCAGCAATTCAATAGGCTTTATTCCTTCACTGACTGAACATTATCTAGTTACTTTAAGATAGCTGTTAGTCTAATTATTCACAGCTCCTGTGCTCTGGATGCAAATGAATAAAACAGCCACACTTCGTAGGTCTTGTAAACTAAATTTTTCACTTCTTCAGACATGGCCACACTCCGTTGGGCCTTGCACTTCACTACACCAAACTGTTAAAAATGTAACACTGTCACAGTACGTTGGACAAAACCACACTACTTCGGGTTTTATGTTATATTTTTAAAACAGTTTACTTAGCCACAGTACGTCGGGCAAATCAACACTTCTTCGGGTTTTAAACTTTACAGAGTCACGGTGCGTCGGACTCACTACACTATATCACACAACAGTTAGGAAATAATTCTGTGACCACACTGCATCGTGTCAATTCAGTTACTTTAGAATTTCATCAGAATTATCACAACTTCACAGTCAGTTTCAGTTAAGTTGGAAACAATAGGTCTGATTCAACTCTGTCTCCACACTACGTCAGGTTGATTCAATTACTTTAGAATCTTAACAGAATTATAATAGACCAACACCAAGTTTCAGTTACTTTAGAAACTTTGACTTAAGCACTTTGCTTCAGTTACTTTAGAAACAACAACTCCAATACAACTCTGCCACCACACTACTTCGGGCTGATTCAATTCCGTTAGAATCTTAAACAGAATTTGTAAAGAATAGGCTTAAGAACTCCTCCTGCTAATACTGACTAATCCAGACTGTCTTCTGTCCTTAATTTTCTTTTCTAGATTTTTCTTTAAAAGAGGGGGTTCCCTGACAAAAACAACATAGAAGAAAGAAAGTGTTTTTCTTACCTTTCCCTGCTTTTTTAAAAAAAATTTTGGAAAACCCTCGCTGGGTGGCTCGCCAATGTAAGAAAAAGTGATGAGGACGTTGAAGATCTTGATGAAGATGTTTATTGCAGCATAGCAGTGACAAAGTGCATGTAGTACCTTGGGTACAACGGAAGTCGGAATGAACCCAGAACATCCTAAGCTCAAAAATTTATACACTTAGAGTTACTAGCCTTAATGTAAATGAAGTTGCTCCTGTTGTAACAGCTGTGGTCTGTATGTTAATTATGTTCTAACACCCCTTTGTCTGAGGTAGTTCTCGGTGTCCCACACCCGCACCCATTCTACAATTGGTCACCATTTGCTCAGGATGTGATCATCCCAAATGGTCTACAAACAACATAACTGTTGACTTTCTTTTTCTCTATAATAATTAAGCCATTTTGGGAAATGAACATGATCAAAAATATATTGTGGAGTGGAATCTGGGTCGAGGCAGACTATAGATTCTTACAGTTCTATATATAACTAAGATGGCGTTTCTATATATAACTAAGATGGCGCCGCAGATGGCAGCAACAGTGCTTTGCTCTTCAGTGTTTGTACTGTTTTTGTTTGTTTTTCCTGTTTTTTGTTTCTCAAATACGATCAGTTTTACCAGGGATGACCTGCTGAACATTCGGCAGAACAAAACACAAAATCTTTTACCAGATTTTGAATATTCGGACGTTTTGCTGGACATAGTAGTTGGCAGAGCCGTAGCTCTGGTCAAACGCTTCAGGACGCGCAGACAGGGGAAGCGAGCCGGCGCGCTCGTGAAGCTTCGTCAGCGCGGATTTAAAACAGCGTTGCCTAGCATCCATCTGGCGAATCTCCGCTCTCTACCCAACAAAACGGACAAACTCCTTCTGCTCTCCTGGACAAACAGGGATTTTTCAAACTCTGCTTCTCTGTGTTTCACGGAAACCTGGCTGAACGACACCATTCTGGTCAGCGTGCTTCATCTGCCTTCTTCCAGCTGATCAGAGCAGATCACGACGCAGAATCAACGGGGAAATCGCGCGGCGGCGGGACGTGCTTTTACATCAATGAGAGGTGGTGTACAGATGTAACTGTGTTAAAGAAGATGTGCTGTTTTGATCTAGAAATGCTCTTCATTAACTGCAAGCCTTTCTACTCGCCGCGGGAGTTTTGCTCGTTCATTCTCGTGAGTGTTTACATTCCTCCGCAAGCGCACATGAGCTCAGCTTTACAGAAACTCACTGATATGATCACAGAGAGTGAGCAACAACACCCGGACTCTGTTTTAATCATTCTCGGGGACTTTAATAAAGCAAATCTCTCCCGTGAACTGCCAAAATACAGACAGCACATCACGTGTCCCACCAGAGACAGTAATATATTGGATCACTGTTACACAACAACAAAGGATGCATATCACTCTGTCCCACGGGCAGCTTTAGGACTCTCTGATCACTGTTTGGTTCATCTTATACCGACTTACAAGCAGAAATTTAAATCTGCTAAACCAGTATTAAGAACTGTTAAAAGATGGACTAATGAAACAGAGCGGATTTTACAAGCCTGTTTCTCTCTCACTGATTGGACTGTTTTCGAAGCTGTTGCAAATGATCTGGACGAGCTCACAGAGACTGTAACATCTTATATCAGTTTCTGTGAGGAAATGTGCATTCCTACCAAGACTCATCTAACTTACAACAACGACAAACCATGGTTCACTGCAAAACTCAGACAGCTCCGTCAGGCCAAAGAAGATGCTTACAGAAAGGGGGATAAAGTCTTGTATAAACAGGTCAAATACACACTGGAAAAGGAGATCAGAGTGGCAAAGAGGAATTATTCTGGCAAGCTAAGGAGCAAATTCTCTTCCAGTGATTCTGCTTCAGTGTGGAAAGCTATGAAAGATATCACCAGTCACAAGACACCATCCCCCAGCACTGTGGAGAATCAACAACTGGCAGACGATCTGAATGAGTTCTACTGCAGGTTTGAAAAAACACCCCACACCCGCCCTGAACACCTCTCCACACAACCATTAACACCTTCAGCAACCCCCCTCTTCCCCACACCTGCAATTCAGATCAGCGTAGATGATGTGCGCCAGGTCTTCAGAAAGAACAAAAGAAGGAAAGCACCAAGCCCAGACGGTGTGTCACCAGCCTGCCTAAAAACCTGTGCTGACCAGCTGGCCCCCATCTTCACACAGATCTTCAACAGATCACTGGAGCTGTGCGAAGTCCCCTCATGCTTAAAATGCTCCACCATCATCCCTGTCCCAAAGAAACCCAAAATTACTGGACTTAATGACTACAGACCTGTGGCTCTAACGTCTGTAGCCATGAAATCATTTGAAAGACTGGTTTTGGCTTATCTGAAGGCCTCCACTGGACCCCCTGAAGTTTGCCTACAGAGCAAACAGGCCTATGGATGATGCAGTCAACATGGGACTGCACTACATCCTGCAACATCTAGAGAGACCAGGGACTTATGTGAGGATCCTGTTTGTAGACTTCAGCTCCGCTTTTAACACCATCATCCCGGACACCCTTCAGAATAAACTAACTCAGCTCTTCGTCCCCACCTCCGTCTGTCAGTTGATCACCAGCTTCCTGACAGACAGGCAGCAGCTAGTGAGGCTGGGAAAATTCTCATACAGTACCCGCACCATCAGCACTGGAGCTCCTCAGGGCTGTGTTCTCTCCCCACTGCTCTTCTCCCTCTACACCAATGACTGCACATCTAAAGACCCCTCTGTCAAGCTCCTGAAGTTTGCAGATGACACCACACTGATCGGCCTCATTCAGGACGGTGACGAGTCTGCTTACAGACAGGAGGTTAAGGAGCTGGCTGTCTGGTGCAGTCTCAACAACCTGGAGCTCAACACGCTCAAAACTGTGGAGATGATCATGGACTTCAGGAGAAACCCCCCTGCTCACCCCCCACTCACCATCATGGACAGCACTGTGACTGTAGTGGAGTCATTCAGGTACCACCATCTCCCAGGACCTGAAGTGGGACATTCACATAGACTCCATTGTGACAAAGACCCAACAGAGTTTGTACTTCCTTCAACAGTTGAGGAAGTTCAACCTGCCACAGGAGCTGCTGAAACAGTTCTAGTCCGCCATTACTGAATCCGTCCTCTGCACTTCTATAACTGTCTGGTTCAGCTCAGCTACCAAATCTGACCTCAGAAGACTACGGAGGGTAGTCCAGACTGCTGAGCGAATCATTGGTACATCCCTCCCCACTCTCCAAGAACTGTTCTTATCCAGAGTGAGCAAAAGGGCTGGCAAAATCACTCTGGACCCCTCACATCCAGCACACTCCCTCTTTGAACTGCTGCTGTCTGGTCGATGCTACAGAACTCTGAGCACCAGAATGACCAGACACAGGAACAGTTTCTTCCCTCAGGCAATCCAATTTTATGAACAATTGACATTAAACGCGGAACACACAACACTATTATACATTATTTATTCACCACACATACTTATTTTTTCATTTCAAATTTGCACATATCAGGCCTGTACACACATAATTGTCTATATTATATATTGTGTTTTTGCTATTTTGTACATTGTCTATTTGTCTATTTGTATATTATTCTTTTATTATCTGTGTCCTGTCCTGTTGCTGTCTTTCTGTTGCACTGTAGAGCTTCTGTCACTAAAACAAATTCCTCGTATGTGTAAACATACCTGGCCAATAAAGCTCATTCTGATTCTGATTCTGATATATAGTAGTATGAATGTTTATAGAATATGAATGAAATCTGGATATACGATTACAAATTAGGTCATCCAGGTACTTTTTTCCTACTGTTTTATGCATACTGTGGATTCGGACATACTAGTCATTTCACACACTGTTTTCCGCCTGATATATAGAGTGAGATTTACTAAACAGGGCAAATTAGTGTTAGAGCACAATTCCATAAAAGTGCCAATGGGGAGGGGTAAATTCAGCGCTAATTCGTCACTGCGTGTCTTTTGTAAATCCTGAGAGTACTATTTTAATGCCAAAAGACAGTTTGCACTGGCACAAGCTGTTAGTAAATCTGGCCCATAGTACGGAGGTATACATATTAGGATGCAGCCAGACACTTCTGAATGAATCATTTGAGTGAATGATTCAAATGACTCACTTATACTTGTCAATCACCTACTGTCACTGAAAGTCGCTGAAACAAAGTGGAGTGTTACAATACAAAAGTTCCAGTGCTGTTTGGACTGTATATGACCATTCTAAATGTTGTATAATTTTTAAATTCCCATTAAATCAGGGATTAAATGTGTTTTCTTTGCTTTTTTTTTTTTTCTTTAGATTCAGAACCCATCTTGGCTAAGTGGCAGCAGTGCAGCCTCACCAGTGCCTGGCTGTGTGGTACCTTGTGATACTGTAGCTTCCTGCATGACCCCTCACCCTCACTCTGCTAGCGGTGTGTCTGATTTCCTTGGTATGCCAAGTCCGGGTGGGAACATGGGACAGACACACATGGGCAGTCTTTTTGGCAATTCTGGAGTGGGTGGAACCATTAATGGATTTGATCTCAGCATCGAACCAGATCGCAAATCCTCCAGCATCGCCAGCCTGCGTATGAAAGCAAAAGAGCACAGCGCTGCAATCACATGGGCCACATGATGCCTTCATCTGGGACACAGAAGACCAGACAACCTCAGCCCTAAGCTGTCAGCACTAATGAGGTGAAGGTTTATGCCATCTGGAGCCAATATGGACATGAGAAATGGAGGCTAGAAGCTTTAAAACACTTGTAGGAGATTTAATATTGAAGTTTTTTAGAGGAAGTGGATTGTTCAGTGGGACTTTGAGCTTGAATGTGTGGAAACCGAAGAGCCAGTTTCAAAATGGAGACTGTTGAATATACTGACTTTCCATGTATTACCATCGAAAAAAAAAAATCAGTATGCACTATTTTGCCCTGTTAACTACAAGACTTATACACTACTGTTCAAAAGTTTGGGGTCAGTAGGATTTTTTTGTTTTTGAAAGAAGTCCTTTACGCTCATTAAAACTACATTTATTTGATCATAAATACAAAACAGTAATAAAGTTAAATATAAAATAATTGTTTTCTATTTTAATAGATTTTAAGAAATCCTATGATGGCAAAGTTGAATTTTCAGCCTTCAGTGTCACATGATCCTTCAAAAAACATTCTAATATGCTGATTTGGTCCTCAGGAACATTTCTTATTACTATCAATTAAAAAAAAAAAAAAAAAAAAAAAAAAACCCTTTTGTTGCATAATATTTTTGTAGAAACAGATACTTTTTTTTCAGGATTCTTTGATGAATAGAAAGTTCAAAAGAACAGAATTTATTTGAAATATACATCTTTTGTAACATTATAAATGTCTTTACTGTAACTTTTGATACATTTAACGGATCCTTGCTAAAGAAAAGTATTAATTTCTTTTTAAAAATATCTTACTGACCCCAAACTTTACGGTAGTGTAGGAACAAAATTGGTTTTATGGGAGATTTTGGAATAAATGGTGCCAGTAGTGAATCTTAGAGGGATAGTTTACCCACAAAACACACACACAAAAATAAATATTCTGAAAACGTCTGTTTTTTATTTTTTTTAACTTACAATGAAAGTCAGTGGGGTCCAATGTTGACTTTCTATGTATGGACAAAAACACAAACACACAGAGATATAATATAGGTTTAAAATGACCAAAGGGTGAGCAAATTATAGAATTTTCATTTTTGGGTGAATTATCCCTTTAAGCCTTTTAAATAAGTGGTAAATAAACATGATTTGTGTAATCAAAGTCACAGCAGTAAAAGTGCTACACATAGAACATAATATTAGATAAAATAGCAAATTTGCACTTAGCTTCATGAAAGCTTGCTGGATCAAAATGTTTGACATTTTATCACAATTATTAGAATTAAATGCCTGAGCAGGACACATTGTTGTCAGTGCTTGGTTTTAGTAAGGCTTAAGAAGACGTCTCTGGCATCAGTTCTTATGCACTAGGCTTAAACAGTTCACTAAGGATGGGCCAGAATATAGAGGCATAATAAAACAAGAACAAGTGCTTCCCATTCTATGTGAGACATTTTGCAAGGAGCAGAATTCTATACCAGCCAAAGAGCACACCTAATAGATCCAGATGGGGTGATAGCTACTCTATATAAGCCAATAAAGCATCAGGTTTTGTTTTCTTCATTCTTGATATAAGCCGAACATTCAGATTCCATCCAGCTCAAGCCCCCAAAATACTCCCTTTAATCACAGCCACATTCTCTAAACCAGAGGTAATTGGACATTGTTTCCAGACAAATGCTGGAATGTTATGTTTGTTTTGTGTTAGAGGGACACAATTCTATTAGCTGGAACATAAGCCTAACTTCATTAATTTCCTGGCTTGATGCAGCATTAGGCCCTCGCACCAGCATAGGTCTAGTTTCTCCCGCTGCAGTGTGGGTCACCATCCAAGACCTCTGCTTCTTTTCAACATTCTGCTTATCATGAAGTGTGAAAAGAGACACTAGGTTTGGCGCCATTAGGGTTCACTTGCCAATAATGTGCTACAAAATGATGGATTTTTATTAGATGTTGACAGAAGTAAATTCAAGTTTTCTTTTACATTTAGGAATACTTGATTGAATCACTCACATTTTATGAGACTATTTAACGTCTGAATGAAAACCGACGGTTGGCGTAAAAAGACAATGCAGCAGGGGAGTAAACAGTACATATTAAATAGATTATGGTTAAAGCTACACTATGTAACTTTTTGTTCAAAATTAACCCAATTTAAATAATGAGCTTACTCTATAATCTAAACCCTGTTTTTGCCTCACCCTACATCAATAGTAAGCCTACAATAAATGAAAATATTATAGCTATTGGGATGGATTTCCTGGGAAACTGAATACTTTCATCAATCTTTCATGATTGTTTACGTCATGACATTCGTAATTTTACGTAATTACAAATGACCAAAATATTCACAAAATTACTAGGGGTTGACCGATATGTGTTATTCAGGGTCAATGCCTGATACCGATTATTACAGATCAAGTAGACCGATAACCGATATTTTGAACCGATATATATGTCTGGTATAAAAATGAAAATTAATGTCAAAATTAAGAATAACAAGGGCTCTGACAAAAACTTTCTTTAAATGCTTTTAAATTATTTTATCAGCAAATTGGTTTTGAAAATGACCGATACGATAACCATAAAAATGCTTAACATCAGTGCCGATAATCGGACTACCACTAATAATTACAAAACAATGTTCCGCCGCAGTAACTTGTAGTTTTACATATTTACAAAAGTTACATATTGTAGCTTTAAAGACAGCTCATTGTGTAAATCAGTGGGGAAAAAGTGCTTTACAGACTTCCTGATTGAGATTAGCTGGAACTTTGTTGAATTTCACGTTCAAAAGTCAATTGGTTTTCTACAATGTGGCTCCATTGTTCCTTTGTTATTTCCTCAGTTTAAATACTACTGAGACATGCAGTTAAATATTATCATCGGTTCTTTGTGTTTGTACAGCATGCACTTTGGATAATACAATGATTTGCTTCCTATGTGTGTTTGAATTTAATGTACGATATAGTTTCCTGGTTTTTGTTGTTATTCTTGATAACATAACTAATTTTCTTTTGTAAAATGATCATTAAATACCATCTTGAAAATATTGTACAAGTATGTGTCATGAAATTCAGACATTAACAAGTCTGTGTAAAATACAAAGCATTTTATCCATTTCTGCTATGTTGTTGCTGTATAATATAATCTTGAAATGTATTAAATTAAAATGATTATGGGAATACTTACAACCAACTAAACACATTAAACATGCATTACAATTTTTAACTTTATTCTACTTGAGAAGACAGTAGTTTGCATTTTAAACTCAAAGAGTTTTGACAAAGAAGGTTATTGATGTCAAGTCATATCCATTTTTTTGTGCTGCAGTGAGCTTACAGCTAATTGTTTAGGGCTTAATTTATTACCTAGAATACAGAAATAATGGAGTAAATCATTTGAATGCATGAATTTCAATATACAAAGTTATCTCATGGCAAAAAACTGCATTAGTCAGCTGAACCAGAGAAAGGGTGTGGAAAGAGGAAGAGAATGATTTACATGCAAATTGCTCCTCAGCAAACAAACAGTTCCCAACAACCAAGGATCGGACTTTATTCCAAACAGTTTAACTGCTTTGCAATAGGATCCTATTTTTAATTCATTATAACACAAAGAAATTCAATACATTGCATATTGGAATTTGCACCTGCGTGTCAAGTAGGTCATCTATTGGCAAGAATGCCTTTTGAAATTGAACAGGCAGCTAAAAGTTTGACAGATCATAATTCTGTTTATTTGTCATGTTTAAAGAATAAAAAGAGCAGTGGGCCCTCATTCTGTTCTGAAAAGTTGTTAGAAAACAACTTTTAAGATAAAATGGACATAAAACGAGCATTTCACAGACTGAGTGCCAGAGTTCAACATATTTCACAGGACTAAGGAGCAAACTTTGTCTTCTTCTGCATTGAGCAACAGTTTTGGTCTGCATCCAGAGCTGTAAGGAGGCAGCCAACACAATGCTTGTCACCCAATAAAACCTCCGCTGGGACCTGACAGCCTTCCAGATGAGGCTGGAGCTCTCCCAAATGAATCCATCAGGGAAGATGTCTGGCACTCACACAACCCATTTTTACTTTCTCACTCTGTGAACGGTCCGATCCCTTCACTCTTCTTACATTTCTGGCAGAGTTTCAGTCCCTTGGGCTTTGCTAAACTCTCTCCATCTCACACGCACAAACAGAAAACCAAATGCACGTCAGGAGACAAAGATAAAGGAGTTTATGACTGAAGAAAAGGTGTAGGGTGATACAATGCAGAGAGCGGGAGAAAAATTCAAAGCTCTGCATCAAAAAACCTCAGTAAAATATGTCAGGTTGGTTCTATAGCCGTAAAATACTGGCACCTTTATTGGCTGCTTAAGCCACCAGATCACATGATTTAAATCTGCTTTGCACACATACTATTCACAGTGTTTCATAGTCAAACAAACATCATCTATTAGGTCATTAAAAGCTGTCCATTTTCACTTTTCAAGATGTTGCAAAAGGCACAACAAATCTGTTTTTCTTTATTTTTATTTTTATTTATTGATTTTTTTTTTTTTTACAAAATAGTATTCATGAAACAAATATAATTAATGGTTTTTATGAACTGCCTTAATAGCCTTAATATTTATGAGGCAATTATGGGGTGATAGATCAGAAGTGGAAGAGGTATGAGTTCACATCTGTGAGACAGGATACCAGCTGATCAGAATGTGCTGGGGGCTGATTAATAGCCCCAAAACCCCTCAATCATGTATTATTTTCATGTAATAGGCCTACTACACTTACATATATAAAATTATATCCTATATATATAAAACTTTTGAAGCATGCTGCAAGAATTTCCTGACAAATTAAACACCCACCTTTGCTTTCAAGGTAAATGATACAGAAATTTCACGATCCATTAACCATGATAGATCTTTTTGGATTTTTCAGAAGAATTCAGATGCTGACAGTCTGCAAAACAATGTGTTCACATTACATGTTTGAGTTCTATATAGTTTCTCTTATTTATTTGCTCTTTGAGACGTTGTATCTGATCACACCTAGAAGGTGGTGGTTGTGTTTCGTTTCACAGCCACATGAGGGCGGAAGACATCTTTTGAAATCTCTGCAGATTTAATCTCAAAAACAAAGGAGTTTACAAAAACAACAAACCTTGGTTGTATCTACACAGATATGAATTTTATTATAATTGTATTACATGCTTTTTATCCTTTTTTTATTTTATTTTATTATTATTTTATTTATATTTTTCATTTATTTATTTTGTTTTTTGCCACGCCAGTCACAGAAAATATTGTTTGTCTTTTTCCTTGTTTGGCATATAAATAATTCAGATTTCAGTGACATACACAACCCTAACGAAAACATGAGTTTGGAAAATATAAGAGTTACCTGTATAAATAGAAACCTATAGATTAAAAACTTAACTTAGTCCTCAGATAAAGTTGTTTATATCTGTTAAAACAATATTCAACTTACTCTTATTCTGCAAATAATTCTCTCCAGCACTGAAATATTGAAGAGATTTAAACAGTATCTGAGTATTCTCCAACTACTATTCTATTCTATTTATTCTATTCTAGAAGTGGGCTTAAATGTTACAAATCTGCCTTATAAACTCCCCTGCAAACATGCCCCTACGGGGCCCATGCTGGCTTTTTGCGGGCACAGTGAACTAGGGCCAGGCCACACTAAACCTAAACAGGCCCAGTGCGGGCTTGCCCAGGCGAGGTCCACAGCTTTGGACTCAACACAGGCTCTCTGTGAGCAGCCCACACTATGGGACTGCCCACATTAATCCAATGATGGCCCAGTGTGGGCAGCTGTTCGGGCCCATAACAACTTTTTGTACCTTTGGGCCCATGCAGGTTTGGTGTAGGCAGCCCTGTAATGCAACTAGGAGAATACTAACATTGACTGGGCATTCATTAGCCACTCAATTGAACTGGAATGGCTCAAACCAAAAGAGACCTTTCCAGAACCTGTTGTTTCATATAGGCCAGGGATCCTCAAATCTGGCTCACGAGATTCACTTTCCTGCAGAGTTTAGTTCTAACCTTAATCAAACACACTTGAGCATGCTAATCAATATCTTCAGGATCATTCGAAAAATCACAGTTGGGTGAGTTTGATCAAGTTGTAGCTAAACTCTGGAGGAAAGTGGGTCTCATGAGCCTGTTAACAAGAATTTTGTGGGCAGTTTTCTTCCTTACCAATAGGGGTGCTAGGGCGTTTTAGGTTTCCTTAAGTAAAGCCATGTGGGTAGAGGGAGTTAGCAATAACAAGCAGCAGTAGCCAGCATGGCTCACCTGCTAAGCATATTGTGATGTGTCCAGGTTGGGAAATGTGTCATTTCAAGCCCAGTCTAAAGTAAGGAGTTGATGTTTTTTTTTTTATACAGAGATGTTACTTGTATGTATGACCTTTACATTGCTTTGTATACTTTTTTTTGTTTTTTTTTGTTTTTGTGTTTTTTTTTTTTGGGGGGGGGGGGGGGGGGGGGGGGGGTGTTTGTTGTTGTTGTTGTTTTCTTTTGTTTTTTTGTACTTCTGTGTATCTACATTTTTGGCTGTATGTAGCTGTATTAACCTGAATTGAATGTTCCCCTTTCAGTCGGTCACTCCGAGTCACGTCGGATGACCGACGAAATTGGGATCTCGCCAGAGAGACCAATCCACTTCGAGTGTAACTAAACGAGCCAATGGACATTGGCATGCGATTATTGCATCCAGCTGCCGCTGATCACAGCGTGAGCATAAGAGGCAGCTGATGCACCGCATCAATTATCCTTTCGCTTCGGAGCCGAGCGGTAGTGGTTAAAGCTACTGCTCTCCCTTCCAAGAGAGTGTTCTGCGAGCGAGTGCGGGCGTTACGGCGCGGCAGCGGTGGTCACGGTGTCCGGGAGAGAAAGATCGTCTTCCTGCTGACAGCCACACTAGGAGTGTGCGGTGGCCAGCTCCCCTGCGTGCTTCAGCACTAAAAGAGCATTTCTCTGAAAGAGCAATTTCTCTAATAGAGCAACACGGGTGATCGCGTCTTTTTAAAGATGTCTTTTCACCCGTGCGTTTCTGGGTGTGGTCGTTTCCTGGCGCCTCAGGACGGTCACGATCGCTTCCTCACGTGTCTGGGCATTCAGCACGCTGAGGTGGCTTTCGTGGATGGTTCATGTTCTTCTTGCGGGGACATGACCATCTCGGAGTGCGACTCTGCTATGTCAAACATGGCAGAGTCCCTCTGCCTGCCGTGATCCGGCGTGCACACTGGATCCGGTGGAGTCAGAGGTGATTGAGGATTACGGTGAGGGCTTCCCCAAGTGGAGCTCCTCACCCCTCAAGCACTCCGCAGCCGGTGGAGCTGCCGAAGGAGCGCGCTGGCCACGCGTTTCCTTCGGTGCCCCCTCTGACGACCAGATGTCGATCACTGCATCGGAGGGCGGGCCCTCTCTCTCCGGGGATGATGACCCGGCTGCGTTGCCCCCTTCGGGTGTGGTAGCGTTGTCCGTGCCAGACCCAGAGATGACGGCTATGCTTTCCCGGGCCGCCGAGAATGTCGGGCTCGTGTGGAATCCTAAAAAGCCACCGTGTCCCGATCCTTCGAGGCTGGGCGAGTGGTTCCTCGGTGGGGGTGGCGCTGGTTCTCAGCGCCCCCCTCCGGTGCCATTCTTTCCGGAAGTGCATGAGGAGCTGACAAGATCGTGGAGGGCACCTTTCACTGCCCGAAACACATCTTGTAGTTCTTCCGCTCTCACCACCCTCGATGGTGGAGCCGCTTTGGGGTATGCGGGCATCCCCTCGGTGGAACGGTCTGTGGCCATGCAACTGTGTCCAACAGCCGCTTCCACCCTGTGGGGTGATCCGTGTCTCCCCTCACGGGCCTCTAAGTATTCGTCAGGTCTAACTGGCAGTGCTTATAGAGCCTGTGGGGAGGCGGCTTCCGCCCTCCACGCTATGGCGTTGCTGCAGGTCCACCAGGCCAAAGCACTGAAAGACCTGCACGAGGGTGGTCACGACCTGGCGGTTCTACATGAGCTGCGTGCTGCGACGGACCTCGCGCTACGAGTGACGAAGGTGACCGCACAGTCTCTGGGTCGTGCGATGTCCAGGAGCGCCATCTCTGGCTGTGTCTCGCTGACATGAAGGAGCAGGAGAAGGTACAGTTCCTGAATGCTCCCGTGTCACAGACCGGCCCTTTCGGCGACGCTGTCGAGAGCTTTGCCCAGCAGTTCTCGGCAGCCCAGAAGCAGACTGAGGCAAACACATCATGCGCCGGAGGAAACCTGCTGCTTCCACTCCGGCTGCAGCCACTCAGCCTGCTCGTCGCCGTGGGCGCCCCCCTGCGGCCGCCCCCGCTCCCGTGCAGCCGCAGCAGCCTTTCACCAGGCAGCGTCGTGGAGCCGGTCGCAGGCAGGACGCTCAGCCCGTCCAGGCCCCCGCCAAACCTGGTGGCAAGCGCAAGTGCAAGAGGCCCTGGGACGGTCGACCCAGAGATGGAGGAGACTGCTCATCGGGAGATGGTGACTGCACCACTCCCTCCCCCGGAGGAGGGCCGGGTGGAGTATCTTTTGTTCATTTTGTTCCGCCTCTGGCCCAGCAGCCAGCGGTACCCAAAACATCAGTAAAGAGCGGTCTCCTCAATCTCCGGGTCTCAAGAGGAGGAGAGTGGTGATCCGTGCATCACAGGATCGCTTCCCTCCTCCTCTCTCGCCAGCAGGCAGCGGGTGGTTGCCCAAGAGCACCCCTCCTGCCCATTCGTGGAACCAGGTAAGGGCAGTAGCACTCCAGTCCCCGCTTCAAGTCGTCAAACGCCGGGCTGTCACAAGCCTCAAGCCGGGTTCCTGTGTCTCCTCCCACGCGAGGAGAAATCAGGTGAGTGCTACACTACACACCCAGACCCCGCCCCCTGCCGTCACAGGCCAGGCCGTCACAGGCCCTGGGGCCGGTCCCTGTGTTCCACCTCGCTGCCCCACCGCGGGCATGTCGGTGGGCCCGTTGGCCCCGCTGGTGCGGTCTCTCGGAGCCTGGTTAGCGCTCCCCAGCCCGTCCCGGTGGCTCCTGCGGACCATCAGACTCGGCTATGCGATTCAGTTCGCCCGGCGTCCCCCCCAAGTTCAGGGGCATCCGGTTCACTTCAGTCAAAGCCGTCGATGCCCCTGTCTTGCTCGCGGAGATTGCAGTCCTACTGGCGAAGGATGCAATAGAGCCGGTCCCTCCAGCCGATATGAGGTCGGGGTTTTACAGCCCTTACTTCATTGTGCCCAAGAAAAGCGGTGGGTTACGACCGATCTTGGATCTGCGAGTTTTGAACCGTGCACTTCACAAGATGCCGTTCAAGATGTTGACGCAGAAACGCATTTTTTGATGCGTCCGTCCCCTAGATTGGTTTGCAGCAATCGACCTGAAGGACGCGTACTTTCATGTTTCGATTCTCCCGCGACACAGGCCATTCCTGCGATTCGCGTTCGACGGTCGGGCATATCAGTACAAGGTCCTGCCCTTCGGGCTGTCCCTTTTCGCCTCGTGTCTTCACCAAAGTCGCAGAGGCGGCCCCTTGTTCCCTTGAGAGAACGGGGTGTGCGCATTCTCAACTACCTCTACGACTGGCTCATACTTGCACAGTCTCGAGAGCTGTTGTGCGCACACAGGGACCTGGTGCTCAGGCACCTCAGCCAGTTGGGCCTTCGGGTCAATTGGGAAAAGAGCAACTCGTGCCAGTGCAGAGGATCTCTTTTCTCGGCATCGAGTTGGATTCGGTCAACCAGACAGCACGCCTCACCCAGGAACGTGCTCAGTCGGTGCTGAACTGCCTCAAGACTTTATCAGGCAGGACAGCGGTCCCACTGAAACTCTTTCAGAGGCTCCTGGGGCATATGGCTGCAGCTGCGGCCATAGTTCCGCTCGGTCTGCTCCATATGAGACCGCTTCAGCACTGGCTCCATGGTCGAATCCCGAGGTGGGCGTGGAAACGCGGTACTCACCGGGTTCAGATTACACCGGCCTGCCGCAAGACCTTCAGCCCGTGGTCAGATCCTTCGTTCCTTCGGGCAGGAGTGCCCCTGGAGCAGGTATCCAGGCATGCTGTGGTATTCACGGATGCCTCGACCACCGGCTGGGGTGCCACGTACAACGGGCACGCAGTATCAGGGGTTTGGGCGGGCCCCCTTCTGCGTTGGCATATCAATTGCCTCGAGTTGCTGGCAGTACGCCTTGCCCTGTGCCGCCTCAGAGGGCGCCTTCGGGGCAGGGACATTCTGGTCCGTACGGACAACACTGCGACCGTTGCCTATATCAACCGGCAAGGCGGTTTGCGCTCCCGTCGCATGTCGCAACTCGCCCGCCACCTCCTCCTCTGGAGTCAGAAGCATCTGAGGTCCCTTCGTGCCATCCACATCCCAGGAGTGTTCAATCAAGCGGCCGACGAGCTGTCTCGAGCGGCACTTCCTGGGGAGTGGAGACTCCATCCCCAGGCGGTCCAGCTGATTTGGAGTCGGTTCGGAGTTGCTCAGGTAGACCTGTTTGCATCTCCAGAAACCACCCACTGCCAGTGGTTCTACTCCCTGTCCGAGGCAACGCTCGGCACGGATGCACTGGCACACAGCTGGCCCCAGGGCTTGCGCAAGTATGCGTTTCCCCCAGTGAGCCTGCTAGCACAGACATTGTGCAAGATCAGGGAGGACGAGGAGCAGGTCCTGTTAGTGGCTCCATATTGGCCCAACAGGACCTGGTTCCCGGAACTCATGCTCCTCGCGACAGCCCCTCCCTGGCCGATTCCTCTGAGGAAGGATCTGCTTTCTCAGAGACGGGGCACCCTCTGGCACCCGCGTCCAGACTTGTGGAAACTTCATGTGTGGTCCCTGGACGGGACGCGGAGGTTCTAGGTGACCTGCCCCAGGAGGTAGCGCTCACTATCGCTTCAGCACGAGCACCGTCCACAAGACGGGCCTATGCGCTGAAGTGGAACCTGTTCGTCGAATGGTGTTCCTCTTACCAGGAGGACCCCCGGAGATGTTCGATCAGAGCCGTGCTTTCCTTTTTGCAACAAGGGTTGGAGCGTAGGCTGTTCCCCTCCACCCTTAAGGTATATGTTGCTGCTATTTCTGCCCACCACGACCCCATAGAGGGGAGGTCGGTGGGGAAGCATGATCTGGTCGTCAGGTTTCTTAGGGGGGCCAGGAGGTTAAATCCTCCGAGGCCTCCCTCCCTTCCCTCTTGGGATTTGGCTTGGTGCTAAGAGCCCTACAAACTGCCCCCTTTGAGCCGTTGCAGTCAGTCGAGTTGAAGTTTCTTTCTATGAAAACCCTACTCCTGACTGCATTGGCCTCAATCAAGAGGGTGGGGGACCTGCAGGCATTTTCGGTCGACGAGTCGTGCCTTGAGTTTGGGCCGGCTGACTCCAGTGCAACACTGAGGCCCCGGCCCGGCTATGTGCCCAAGGTTCCTACCACGCCCTTCAGGGACCAGGTAGTGAGCCTGCAAGCGCTGCCCCTGGAGGAGGCAGACCCAGCCCTAGCTTTGCTCTGTCCTGTACGCGCACTGCGTCAGTACGTGGATAGAACTCAGAGCTTCAGGACCTCAGAACAGCTCTTTGTCTGTTACGGAGGACAGCAGAAGGGGAAGGCTGTCTCCAAGCAGAGGATGGCCCACTGGATAGTGGATGCCATCACCTTGGCCTACGAAGCACAAGGTGTGCCCTGCCCACTCAGGTTGCGTGCTCACTCCACTAGGGGTGTCGCATCGTCCTGGGCGCTGGCTCGTGGTGCCTCGCTAGCAGACATCTGTAGAGCTGCGGGTTGGGCGACTCCCAACACGTTCGCTAGGTTTTATAGCCTACGTGTCGAACCGGTTTCCTCCTGTGTTCTCACCTCAAACGGGTAGTGGCACTGAGAGGGCCGGCTCAGAGTCGGCTTGCGGCGTCCTTACGCCTAATTCTCCAGAGAGTTCCTCAACCAGGCAAACCCTGTTGAGTCCTCCAGCACTCCGGCGTCCGGACGCGGCGGGGCGTCCGGCGCCAGGCCTTCAGCCAATGAATTCTTGAAATCTGGTGCGAGGCTAGTGCCCATATGAGAGACCCTGTCGGGATCCCATATGTGTATTCCACGGTATTCTTATTAGAGCCATGTTTCCCCTGGCGGACCACGTTCTGCCATCTCTAAAGATGCAGCCTGAGCCATCTCAGAGACTTCCATGTGCAATAGGGCCCTTCGGGGTTACTTCACATGTTTGAATGTCACTTAACCCCCTCTGGGAGGAGGTGACTCCGCAGTGTGCCTCTTCCAAGTGGAAGGGCACGCTTCCCAGTGTTATCCTAGTCCTACTGTTTGGGTTGTTCAAGGAACACCAGTAGTTGACCTTCTCTGTGTAGAGCCCGGTCCTATCGTCTGCCTTATAGGAAGGGTCAGGAGCCCTACACAGGGCACTGGAAGGGGCAGCTCCTGTGGCGCTTTGGTAGGGATCCCAATTTCGTCGGTCATCCGACGTGACTCGGAGTGACCGACTGAAAGGGGAACGTCTCGGTTACGTATGTAACCCTCGTTCCCTGAAGGAGGGAACGGAGACGTCACGTCCCGTCGCCACAGTCGCTGTACCACCGCTGAGCTGCCGGGTCGCCGGCTCGGCTCCTCAGCGAAAACATAATTGATGCGGTGCATCAGCTGCCTCTTATGCTCACGCTGTGATCAGCGGCAGCTGGATGCAATAATCGCATGCCAATGTCCATTGGCTCGTTTAGTTACACTCGAAGTGGATTGGTCTCTCTGGCGAGATCCCAATTTCGTCGGTCATCCGACGTGACGTCTCCGTTCCCTCCTTCAGGGAACGAGGGTTACATACGTAACCGAGACGTTTTCTATTTTCTATTTAATAAATTTATTTGAAATCCTTTTGACTACTGTACATTTTTGACAATACAGACATTAGTTATGTGGTGACTGCATCCATTTCAGATGTATAATAACTGTTTTCCCCAAAGACTTAAGTTATAGTAGATGGAAAGTACTGATAGTGAAACAGATGTACTGTTGTAGATCAGGGGTGCCCAGCCCTGTTCCTGGAGATCTGCCTTCCTGGAGAGTTCAGCTCCAACCCTGATCAAACACCGCTGCTGCACCAGGGGCGATTCTAGGATTTTCATTTTGGGGGGGGCTCAGCCCCCAATGAGGGTATATATATATATATATATATATTTATATATCACACACACCTGTTTACTGTACAAACACAAAATTTTACTGTTTGCACTTCTAGTACAACCCTCTTTCTTTCCTTAGCTCAAGTATGCAAACCTCTTTAATTGCCACATGCACTGGAATATGTATTACACTGAATGTTAAATTTTCAAATGAAAATGGCAACACGATCATTTTATAAAGTATACGTTCATATGTGCTTCATATTCACTCGAGGAAACAGCTGTGGGTGAACGCAGCGAAAATTTAGGCTACTGTAGATTGGGAACCGATTGCTCCCCCGTGATATTTTATAAACTGTATTTATGACAAAAAGCTGAGCAGATGCAGATATTATAACAATATCGATAAACACACCTTGTCCTCTGTTTCTCGTTTTGCGCAACCGCGGTCTGAGCCGATGGAGGGATAGGCTATATTTACTGTAATTAATTAATTCTTTACATTTACGCAATGGGCCGGCCCACATTGTACAGCGGCCCACCAGGAAAACTCCTGGTACTCCAGATGGCCAGTCCGCCACTGATACAAACCTAACCAACTAAAACACGAACAAATAAACAAGCACTGCAAGTTTCTGCTGGGGTGATGTTGGGCAATGCCTAGATTCTTTGGGAACAGAGCTCTGCGACCAAGAGGCTAAAGGAGTTGGGGCTTTGGGGCTGGTAAATTCAAGGTTTGAGCTCAGGTAGCAGCCATGAAAGGGAGCTCTTGAGGCAGCTAAGACAACAACTCAGGGACTGTGACAGAGAACTCTGATGTTAAGCTAGATGTTAATGCCATTGTCGTCTCTTTGGGGGCAGTAGCATTAAAGGGATAGTTCACCCAAAAATGAAAATTCTGTCAATCTCTCACCCTCATGTCGTTCCAAACCCGTAAGATCTTCGTTCATCTTCAGAACACAAATTATGATATTTTTGATGAGATCCGAGCAATCTCTGACCTTTCCATAGCAAGGGTACTACTATGATCAAGGCACAGAAATGTGGTAAGGACATCGGTAAAACAGTCCATGTGACATTAGTGGTTCAACCATAATTTTACGAAGCTACACGAATACTTTTTGTGTGCAAAGAAAACAAAAATAACTTTATTCAACAATTCATCTCCTTACTATGTCCTTACTACGTTTCTGTGCCTTGATTGTGGTAGTACTCTTGCTGTCTGTGGGAAGGTCAGAGAGCTCTCAGATCTCATCAAAAATATCTTAATTTGTGTTCCAATGAACAAAGGTCTTATGGGTTTGGAATGACATGAGGGTGAGTAATTAAGGACAGAATTTTCATTTTTGGGTGAACATCTGGGGAGATGGATTGCTTGGGATCTGGATGTCCAGAGAGAGAGAGAGAGCACTTAGACTAGGGGTCTCCTGTTCTGACTAGAGTCTGGAGAACATTAACACTCAAGTCCAACACAGATCGGGCTGGAGGCTGGAGGTTGGAAGATCGACACTGAAGTCAACACTCCAATCAAGTGTAGTAGGTGCTGGAGTCTGGAGAATGGTGATGCTCCAATCATTTAGATGCTCCAAAGAGTGGACTGGAATGGGAAGGGCTTTGGCTCTCCTGTCAGATGCAGAGCTGACAGTAGAGGAGAAGATGTCAGCACTCCAGTCAGGCACAGAGTGGACAGGAGTGGGGAGAATGTCAACGCTCCAATCAAATGGGGAGATAACAGGAGTTGGAAGGATGTCGCCGGCTCCAATCATGCTTAGAGCAGACTGGAGCAGGGAGGATGTTGGCGCGCCAGTCAGATTCAGAGTGGACTGAAGTGGGGAGGACGCTGTTGCTCCAATCATGTTCAGAGCAGAACGGAACATGGAGGACATTATCATCATCCTCAGGGTGGCCAGTGGGGAGGACTTTAGGGTCACTGGTATGAAGATCTGCCACCTCTTTGATGAGAAAGACCTTCCGTGTCCTCCTTCCTTCCCCTGTCTTTTTTACCATCCACATCCCCCTCGCCAAAATTAACTGGATGTGGATTGTTTTCCACTTTACTAGTGGCAGATTGTGGTGGTGTACTATGATGGTATTTGTACACACTGCCACAATCCTTTATTGCTGGCTTACAACATGAATTGAGTTGTCCCATATTTGCTGTTGCTAGTGAGCTAAGTGTAGAATTTTTGGCCTTACATGGTTTCACATATATTATGATGTCACATTATAGAACCCTCTGCAACATTCTGTGACTTCCAGTTCATGACTGTAGGTGAGTCCCAAATCGTGTACTATTCTATGATGTTTTGTAGTACAAATAGTGTGAGTAGTGTGTTCACAATGAAAATTCCAAAAAGAAAAACTTTTACTTTAAATAACCGAACTTAAATAACCGAAAAAAACTAAGTGTGGAATGTTGAACACTTCATGCACTCAACTGTCGCAGGTTTAATTACATGGCTGAGTACATAGTGCATAAGTACATAGTGCATAAGTACATAGTGTATAAGTGCATAGTGTATAGTGCGTCATTTGGGACGCAGTTTGTGTGTTTCTATGCTAATTTCGGGTTATGCTAATGCTAATGTCAGTACCACATTGGCCCTTCCATTGTGGGCGTGACTTCTTCTCAGTGCTAATTCACAGTGTATAATTCACGAGAAAAAGATGCATGTTTTGGACTGTTGTCTTTATGATTATCCTTATCCTTACAATTTCTTACTATTTTATATGGAGTTTGACAGCAAAGACAGCTAACAAGTGACAAAAACTTGAGTTTAGTTTACCTGTCGAGAAGAAACTCTGCAAGTTCGGTGTCTCGATTGACCTTAAACATTCTATTAAGTTCCTCCATCTTGTAAAAGTAATGCCAGTGTTTACCCTCGTTTTACCCAGTTGTCTGTCTCTGCGTATTTTGGTAAGTCTTCTAATTTTGACTTACACTTCTGCAATCAAATCTGAATTACTTTAACGTGCTAGCCCTACTAAACACACTCTGGCTCAGCCTGCTCACCGAACTCTTGCTATTGGTTGAGCTGGAATGATTGACGGATCTGAGCGGACCACTCTAAATGATTTGATGGGACCTGCGAGGTTCAGTGTGTACACATTTTTGGGAGATAACCCCATGAATGCCATACTTACAGTAGTCCATGAGCAATAAACTGGGTAAAGAGAATGTATTTTGACCTAAAAATCTTAAAAAGTTCACCTTTAATATAATATACCAAGAACACCCATCAAGTAAAACATTCCACAAAGAAGCTTTTTAGGCTTAAAATGATGAAACAACAGATAGGGCTTACCGTTACAAAAGAAGGTAAAGTATTTGGACATACAGTATCATAATGTGGATACCTGAGGTAAAGTGACTTTCAATAAAAATACCCTTACACTTGTTGGTTAAAAGTTGTAGGACATGGATAAAGCAACTGTAGTATTGAGAAAAATATCTAGCACCCAGTTTTCAAATGTTACCTAGTTTGATATTTTATATTTAATGAAATTACACTCTTTTTTGTTCTTTTCTTTTCTTTTTAACGTGTTACCTTGTCCAAATCCACTGCTGTGTGTTATTTTTGTAACTTATGCGATTTTTTTGTTGATCTCACCCACATGTGCTATAAGACTGACAATTAGGGGAGCGCGGGGCACAAAGTAACACGGGGTTAGTTGTAACACGCGTGGTTTAAATATTTCCAGACATGCTAGCATAACCAAATTTACAGTATTTACTAGTTACCATATCAACATTATATAGAGAAAAAAAAGTGCGCCAAAATTCAAAAGTCTTTTGAAGATATCGCTGAACATTTATTTTACAATGGTAAAATTATATTTCTGGCTTAAGTAAATTTTTCATCTCAGTTTTTATTACTTATTTAAAATGTGGGCATGTTGTCACATTTCACTTCCAATTTTTGAGGATAAATAAAAAAAAATGTATACACTGTAATTATAAAGCAAAGTGGCATATTTGTACTAGACAAGTGTGAAATTACTGTGGATAAAAGATTATACTCTGAACCCCATGTGGATTTATACAATTTGAGAAAGACAAAAAGTGTTACTTTGTGCCCCACTCTCCCCTAGTTAAAAAGAGAATTTTTATTTTCTTTTTTATTTTAATTTTTCCACTGCTGTGTGCTATTTTTTATAGCTTCTGAGATTTTTCGCCACTAATTAATAAAAAAAAAAACAGATAATTAAAGTGCTTGACTTAGATGTAGGAAGGCGTCAAAACTAATAAACCTTACATAAAAAAATAAACAAAAAGCACAGGAGAGAGAGAGAGAGAGAGAGAGCGAGAGAGAGAACAAACCCCCTTTGAACAGATAAATTAAACCTTAGACTCCCAAAGTCAGATGTATAGAGACACTGAGATTCTGAGCAAATGGTTCATCAGAGATTCCTTTAATGTTAGTCTTATCTTCAATACAAATGCATACACATCAATTTCAGCTAAAATCACATAGAATTGCTATTGCAATAAACGTCACAATACGAAGAAAGAAAATGCTGGTCTTCAAGCAGGGAAGAGGTACATCCACCCTACACACACACACACACACACACACACACACACACACACACACACACACACACGCGCGCGCACACGCACAAATCTCCAACATCCACACAGGAATAGATAAAAATGGAAATTCACATGACTATACGACACTAATATAATGTGCTTGTGAAAGCTTGCATTCAAGGACTGTGGTCATGTGTTGGTGACAGGAGAGTGGTTTGTTCTATTTTTTTTATTTATTTTTTTTACTAAAAGCACAAATGCCTATACAAACAACCCAGCATTACTCAGTATAAATATTCTTCATCCAAAATCAGTGCAGCACCTTCTTCATCCGTTTTTCAGGCTTTATCTGGTCTATTTAACACCTGGTCGAAATTACACATGGGCTTTCTGACAAAAAGCCCATTAAATCTTTGCAGAATTCAAAGAATGTTCTGTTTTTGTCAATGTTTTATTTTGTTACCTTGTACCTCAAAGGTCCAGCTGTGAAGTACAGGTCGATGATTCTTTTTTTTTTTTTTTCCTTAATAATTTTAGAGCTATAAAATGGAGTAAAACATTCTTTGACAAGTGGTTCAGTTTTCTTTTGTGGTGTTTTCCTTTTTGAAAAAGTCTTTCGGTGAACTTGATCTATTGGATTCCTCTGAACAGACACATGGCGAACACCATTGCAAAAAGCTGTTGAGAAAAGAAACACAAACATCTTATGTAGATTGATATGAAAGTAAACAAACATGAATCATTCAAATGGTTTTGCTTGATTTTTATTTATACAAAATAATCAAGACAAATTCAATCATAAGGGCCCCTCACATGTAAAAACAAAAAACAAAACCTTAATTCAGCTTCCCTGCTTAACTGAAACTGTTCTTTTAATCAAATTAAAGGGATAGTTCACCCAAACATGAAAATTCTGTCAATAATTACTCACCCTGAGTAATTCTGCCATTATTCAAAGATCTTACAGGTTTGGAATGATTAAAGTCGTTATTTTTGTTTTCTTTGCGCACAAAGTATTCTCGTAGCTTTATAAAATTACAATATTTTAATGATGTTCTTACTACCTTTCTGGGTCTTTAACGTGGTAGTTGCTGTCTACGCAGGGTCAGAAAGCTCTAGGATTTCATCAAAAATATCTTAATTTGTGTTCTGAAGATTAACAAAGGTCTTAAGGGTTTGGAATGACATGAAGGTAAGTAATTAATGACAGATTTTTAATTTTTGGGTGATCTATAGCATGCTGTATAGCGTGATGATTCTCAAAAGTCACTTAATTCTGCTGTCTACCTCCAGCACATTACCACATGAGGGCAGCAGTGATTCAATTTACAGGACTGCATCGGTTCTGTTCAACTCAAACTCATGTATCTGTGGTCATTCTCTCAAGATCTGTCCTATCTTCAACAGTTTTAAACAATACTCTCAGATAATGTCAATGGAACAGACATTATGAAATGCCATACCTCAATTGTGAGTACAACAATAGCCAGGGCACCAGCAACATAGATGTACATCTCAAAGTAGTCCACAACCGCTGAATAGCAGCCCTGCCGATTCAAACAGAAAGAAAAACATTTTTATTTGTACAATTTTGTAAAATAATGCCATTATCTATAGACCTATGCATGTTTAAATAGAAAAAAAAAACTCAGAAAAGTGACAAATAAACATCCAGTAGTGCATACGACTTATGCACCATATTCCTCTCTGACCAGTTCATTGAGTTCGACTGAGTGAATGAATCATTGCTTTGATTTAGTTCTTTTAAACTTTTTAGACTTCTCACAAGCAACAACTGATCATCTTTTCTTTTATTCTTTCTAACAATCGCTTACTCTCTCTTAGAACAAAACCAACCAATATTTAAATCTCTTAATTGAATAATACAGCTGAACAATCGGTTGAACAGGCTGCACTTTTATCTTCACAGTCTCATTTTCATTCCTGTCAAAAATGAAATACGGTGCCACCTTGACTATATTTAGATCCAGAGGATCACTAAGGCATTAAACATACAAATATGACTTTTAGTACAGCTGCTTTGAAAAAATGTGTATTGAGAAAAGTAACGACATGAAGGATTTGAACTGGATTTGACAATTAGATCAAGAATCAAACTGACTCAAATGAACAGCTCACTGAAGGAGAAGATTATCAGTGAACAATGATTTAACAATGAGCCTTTTCTTCAAACAAAACTATCTAATGACTCCAGATGACTTTAAATGTAGGACACATGGACTATTTTATATGGACTGTTTTCTTTTCATAATTATGATGTTAAACAGCTGTAAAGTGTGTAAAGACTTTTCAAAATGACCAATTTTCTGTTTTACAGATACACTCATAAGGGTTTGGAACTACACGAGGGTGAGTCCACTTGTAACTTTTTAATACAATTATGCATGACTAGAAGACATCTGTCTAAAAACCCATGCGGACCCTTACTTAACTTTTACTGCCCCTGCTCGCTTTCACAGAAACTCTCACACGCGCTCACATTCCCCAGACACTGAGAACATGGAAAAGCACTAGTCAGCATTGGGAGAGCTGAAGCTGAGTGGTAACCCTATTCCTCTTTTCCTGTTTTTCTGCTCTAGTTAAATTTGAGCTATGAGCTTTTGAGCAGGCAGAGGGGATGTGACGTATACAGCAGTATGAGAGCCCACCTTGTTGTTCCGGTACAGCATGCTGCCTGACAGGCATTCCTCCCTGTTACTGAAGCCTACTTCTCCAAGATGACTATTCCTACGGCAGCAGGCCTCGGGCACCACTTCACCAGGGTTTTTAAACCTGAAGATGCTTTCCTCAAAGTCTTCTGGACTGTTCACTCCACAGCAGTCAAACTAGAGGGATGTAGAGACAGGCAAATATGAGTTCAAATAAGCTCATTTTGTGGCTTGGTGTCCATGAAGGGGTATTGATGGGTCAAATAAGTTGATGACAGTAGCTGATGTTTGAAGAACAAACAAGACCCACTGTATTCATAATGGCATTCCATGTTGTTGTGAAGACATCGGTGTCGTTGTAGCCTTGGTAGTGCCTCTTCAGTTCCTTAGTGAAGTATTCTCTGGTCAACTGTACACACACACGCACAAATTAAAATATTAGAGATATTAGCAGCACACCAACACTGAAAACATAAATCTGTCTCAACATGTTGGACATGGTCACTCACATGTTCCCGGAAGATGAAGGCGAGAATGGCTGCCGCCAGCTCTGCCAGGAATATAATGAGGATCAGCATGAAGAACTGCAGCGAGAGGAGGATTTTGTCACACAGTCAGTGTTTGGGTCAGACAACTGTATTTACTAACAGACTAAATCCTGTCTGTATGAATAACTGAAGCTGAATGTATTTAGTGCTAAGAATCCGGACTGCATTTTGCTATACTCTTTAAAATAGTGCTTCCCTAAATGAGTTTGCACAACAATGTCATAAAAGAATCATTCTGGGTTCCCCAAAGAACCTTTCAGTGAAGAGTTCTTAAAAGAACATTTTAATAAAGAACCTTTTGTCCAATGGAAAGGTTTTCAAGGTTCTTTATGGAACCATAGATGTATATAACCTATGTGACAGCAGTTTTCTAAGTGTTATTAAAACATAATGTCTTCTCCAATGTACTGTGACTCACAAAAAGCAGCAAACACTTGTTTTCTCGTATGGCTCCGCAGCAACCCAGGAAGCCCAGCAGGAAAAGCATGCCCCCCATGGCCAGGATGATGTAGACGCCCGTGAAGAGAAGGGGGTTGGCGGCCACTATCTCCCTAAAACCCGTGGGGTCCACCACAACCCACACCCCAACACCAAGGAGGAAGGAGCCACCCAGCTGTGGAGATGGAAAGATAAAGAAAAAAAGCCATTTATGATTACTGCATTACAATTTGTGTATTTTTCACTTTTCTACATTAAGCAAAAAAGAAATCAGTTTCTTCTCATTTGCCTGACAAGCAAGATAAAATTTTCAACATTTATTTAAACTTATACAGTATGTACAGTAAAATTAGGGATGTTTACCTAGGGTATAGTGAGGGTCTATAGTGATTTTTATTTTATGCAAATAGTTTGACACATAAAAAATTTTGGGAGTAACATTTAAAGGCATAGTTCACCCAAAAATGAAAATCATAATTTAGTCACCCTCATGTCGTTCTAAACCTATATGACTTTTCTTGTGTGGAACTTATTATGAAAAATGTCTCAAAAAGTTTTTTTGTCCATACAATGGAAGTCAATGGTAACCACAACTGTTTAGTTACTAACATTGTTCAAAATGTCTTTTGAAATGAAATGATGAATTTTTAGGGAACTATCCTTTTAGGTATAAAAATATGATAAAATTTTGGTCCAGCCTTACAAATCTCAAATAAATCGTCATTGTGATTGGAGCAGTTAACATGGGGCTACTTCACACACACTTCACAACACCCAAAATAATTTCCTACCAATTACAGAAATAAATTTATTACTGTTCAGACATTCTGCATCTTCCCCATTTCCTAGCCAACCATTTTGGTGCAGTTTTTGGCAACATAAGGCCTTTTAATGGGATCTTAAGACTCTTCAACAAAGGAACATTTTTGTTTTTATGTAAAATTAATATTTTTATTTAATTAGCAGTAACTGAAGAGCCTCAAACAAGACTGAAAATCTTCAGAAAGTCAAAGTATGGATTTTCAGTAGCAACTTTAGTAATTTTCATTTAATTTTCACAGTATTCACATTATTATTTTTAGTGGAATTTAATGTTTTATAAGAAAAAAGGTTCTACAACTCCTTGTTATAATCATATTCACATACCACCTCAAAATGTCCAAAAAAGAAAAAAAAGAAAAAGAAAAAAGATAGAAAGAAAAATAAAACAACAACATGCCATTACCATGGTATGTATTTTTTTATTTGTTTCTTAGCCATTTCTAAAACATTCTTACATTCAAAACACATTCTGTGAAAGCAATATCCAATAATATCCACTTAACATCCTTTAATAAAATAACACCTTTTTTCTTTTACTTGAAATAAAAAAGATAATGATTGCTGATTATTTTACAGTGCAGGATTAAATGATTGTGATAAATATGAAAAATTATTGTGCACCACAAACTGCTGAGTTGTACGCACATTACTTGGTAAAGTGAACACAAAGGTTAACGTGCTACCGAGCAGAGAGAGAATACTAATGGGCTCGACTGCTGAAAGTAAATCATTTTTGAGTAAACGGCTACTGAAAGTGAACGCTTCCAGAGAGGAGGGGGAAGGTGAATGGATAGAGGAGCATGAGGAGTTTTAACAGGCAAAGACAGTCGAGTGGGGGCTGGGAAACGCTGCTGTTTCTTTTGCAGCCTCCCACAATCCTCTACCTGTCAAAGTGATACCCTTCCTCCATACCATCGTTCACACACACACACACACACACACACACACACACACACACACACATACACACACAGAGATGAAGGTTTGAGCAGACACCAGACTGGTGATTAAGCAGCTCAAGAAGCATGTGTGTGTGTGTGTGTGTGTGTGTATGGGTTTGTGTGGTGGGTTTTGAGATAAGAGCCTCACACAAAAACATGTTCCTAAGTCTCTCTCTCCTGTGAGCCAAACCTGGGATTCTTTTCATGGATGGCATTAGCAATGTGTCTGTCAAGCGGAGTCCTGTCACAGCAGCTATTTTTGTCATAAACAGATTCCATAAACAGCTTGACTATCGCTAAATTGGTGTTTTAATAGTTTTTAGGGTCGAATAAATATGAGCAGCTGTTTTCAGCTTATTAAATGCATTTCAGAGAATTATCTTAGCATTTTTGAACAACAAAACAAGCTTTTTTATTGTTAGCATCGCACTTGTGTGTACATCACATTATTCTCGCTGTTGGGAGATAATTAATTCAGTCAAACGAAATGAGACCAAATCTTTCTCTTTCTATGCCAATCCCACAGTGGCCATTTATGTTGTCAACCTAGATAGATTATCAAAGAAGCATTTTCTGTCTCTTCCCTCTTTCTCTCCCTGTGTCTTCCCCTCTTTTGCTTTGAAATGTTTAAACAAGTAGTTGTTCTGCTACAAATTTGTGAATCCTAACAATCTACAGGATGAATTTTGGGGGAAACATAAAGTCAAAGAATACCTTTGTGAAAAATGTGTACACTTTAAAAAGAGTACCTATTACGGAAATATTATACTTTAAAAGAATATACTTAATATGAATACTCAAAGGCGTCATGCCTCAGATTTTTGAGCCAAATGGATTTTGAATGCAGCATCCAAAAGACAAAAAAATAGCCTAATATATATATATATATATATACACACACACAGGTGCATCTCAATAAATTAGAATGTCGTGGAACAGTTCATTTATTTCAGTAATTCAACTCAAATTGTGAAACTCGTGTTTTAAATAAATTCAGTGCACACAGATTGAAGTAGTTTAAGTCTTTGGTTCTTTTAATTGTGATGATTTTGGCTCACATTTAACTAAAACCCACCAATTCACTATCTCAACAAATTAGAATATGGTGACATGCCAATCAGCTAATCAACTCAAAACACCTGCAAAGGTTTCCTGAGCCTTCAAAATGGTCTCTCAGTTTGGTTCACTAGGCTACACAATCATGGGGAAGACTGCTGATCTGACAGTTGTTCAGAAGACAATCATTGACACCCTTCACAAGGAGGGTAAGCCACAAACATTCATTGCCAAAGAAGCTGGCTGTTCACAGAGTGCTGTATCCAAGCATGTTAACAGAAAGTTGAGTGGAAGGAAAAAGTGTGGAAGAAAAATATGCACAACCAACCGAGAGAACCGCAGCCTTATGAGGATTGTCAAGCAAAATCGATTCAAGAATTTGGGTGAACTTCACAAGGAATGGACTGAGGCTGGGATCAAGGCATCAAGAGCCACCACACACAGACGTGTCAAGGAATTTGGCTACAGTTGTCGTATTCCTCTTGTTAAGCCACTCCTGAACCACAGACAACGTCAGAGGCGTCTTACCTGGGCTAAGGAGAAGAAGAACTGGACTGTTGCCCAGTGGTCCAAAGTCCTCTTTTCAGATGAGAGCAAGTTTTGTATTTCATTTGGAAACCAAGGTCCTAGAGTCTGGAGGAAGGGTGGAGAAGCTCATAGCTTGAAGTTGCTTGAAGTCCAGTGTTAAGTTTCCAAAGTCTGTGATTATTTGGGGTGCAATGTCATCTGCTGGTGTTGGTCCATTGTGTTTTTTGAAAACCAAAGTCACTGCACCCGTTTACCAAGAAATTTTGGAGCACTTCATGCTTCTTTCTGCTGACCAGCTTTTTAAAGATGCTGATTTCATTTTCCAGCAGGATTTGGCACCTGCCCACACTGCCAAAAGCACCAAAAGTTGGTTAAATGACCATGGTGTTGGTGTGCTTGACTGGCCAGCAAACTCACCAGACCTGAACCCCATAGAGAATCTATGGGGTATTGTCAAGAGGAAAATGAGAAACAAGAGACCAAAAAATGCAGATGAGCTGAAGGCCACTGTCAAAGAAACCTGGGCTTCCATACCACCTCAGCAGTGCCATAAACTGATCACCTCCATGCCACGCCGAATTGAGGCAGTAATTAAAGCAAAAGGAGCCCCTGCCAAGTATTGAGTACATATACAGTAAATGAACATACTTTCCAGAAGGCCAACAATTCACTAAAAATGTTTTTTTTTAATTGGTCTTATGCAGTATTCTAATTTGTTGAGATAGTGAATTGGTGGGTTTTTGTTAAATGTGAGCCAAAATCATCACAATTAAAAGAACCAAAGGCTTAAACTACTTCAGTCTGTGTGCACTGAATTTATTTAATACACGAGTTTCACAATTTGAGTTGAATTGCTGAAATAAATGAACTTTTCCACGACATTCTAATTTACTGAGATGCACCTGTATACACACACACACACACACACACACACACACACACTCACTGGCCACTTTATTAGGTACACCTTGCTAGTACCCGGTTGGACCCCCTTTTGCCTTCAGAACTGCCTTAATTCTTCGTGGCATAGATTCAACAAGGTGTTGGAAACACCTCAGAGATATTGGTCCATATTGACATGATCGCATCACGCAGTTGCTGCAGATTTGTCAGCTGTACATCCATGATGCGAATCTCCCGTCCCATCACATCCCAGAGGTGCTCTATTGGATTGAGATCTGGTGACTGTGGAGGCCATTTGAGTAAAGTGAACTCATTGTCATGTTCAAGAAACCAGTCTGAGATGATTTGAGCTTTGTGACACGGTGCATTATCCTGCTGGAAGTAGCCATCAGAAGATGGGTACACTGTAGTCATAAAGGGATGGACATGGTCAGCAACAATACTCAGGTAAGCTGTGGCATTTAAACAATGCTCAATTGGTACTAAGGGGCCCAAAGTGTGCCAAGAAAATATCCCCCACACCATTACACCACCACCACCAGCCTGAACCGTTGAGACAAGGCAGGATGGATCCATGCTTTCATGTTCTTTACGCCAAATTCTGACCCTACCATCTGAATGTCGCAGCAGAAATCTAGACTAATCAGACCAGGCAACGTTTTTCCAATCTTCTATTGTCCAATTTTGGTGAGCCTGTGCGAATTGTTGCCTGTTTCCTGTTCTTAGCTGACAGGAGCAGCACCCGGTGTGGTCTTCTGCTGCTGTAGCCCATCTGCTTCAGGGTTCAACATGTTGTGCATTCAGAGATGGTATTCTGCATACCTTGGTTGCAGCGAGTGGTTATTTGAGTTACTGTTGCCTTTCTATCATCTCTAACCAGTCTACCCATTCTCCTCTGATGTCTGACATCAACAAGGCATTTCCGTCCACACAACTGCCGCTCACTGGATATTTTCTCTTTTTCAGACCATTCTCTGTAAACCCTAGAGATGGTTGTGCGTGAAAATCCCAGTAGATCAGCATTTTTTGAAATACTCAGACCAGCCCGTCTGGCACCAACAACTATTCCACGTTCAAAGTCACTTAAATCCCCTTTCTTCCCCATTCTGATGCTCGGTTTGAACTTCAGCAAGTCATCTTCACCACATCTAGATGCTTAAATGCATTGAGTTGCTGCCATGTGATTGGCTGATTAGCAATTTGTGTTACCAAGCAATTGAACAGGTGTACCTAATAGAGATGCTGGTGAGTGTGTGTGTATATATATATTATATATATATATATATATATATATTTGATACAATCACACCGGCGTGATTAGAACGTTCAGTGCGTCACGTCACTAGCTGCTAAATTCAAATTGCTTTCGCTGGCTTGCGCGGAGACAAAGACAAATGCGTTTTGACAGCGCTGTGCATAATAATCAATAACACTCGATTCTGTTGAGCTTATGAATGCAATGACCAATGCAATGACCAGTTCAGATGAGTCATCACTGAAACGCCGGTGTTTTCTTTACTCGCTAGCTGACTGGCGAGTTCTCCAATCAGAAACAACGAAGTGCAGATGTACGAATGTAAGATATTCATTTCACAGTATAAACAGCTTCAGTGATTATAATGGGAGTTTTTGAGAGTGCTTGAACTCTGGCTAGACAATGAAAATTTTCTTTGATAACGTAAATGTTTTTTGCTTCTATACAATGAAAGTGTTATAATTAGTAGCCTAACTTACCATTTTTTTTTTTTTAAATTCCCATTAAATATAAAGTCAGTTGTATTAAAAAATATTTCATGGCATGTCACCCATATCTGGTACTTAAGTAAAAATACAGGTTTTTATGCATAGCTAATAGATTACACTATTAGCCTACTATGTCCATCATCGCCCATTATAGATCAACTATTATCTATAAAAGTGCAAAATGCATTTACTTACACATATTTGAGAATCGAGATATTTCATTATATAGTTAACACGTTTGCGAATATTTTGAATAAAAATGAAAAAAATAAATAAAATGTAATTAAACATAAGCCTATATCAGATATACAGTTCTATCGTGGCTGCTGTGTCAGACAAGACAACTCTCCCCCCCACCTCGTGCCCCCTCAAAAATATTGAGTGCATGACGCCCCTGTGAATACTGAATGTAATGTTTTCGGACACTTGATGCATGTTAACTGCAATTAAATGAAAATGCTTTATACTTTAAATTTATATTAAAATAGAATTAGCCTACTTAGTACATCTTTATATGTATATAAGTCATAATTAATTCCATTGTCTTTGAAATATGGTTAAAGTGTACTGACAATTGTATTGACAAGCATTTATGGTAAACTAAAAGATGCTTTAATTTCTATTGAAGCTTGTATATAATGTATTTAAATTAGTGCTGTCAAATGATTAATCGTGATTAATCGCATCCAAAATCAACATTTTTGTTTACATAATATATGTGTGTGTATTTATTATGTATATATAAATACAAACACATACAGTATATAATTTGAAAATATTTACATGTATTTACATGCATATATTTATATTCATATAATTTATATTATATATATATAAATATATTTATTATATAAACTTTATATAAATTTTTCTTAAATATATACATGCATGTGTATGTATGTATGTGTATATATATATATATATATATATATATATATATACATACATACATACAATACGCACACATATATTATGTTAACAAAAACTTTTATTTTTGATGTGATTAATCATGATTAATCGTTTGACAGCACTAATTTACATATACATTTGTAAGTACACATCTGTAATTTTGAATTTGCATTTTAACACATTTAAAATATATTAAATTTAAATGTAATATCAAATAACATACTAGAGTACATTACATGTGGTTTAGTATATTATATTAAATAAAAATTATGAATTATTATAGCAAAAAAAAAAAAAGGTTTTCTATTTAATGTTTTTTATTTATTTTTTTTATTCCTTGGATGGAAAAGTTGAATTTGCTCAAATAGAAATATTTTGTAATAATTAACTCTTAACTCTTAAGTATTATTTACTTAAGAAAATATAACTAAATAAAAACTAAAATAGAAAATAGATTCACTTAGGTGGCCATTTTGGTAGTATTCAATAGCACTTACCGATCCAGCTAATGCACATTTTGGAGTAAATACAGTCTATCAAATAGGTGACTGGCTGTTTAAAATGAAAGCCAGAACTTTTATTCCTTTAATCACCATATTATAACAGTTGCAGTTTCTCACATTTATTTAGTCTGTATCTTTCCCTTTATGCTCCTCATCTACTCTGGTAGACCAAATGCGAAGTGTGTGTCAAGGTCACACAGATAAATACTCACAAAGATAAGGAAGTTGAAGACAAACATGAGGTACTTGATGCAGCTGAGGCAGTCTCCTTCCATGCTCGTCCCCCTCGCTGAAGCCTCCCCGAGCCCCTTGGAAGAAAAACAAACACAGCATCATCTCTGAACTTAATCAGAAACACTCACAATTGAGCCTTTCATCTACATATTGACACTTGGCAAAAAAACATTTGTACTACAGCGGTCTCTAAAAGCTTAAAAGGTTCACACAGTTTGTATGACATTGAATGAAGAAATAGCATAAAAAATGCTTTTCAGTTAAATTCTGTATTCAAAGTGCATTCAAACAAGGTGAATTCAGAATTCAGGGTTCCTATGTGCATACTAAATCGGCTATACTATTTTTTTTAAAGGCACAGCCTCCCTTTTAGTGTAATTAATGATGAGAGACTCTTGTGTTTCAGCAGACCATCCCTCTACCTGAGAAAGCACTCTCTGGGATGAAGGCCTATTACGCCGCCACTTTCCTTAAATGAAATGGGGCCTTTTTCATTAGTTCTAGGCGAGTGCTAACAGCCAGCACTAGCAGAGCTACCCTACCATTACTCAGACAGCACACAGAGGGTGTATTACATGAGGGTGTCATCCTTAAATACATGTTTGAGTGCAACCTTATCTCGCTGTGCAGTGCTAATACCACAAGTCTTGTTGCAAACAACAATACATGATGGATCGCAAGCATTATTAATAGATATAGTAATCATAACAGTGAGAACTCTGTGGAGGAGAGAGGCCAGGGAAAATCACTTGTGTGTTGACTTAGAGCCAGAAATAGAATGTGGCTTGATGACAAGTACACTAACCATGACCTTTCTTTTTGTTTTTTCCCCATTTCTTCTTGTTTTCTTTGTATTTTCCTATCATGTCAGATGCAATCCCGTTATGCTCTGGCGGAACTTTCTCAAAAGAGGTTTTTGGCTCGCCCAGTGTTGTTTCTTTGGCTCACCCTGTATCACCCAAAGTGGTTTCCTAGAGCTCTATAGATCTTTATTGAGGAGATGAGTCTATATCTGCCAAAAATGTAATCATCTACATTAGGGGTTTCAAACTGGACTGGGGTCCAGGGATAATTTGAGAGGTATAGAGAGAAAGAGAAAAGTATTTATACTGTACTCGTATATATGCATGTATGTATATATGTATATCTATGTCGGTCACACTTTATTTTAAGGTCCAATTCTCACTATTAACAAACCATTACAACTTTTGCCTCAATAAACTCCTAATTTGCTGCTTTTTAATAGTTAGTAAGGTTGTTGTTAAGTATTGGGTAGGATTAGGGATGTAGAATATGGTTATGCAGAATATGTGCACTAATAAATAGCCAATATGTTAAAAATAGGCATGCTAATAAGCAACTAGTTAATAGTGAGAACTGGTCCCTATAATAAAGTGTTACCATCTAGGCCTATGTCTATTTATATTTACGTAATTTAAAAATAAATATTTTAGAGTTGTCAAAGTTAACATTAACTTGATACATTAATTAAATATGCTCAAAAACAATATTTTTTAACACATTATCTAACAAATCTTTCAATATTAGTTTAAATTGGCTTTTTAAATGTTTTTTTTTCTGTTTTAAACTTAAACGTACTGTATTACATTACTATAACAATGACCAATGAGAAGAGAAAAAAGATACAGTACACTGTCAACATAAAAAGCAAGTATTCTCTAGAAAATATTGTAATAATTTGTTTCAGTATTAAAACTGACGATTTAAAAGCCCATTATTTCGTTATATGAAAAAGAAAATTATGTCTTTATTATAATATGGCACTTAATATTTTTGTCACACAGTATAGGTCTTTAAATTTTTTTTTTTAAAAATATATAGTCATTGTATTTCAGAATGTGGGTATCTTATAAGGGGATCATATTTTGGGGTCTTTATTGAATATTTTAATAAGCTCTGATCTGGCAAATCTTGTTATACGGAATAATGATTTTGGGAAATGATGATTCCTTCACTGCCCAAAAGAAATAGACAGAGATGCAGCCTGTGTTTAATGGATCCTTTCAATTAAACAGAGGGCCCTAGTATCAAAAGTGTCAGCAAAGTGCTTATAGCACCCTCAGGGCAATTAATGTTTTAATTACCATCAATCTTAATAAAGGCCAAAACAGGGGGTTTTAATTAGGGTTGCATAGATTAAAGCTTTCATTAGCAGCATCTGATGACCTCTCTTGTATAATTCGATATGTTCTTTGCAGGTCGGCAAAGCCTTTTGCACCTGGATGTGGGAGAGTGAGCCGAGAACGGCGTAAAAGCTTTAAAAAAGTGGGCCTGCAAAATTTGGATCCACATCTAAGAAGGCGTTTCTCTGATTTTGTGTAAAAACTTCAGCATGATGCTTAGCTTGCTGAGTGCAGGAGACCAACACACACTCCCAGTTGGAGCGCACTGGTGTAAAGCATCTTGGATCCCAGTATAAATCAAACTGCCTGCGGATCAGAGCTGGCTCTGGAGAAAGTGCAGAATAAACAGGGTATTTTTCCCAAGACTCCCACAGCACTGCAGTCATCATCAATCAAACACACATAGCTACATATAACAGGAAGGTCTGCAGTGAAACTACATGCTCGTTGCAGCAAATTAACACAGTCCAAAGAGCTTCAGCAAATCCAACAACATGATCAAGACTGATTTGTGCTCAGCTCATTATTCCAAAGCCTGGGGTCTCTGATTATAAGACCAAAAGCACAGTGTGTTTTTTAACTTCCAAGAATCGTTTTTGTACTAGTCTCTTACACAATGAAAACACAAACACATTCATCAAAAGTGCAGAAATATCTGAAGCAAAGCAAAAGTGAGGCCAGATCAACAGCATGTGTGAATATGAAAGAGAATGTTGCTTGTTCTCTCACAGACATTAGCTGGCACGTACACAGTCAGCACCCACAGAAAGAAACAAACACACCCTACCCCCACTGTCGAAAAAAACTAAACCCATACAACACTCTTCATGTTATACATTCACTGCTATACAATAGCTAACATCACAAAATCTTCTATTTTTGTTTTACTGACCTACAATCCAGAGAAAAAGTAATTCCAGTTAATATTTCCTGTTTGCATAGACTTTTTCAGACTGTGAAAAACCGCAGACATACTGTACCATCTCAAATTAACAGCAAAAATGTAGATAAGAACCTTACATTTGGAAGGGAATAATTTTCATAAATGTGTTTTAGATTCACAATTTCAATAATGATCCCTTCACTGCAGGGTTTCTATCCAGGAAATGCGGTAGTTACTGTAATGATTCACAAGTAGAGGTCAATTGTAAGGCGCTCATTAGTGCAATTGTTTTTCGTCCATGTAAACTTCACATTTCTGCAATACAGAAATTGAATGCTTATGTAAATCAGTTTTCATGTGGTAACAATATTTTTGTTTTCATTCTGTGTAAACTTCGCACTCCTGCAGTGCAGAGATTGATTAATTATGCAAATCAGATCTTCTCTTTCTGCTAAGAATATTTTCTGAAATAAAACAATGGCATATTACAATAATTTTCAGGTCTAATACTCAAGTATATATGGAATATATGCACTTTTCCTGTATTGAGTGAAACATTGGAAGAGGTGGCTATTATTTTCCTACACAGTTACAATTTATTTAGCCTGTTTTGGTGGACTGTTTTTATACTGAAGCAGGTTATGAGAAGGAGGAGTAGCTCAGCTCTAATAAAATACGAAATAATATGATACAAATATTACTCATTAATTTTTCTAAAATATATATTTGAATCAGCAGTTCAAATAATTTTGGAAAATTCTGATATTACAATAGAACTACATATTGTTTAGGTAGTAATGTTGTTTTGCGCTACCTGATCTCGTGATGAAAAAGACGCGAAATACATACCAATAAGTACATATCACTGCAGTTCTCAACAGAAATTAACACTAGAGGCGGTAAAACATTGAGCACTTGTAATCGTTTATGTACACAGTTATGATTACAGCTCCATATGTTTCGCTTTCTGGACGTAACAAGCTTGCTCAGTAGCTCAGCCGGCACGGAATTGGACTCAAGATGTGGAATCCTTGGGTATGAATCCCGTCAAAAACATGACTCATGATGAAAGAGCTGAAAGAAAAGAGATTGAAAAACAGGCTAAAATGGTATGATTGCGTTTATAGCGCAGTTATTGCGCCACTCAACAGATATTTCAAGTCAGAACTGTGGTGACATACAAATCAATGTCACATTAAACGTACCATATGTACATTCATCTGTTCTGGGGAAAAAATATTAACACTCTTTTAGTGCCACTCAGTGGACATTTCACATCGAATATGTCAACATACATGGCAGTACATATTTCACATTTTGCGAAAAAGTTCCCACAGGTACATTTTGATCATGAGATCAGGGTTGGTTTTGAAACAACACCAGTGTTTATGCTAACTGTAATGACCATGAAATAATGATTTAAAAAAAAAAAATTACAGTTCAAATAATGCAATTTTAACAAAAACATTGCTTTAGAAAATTATAAACCCTACATTTGTGCCTTTAAACCATTTTTAAGAAAGAAGACAAAATTATAAATGATTATGTGCTTCATATTTCAAACAGAAGACTGGAAAAATTCTCTGACAGTAGAGTGAACTTGCCCCCAAAACATACAGAAATAAAAACCTTGGAATTTTTGTAATGTATGAATGGAATTTCAGTGTCAGAATGGTCAATTTGTAGGTATACAAGCATGGGCCAGTAAGCAACCACCCTAGAAACTAGAAACCACCGAGAACACCTTAGCAACCACAACTGTACCTGGTTTTTACAAAGGCAATTGCCACTCACATATCCCTCAGAAAATGAAAAAAAAAAAAAAAAAGTTTTGCAAGCTAAAAGTCACTCATCCTCCCTGAGGTTTTCCTTTTGAAAACCGCACTTGTTTAAACAAATAGGTTGAAGAGACTCTCCGTGAAGTTGACACTTTTAACGTGATTAATCCTTTGTCTAGTTTAATCATTCTTACCCTGCTACCTGGGACAAGATCATTAGCTGAAGTACAAGGACACCGTGTGCTGGTCAGTTCTCCCCCATCAGCCATGAGCTTGCACACATAAAGAGCAATATAGCATGAAACACAGGATTCACAAGAGCACTGAACTTCTTCACCCTCAGTGTATTAGATGACTCCTAATTGTTCTTTTCAATGCACAGCTTGAATAGCTAGTGACAAATATGCTACATCTGTGTGAGTGTGTGTGTACATCAATAGTGCTCCATTCAATAAAATTCAGGAAATATAATTTTCTGTGTAGACATTTTTATAATACATGTGAAACTGGAAAACATTCTAGCTGTGTTAGGGGAAGGGGTACGACAGCATGGTCTACCCAGCAGGCATATATAGTCCCTTAATGAACCTACAATTAGGGCAGAATCCGTCACATGATTCTCAGCTTTGAAGTCTGCATAAGTTAAAGCAGTTACAGTGTGTTCATGAAGAGGGCAGGTACCTCACATGTATCAGGGAACATAGTAATGACTAATTGCCATATTTGGCTGTAGAATTAATGAAAACTTCAGTCTATAACGAGCCTAAAGCTTTTAGTGGTTCATCAGTGATCATTTGGATAAGACAAGTGATAAGAACCAATGGATTTCTTGTCCTTTGAAGGAGAAATTAAATGTTGAATTGGACACAAAAGGCCTGCAGTGCCAAAGCTCAATCATTAGACCAGCTGACTCAAGAACAACAACCTGATTTAGATATTTAGAAAAAGCCTCCAGTGAAACCAGAAACGACAAAAAAAAAAAAAGGGGGTGATCACGAGTATAATGTTGCTTTTATACAAAAATTTCAATAAACAAGACGTTAGTATTGTGTACCTTACATTTTAAGTGCAATATTTCTGGTTACTTAGTCTGTTTTTGCAAAATAGAACCAAACAAAGCGCCTCAGAGCAACACAGTTTTTGAATGAATGGCCATTTATGAATGAATTGGTTGAATGAATGATTCAATGACCAAGGCTGCATCCGAAAGCATATACTATATGAGTAGGTACTTCCTTTGAATAAGTACTTCATGATCATTTAAAAAAAAAAAAAAAAAAAAAAAAAAAAAGTATGTTCTTTATAGTATGAATATAATTCAGCGGTAGCGGTGTTGCTTCACTGCCATTCACAAATCCTCTCCTGTGGCTGTCACGGTCTACTGGGAGCAAGGAGACGAAGAATAGAACAAAAACACAGTCTTTTAATAACACTATCACCAAGGAATCCAACATAGGAACACAGGAAGACATGCAACAGCAGACAAAGAACAAATGGAGAACACAGGACTTATAAAGACAGGGAAATCAAGGGGCAAACGAGATGATTAATAAAACTCAGGTGAACAGACTGAACGATAAGTAACTAATGACAGGAAACAAACCAAATAAGGGCAAACAGGAACTAAACGGAAACCAACATGTAACAGTTCTACCGGAGAGGGGGGCCGGGCACCCTGGAGGCCGGTGCAGGGCAGGATACTAGAGAGGCCTCCAGGGCGGAACAGGAGACCCAGGGGGCCATGGCAGATCAGGGGTTTCAGGCGGCCATGGCGGATCAGGAGTCTCAGGCGGCCATGGCGGGTCAGGAGTCTCAGGCGGCCATGGCGGGTCAGGGGACTCCGGCGGCCAAAGGAGAGCATCCTGGAGTGAACTCTAGGGAGAGGACCGGAGTGGAGAACTCTGGGGGTAGCGCCATATCCAGGAGTGCTGATGGAGCAGTGGCCGGCGGGCTTAGGTGAGCCGCGAACGGCGCCGGGCTTGCGTTGGCTGCAAATGGCGCCGGGCTTGCGTTAGCCGTGAACGCAGGTTTGACTGAGTCATCCAACGCCACACACACAGCGAACCCGCAGAACTCCCGTGTATACTCCCCGAATGGGAGATCTCTGAGGGCTAGGGTGGCAAATCGTGCGGCAATCTCCATTGCCTCAGGGGAAAAAAAACAGGAAAACAAAAAACTTTTAAAAAACGGAAAAGAAACACGGGGAAAGGGAGCGCCGCTTACTTTTGCAGGTCTGCTGTTCTGTCACGGTCTACTGGGAGCAAGGAGCGAGGAGACGAGGAGTAGAACAAAAACACCGTCTTTTAATAACACTATCACCAAGGAATCCAACATAGGAACACAGAAAGACATATACAACAGCAGACAAAGAACAAATGGAGAACACAGGACTTATAAAGACAGGGAAATCAAGGAGCAAACAAGATGATTAATAAAACTCAGGTGAACAGAATGAACGATAATTATCTAATGACAGGAAACGAACCAAATAAGGGCAAACAGGAAATAAATGGAAACCAATATGTGACAGTGGCCTTGTGCGATAATAAAGTGTATATGCACTGTATACGTACTTCAGAATCTCAACAGAAGTAGTGCTCCATCTGGGTACTTTTGCCTACAAGTAGGAGAGTATGCATATTTGAATGTAGCGCATTCATATCAGAATACCGTGCCTTTTTGAACAAATTGATCGAATGAATAAATCAATGAATAAATAATAATTAAAACAGTCCCTCGACTAGTTCCTGAGACAGTCTGCATTTTGAACAAACTAGTTGGTTGAAGGAACAATTCAATGGCTCACTCATAAAGACTTGTTTAATTCCTTAATGAATCAGCATTTTTGAACAAATCGGTTGAATGTTTGACTCTAGTGACTTTCTCATAAACATAAAACGTAACATTCAGAAAGAATCATGAAAAATCCCTGCCACTAGACTGGCAATCTTTCTGGAACATGCAAACACAAACAAGTAGAGCAATACAACTGGGAATAGTCCCTGTGCTGTTGGACTGATTCAAGACTGTTGTGTAACTATAATAATTAGCATTCAAGTGAACTAAATTTACGATCACACTTGGTTACTGAACATCTGATGTGAGATTGTGTGTAATAAGCTTTATAAAATGTTCTGTAGTGAGAAATGGAGTTCATTACAGAGATCATTGTTATGATGCAGCTGCAGGTTTCAAATGAATAAAGCCACTTCATCTTTGTCAGTATAGGTCAATGAATGCCGCATTCACTGAGGAGAGAAACCCAGTGGACTTGGGGAAATGGTCAGTGCTGGTCAAGTGAAGAAAATTAAAGAGGAAATCTATAGAAAATTGTCAACCTGCAACTTTCTGTATGAGATATGACTGCCAAGCTATGCAATATAATGAATTTACTACTCAATTGCTGAATGAGGTTGATACAAAACCTAATAACTTCATAGACATCACAACTGAGAAACATTCTTTGCTATTAGATATAAAAACACAGTTTAAATGCTTCTGCGATCCATAGACTTGTATCTGCTGCTCTGGTGAAGTTATCAATCCCAGATGGAGAAGATCACTTGCTCAGCAAGATCGATAAGACATTGATCGGCTGAAGTCCTTCTCCTTTGTCTTCACAACCTCTTTCTGTCTTTCAACAGTGTGGATTCCTCATCCCACAGTGTGTGTGATCACATCAAAACTAGTTCATTAGTACAATAGGGATTTCCCATGGCACTGGAATCAAAACATCCCACATTGCATAAGAATCTAATATAAGCTGGGCAATGAATGTCCAAAAGTTAATGAATTCCCATTTAGGGAATGTTCCCAGGAACTCTGAACCTCAAAACGAAATAAAATGGAAGAAAACATTTTGCACAATGACAATGGATCTCTCTCCTCATCAGAAGGCTAAAGATACAGCACTGATTACCAGCACAGGAATAGAGAACTAAAACATTTCACTGACTGTTTGCGACTGTCACTTTTGACAGCAATTGATGGCGGTGCAATAAAATTTCAATGGTATGCAAATGAGCTGTTTGGGAATGCAGTGATTCACCAACTGATACAGCAACCAATTAAAAAACGCTTCCAGCAACCAACTGTATGGACTTGCCGACTGAAGCTATTTAATCGTTGTCAGTGTGAATGAGTCCTAGTGATTTATTGTAGGTTAGTTTGTTTCCAACAGACATTTGTGGTCAAACTGACCTGACCTAAAGAGTGAGGTTTGCATTAGTGCTGAATTGTTATGTGAAGGAAGAAACACACATGGACAGCTGGACCACAAACACTGTGTTCGGCATGTCAACGCAAAATAATCAAAAGTCCACAAGTCCTACAGGGCAAATATCTTCTCCCCTCCTTCTCACCTCTTTCCAAACATCACACAAACTCAGGAACGTGAAGTTCAAACAGTCCACTCTCCCACATTTGAGCTCTGAAGTTCATGTCTTACATCTTGGCTGATGTTGGAAACAGGGAAAATGTATTTTTGCCAAGAAGATAAATATGGAACCACAAAGCAAAAGGGAGGGATTTCAGCATATTTGATGGCTTGGCTTCTACAGTCTAAGCTAAAACGTTGGGGGTTGGGATAGGTGGACAGCCCTTTGTTTCTAGACGGGCGTCTGGTGTATCCACTTAACACTAGTTCCTGTCAGAGCAAACACAGAAAGCAGCAGCCTTCTGCAGATGGAGCACAGCTTGGTCTAGCATTTGTCTAATGAGTGATCACTCACAGGCCTGTCAAACATGCCATCTGGAGGAGGACCTCTGGTCTGCCGTGAAATATGGAGTTTGTTGACGCTCCATGTTGAATCAGTCCCTTAGTGCATATGTTTGATGATGACAGTCGTAAACATAAATGCAGACAGAAGATGACAGTGAAATAGTTATTATAAAATATATGGGAATTTAGTGTTGGTATGCATTATCGTTTGGAGTATGGTGATGTACAATTACTCAATTGAAAAGATGCATTCCTTCAAGCAACATTACATTTCTGAAGAATTTGCTCCACAGTAAACATATTAACTCAAATCATGTGCTTCTCCAGTGACAAAGAGCTCACAGAACAGACTGTTCATTTTTTTCTAACAGCCTTATGTTGAAAGATGTCCTAAATAGGAAAAAGCTCCCGGAATCTCCAGGGTACAGCCATTATACAACAAAAAGGGTAAAAATGTCTTATTCGGTTTTTAATCCACTGATCCACATCTAAGCAATGTGGGTAAGATGGGGTAAGATGTTGCCCCCACATTAAATTTTCCTTTTGCTCATACACACACACACACACACACACACACACACACACACTCATAGAATATTAAAGTTTGACATTTAATTTAAATTTCATAAACTTCATTTTAATTTATTACATTTTTTAAGGGCTGATAATTAATTTTCTAATTAATTTATGATTCTCTGAAATCTATGTATGTAATTTTTTATTAATAAATTATTACATATACAACAAAGAAAGGATGTCACAATAACAATAATGATTATAAATTCAGATTTAATAATTGCATTCAACTACAGGTTTTGACAAATGATGAAGATGAAATATTGTTTAATTTATGGAGTTTTTTTTTTTATAATTCCATAAAAAATGACTCTTTAGCATTAACCTATAATTATTTAAAAATATTCAGAATTTATAGTTATTATTGCTATTGTGACATCCATACTTCATTGTATGTAATTTTTACAAATAAGTTTGATTCAGATGTATTTGTTTGACTGTAATTTGTCAATCTATATTCATACTGATCAAACTAAACATATTAAAGATATTAATATTATAAAAAATATATTTTATACATAGTGTAAACATCAGATGACAGCTGAAACAGGTGGGTTATAGCCACAGGAAGTGGTTCATCTTACCCAAACAGGGGGAAACATGATACATTTATTTCTCTTAATAAAAAGTGGATGAAGCATCATGCATGTGAAATTCATCTCTAAACATGTTACGATTTATCATTAACTGTACATTGTTTTTAAGCAGGCATCTTATCCCAGTGTCCTCTTGCTTTTTACCCTACATGGATCTGAGAGAATTATAAATAAAGTGGAAATGAGCAGAATTAAATGTGTATTGAGGTTCTTCATTCCAAGGTACATTGTGAACAAGTCCCCCGTGATTAATGTGAAAATATTGATGTGAAAATTCAGAAATTACAGACGCCATTACACAGCATCAGACTCTCTGTTTGAAGTGGCCACTTGAGAGCTCCAATCTCCAGCATTGTTATAGATGGATGGTGTGGAGATGATTATTATGTAGGGTTACCATCTGTTATAAAGCGCCATCAGTTTAACTTTAGAAACTGTCTGCGGCATGACACAGTAAATACAGGATGGCTGATTTTCATTTCCATCTTTGCAGATGCTTTCTTTACCAAAGCAGCCTAAAAGGCACAAAGGGCAAAAATAAAAGTCAAACCACAAATCTTCATCAACATAGCATTTTGCTTATTTGGCATTTGAGGGTTGGCTTTAGAGGGTGAACGGAGCGGTTGATGCATCTCTGTCAGCGGGACCTTTAACTTTGAGCACCACGTATGTGTATTGCTGGTATGTGTGTGGAATTTTAATGCACTGAGTGTGAATGCAAATCAGTTCCCCACAAAGACCGACTCCCAGCCATGACAGAGAGAAATAATAGATGCCGCTTCAGTATAAGACAATCACCTCCCTGCTGTTGACAGTGTCACAATGGCTTTGTGCACCAACAGCCCTCCACCAGCCAAACAACATTGTCAACACAAAGATTTCACTGCATTCCCACTCAGTTCATTTTTGTGTAGCATTTCCTTTTTAATGAAGCTATTTGTTGGATACGGTGCATGAAAAGTGCACTGTGTGGAAGAGGCAAAAATTACTTGCAGGGACTGGATTAATATTGTATTGATTGGTGAATTTACAAAGCAATTAATATGTACAGGAAAATCACTGCCCTGAATTGAGAAAATCCCATTTACAAAGGTAATGCAAGATGTATTGATTTGTGATTATCATACCTGTGAAGAGAAAGACATTCCTAGGCACAAAGAGAGGATGTATGTATTGCACAGTACAAGCACAATTTTTTTTTTTCTATAAATTGTGACAGTATATGTCAAACTCTAAAAATGACAACATAAAACCATCATAAGAGGGTATTTTATGAGACTTCTGAAGTCATGTGTTGCCTTTGTGTAAGGAACAAGTTGTTATTCACAGAAAATGTTCCTTTCTGCCAAAGCTCTGAAATCTTATCTGAATTTGCATTCAGATTAAAAAATGCACCAGGTTTGACGTCCTTGACACCAAATATCATTGTGTTGTAGCTGAATGTGACAACCAAGTTTGAATATACAGAATGGAGAATGAAATCTGTGCTGCAGAGAACTGGAAATATTCTCAGTGAATATTATTCTAAATTTGAGACTTTTCTTCACACAGAGGTATGGAGTGATTTCAAAAGACACTGAATCTATTGCACAAGTTAGATAAACAACATTTATGGTTTTTATGAAAATTTTTTTACACTGAATGGCAAAGAGCAGTGTAAAGATTCTTCAAAACTTAACCTTTTGTGTTGAGGTGTAGTCACATTTACTGTTATTTAATGGATTTTTGAAAATCCAGTCATTTCAATAGAAATCCAAGTGACCAGGAATTTTTCATTAGGTTGAAAGATTTCACCATGCAGATTTTGAAATAGGTTCAAGTTGCTCACATGAATTTGTGCCACTGACTAAAAGAAAGCTCCTTGGTTTGAAAGTGACTTCATACAACATTACACTACTGAAAATAGACAAAATTGCCAATGAAATTCTACATAAATGTATTTGTTAAAGGGTTAGTTCACACAAAAATGAAAATTCTGTCATTAACTGTTCACCCTCAAGTTGTTCCAAACCTGTAAGTCTAACGTGGAAGAGAAGAAATTGTTGAAGACGTTATTTTTGTTTTCTTTGCGCACAAAAAGTATTCTCATAGCTTCACAAAATTAAGGTTGAAACATTGATGACACATGAACTATTTTAATGATGTCCTTACTACCTTTCTGGGCCTTGAACATGGTAATTGCGTTGCTGTCTATGCAGGGTCAGAAAGATTTCGGATTTCATCAAAAATATCTTAATTTATGTTCTGAAGATGAACGGAGGTCTTACGTTTTTGGAACAACAGGAGGATGAGTAATTAAAGGGTTAGTTCACCCCAAAAGGAAAATTCTGTCATTAATTACTCACCCTCATGTCATTCCAAACGGTAACTTGGGGGAGAAGAACTCGGAAGATGGTAACTCGGGGGAGAAGAATTGTTGAATAAAATCGTTATTTTTGTTTTCTTTGCACACAAAAAGTATTCTCACAGCTTTGCAAAATTGAAGTTGAGCCACTGATGACACATGGACTGTTTTACCGATGTCCTTACTACGTTTCTGGACCTAGCAACATTACAGTTGCGTTACTGTATATGTGAGGGTCAGAGAGCTCTCTGATTTCATCAAAAATATCTTAATTTGTGTTCCGAAGATGAACGAAGGTCTTACGGGTTTGGAACGACATGAGGGTGAGTAATTAATAACAGAATTTTCATTTTTGGGTGAACTATGACTTTAATGTGACCGTACTTTACATTGAAAAATTAGACAGCGGCTATTTACACTAAGTATAAATAATGCTAGACAGTGTTTGCAGGACAATTAGCAACACGTAACATTTTATTTACACCAAGTTTAAATGTTATTAAAAGTGTAAATTTAAGTGTTATTCTCTGTGATAAAATATCTGAGCAATAGTGGGTGGAGTAAGTGAAAATATAGTTGGCTATTTGAAATTAGAGTAAATAGGCACTCCCGAAAAAGTAACTGCATACATGTTGAGAACTGAATTTAGAACAGAATGAGGGTCATTTTTATTTGAACTATCCCTTTAAGAATACGCAGATGCTCTGTTTATGTTAATAAGCAAAAGCACCTACCATGAGTTCTTTGATGTAGTTCAGGATTCAGGTCAAAAGATGCAGCGCCTCTGCTCTCTCTTTCCGTCTGTTCTTATTAGCTGTGAAAAGAAACACAACCACAGGTCATGGGACATATTTAATCACACCAAACAAACAGCAAAGGAAATTCATGTCCACAAAAGCACAATAAAACATGCAAGATGGAGGAAAAACAGCACTCCTCCACACTGAAGACTCAGAGGAAAGCTTGGCACAGGGCAGGCAGTAAGTACGAATCTTGGAGTGCGACAAGATTGAGAATTCATTATTGATGACATTCCCTGTGGTGCACTACTCTGAAACAGCATGTGCGTGAATTTTTCACTTTGCAGCTTGAGTAAAGAAATGAACTGGGACAGAATGAGCATCACACTAGCTTTAATCAATCTAAACCCACGACTGAAGCAGATGAAATATTAATGGCTGCCGTTACTTATCAGATCGGTTGCTTGGTTAATTGCTCTTTATTGTTCGACGCCAAACTGATTGCATTTTGCCTGTTATATTCGGTGCTACTAATCTTGATTAGTGTCGGAGGTCATGAATAATTTATTAGAAACAGCATTCCTAGCTAATTACCAGTAGCCGATTCTCGCTGTCGGAGAGGATCACCAACCGTGTGCAGCTAACAAGCCTAAATGCTTTAACTTTCTGTTATTCATATTGTTTTGCCACAAGAGTCTCCCAGTTGCAATATGCTACTAGCCAATTAAAATTGAGATGCTCCTGGCACACTCGTAAAAATAAAGGGTCTTTCTTTTCTTCAGTTGTTCCATGAAGAATCTTTAACATCCATGGAACTGTTCATTGCACAAAAGGTTTTTTTTATAGTGGAAAAGTGCTCTTTAGAATATTCTTCACACTAAAAAAAAAATGGTCCCTTTAAGAACTGTACATTGAAGGTTCTTTGGGATACTCCAAATTGTCCTTCAATGGCATTGCTGCCTTTTGGAACCTTTATTTTTAAGAGTGTGGCCACAAAAGCATTGTTCATGATAGCACTGAAAGTGTTGTGAAAACTACAGCAGATATAGCTAAATAAGGATAGGTTATTGTAGGGAGAAAGATAAAATAAAAGAGGTAGAACAAAATCCAGGATGCTCATGTTTTAACTCAAGTAAACACAATGAAACAATTTCTTCAGAAGTGTTTTGTAGACAAATTCTTTGTTTCAGCTATGACCTGGCAGACCATAATTCACTTGTTCTCCAAGCACGCTACACTCCCTACAAAAATCCATGTAAAGAATATCATTAGTTTATACAACAATTGTTTCTATAGTGACACACAGGAGGAGAAAGTAAAGAGTAAAGCTGCAAAAGAGTACAACAGTCCATTTCTGTGAAATTTAAGAGTTTTCCAGTGAAATACAATACACACAATTGTGAAGTCAGTGAGGTCAGAGAGTTTTTTTTTTTTTAAGAAATTGGTACTTTTATTCGGCAAGAATGCATTAAACTGATCAAAAGTGACAGTAAAGCCATTAATAAAGATTTCTATTTTAAATCGAACAGAATATTTCAAATGCATGAATATTTCAATCTTTTGAACTTTGAACTATCAATCAAACAAACCTGTATCATAAACATATTAAGTAGTGAACACTGACACTGATAATTATAAGAAATGTATCTCATCAAATCGGCATATTAGAATGAATTCTGAAGGATCTTGAGACACTTAAGACTGGAATGATGATGCTGAAAATTCAGCTTTGCCATCACAGGAATAAATTATATTTTAAAATTCATTAATATAGAAAATACTCATTATAAATTGTAATAATATTTTGCAATATTCAAGCAGAGTATAAGATATTTCTTTCAAAAACATCAAAAAAATCTTACCAACCCCAAACTTTCGAACGAATCAGACACTCAGCACTCGCAATCAACTATATTTGTATATATTTTAATATTGTGTAATACACTTCTAATATATCATCTTATATACTTCTATACAGTAGTTGTTGTTGATTCAATATGTCATGATGTCATTTTCAATGCTTCATAGAATGAGTAGTTATTTCTTCTAGAAAATGCACCTTTGTCTTTTTTGTTAAATTTTTAAATAGTCTGAAATATTGCCTTGGTCTGGAGTTTTTATTATTTTTTATTTTTTAAAAAATAAAAAAATAAATGGAAAAAAATACTTCAAAAACAATACAAATCGCATCTGCTCTCGAGGCTTCCTTTACACAAACCTCTTTTACAAACCTCTTTCACTCCCAAATCAATGGCATTCAAAGGCATTTAAGATCGACCACAGCGTACACTGATTGGTCATTCCCTGGTAAACTGATTTGTTTCTTCTGACCTTACAGTCTGAGGGGACCGTATGCTCTTTAATTGTGTTCTCTACACTTGCAAACATTGTTTGCTCCATCTAGAATAGACAAGGGGTTTGAACAAAGGATCTCAAAGGGCATTTGCATTATGTTTATCTCCCTCCACGCTAAAGGTCCCTTTTCAGTCTGAGGTACATTTGAACAATGCAGGATAACTTAAAGTTCAATGCTAATAGATGACCATAGAGGGTGGGCAACAAAGGATGTGCTTGTTGTTATTAGTCATTATACAGTCTCACTGCCCTACCTCTTCCTCGCTCTGTTTATGATTATTCTACGCTATTCACATACATGATAAGTGACACAACCTACAGGATGTCTGTCCTTCTGGAAGGATGTGATGGCCAGGCTTGCCAACTGTCTAGTCATTCGAAGCATATTTGAGCTTTTCTCTCGTTCTTCCTCTAATAGATTATGTGTGTCCAACTCATCCAATTTATGTCTCATTTATGTCTGTTAGTGTGATCCATTAGTTGGCTAGTAAATACATTTTTATTGTAATTATGTTCAATGATTAAGATAAGCAAAACTTCTAACTATTATTTTTATAAGTTACAATATTATCAATGTTACAATACTGGCACATTGTACTACCATTCAAATATTTGGGGTTGGTTCAATTTTTATTGTTTTTGAAAGAAGTCTCCTATGCTCAAAGCTTCATTTATTAAATTAATAATACAATAAAACTGAAATATGATGAAATAACGTGACCCTGGACCACAAAACCACTCATAAGGGTCACTTTTTTTAAATGGAGATTTATACATCATCTGAAAGCTGAATAAATAAGTTTTCCATTGATGTATGGTTTGTTAGGATAGGACGATATTTGGCCAAGAGACAACTATTTGAGAATCTGGAATCTGAAGGTGCAAAAAAGCCAAAATACTCAGAAAATCGCCTTTAAAGTTGACCAAATGAAGTTCTTAGCAATGCATATTACTAATCAAAAATTAAGTTTTGATATATATTTACGGTAGGAAATTTACAAAATATCTTCATGGGACATGATCTTTACTTAAAATCCTAATGATTTTTGGCATAAAAGAAAATTTGATAATTTTGACCCATTCAATATATTTTTGGCTATTGCTACAAATATACCCGTGCTACTTAAGACTGGTTTTGTGGTCCAGAAAGTTTCTTATCTTATGTCTTAACTTAAGATATGATGTGATAAATTAGGATTTTTCGCAAATTCGTATTACAGAAACAAATCTTAACTTGATTTGGGATTCTTATCTTATCTTATAAAATCGTATCTTATCTCTAGTTAGGAAATCTTAAATTGCATCATCAAGTTCGACAGTCCACTCTCAGGTCTGTTACCAAGCAACCAACACTGAGTGAGCTGCTGATGAGGTAAACAAAAGCTACTTCACTTTGAAAATCGCCTTTTGCAAAAAAACGTAAGGCATTAGTCACTTGCACTACAACCAGTAATGCTCTGTGACGCTTTTGTTGGTCTCTGTAATGCTGGTTGCAGTTCATGTACTAACTGTAATATCATGTTGCGCATCAGTCTGTAATTACTTTTATAAGTGTTTTGTCATCAAAATGTAAAACATCTTCAGGGTCCTCCAAGAGTCTTTCTATCATTAAACATCTCTGTTCTTCATTTTCAATTATTAATAAATGCAATACCATTGTTGGACAGTGCAACTGTAAGCGGTTTTGCGTTAGCTTTCAAATAATTTTGAAATTAGGACAGCTGTGGGGTTGTCCTAAAGTTTTTTTTTTTTTTGTCAAGTTAGGAGGTTTCTGTAATACCCCCTTCCTATCTGTAGTTAAGATAAGATAACGCACTTAGGAAATGCTGTTCTGTAATAGCTTTTGTCCTAAATGTGGTCCTAACTGAAATTACTATGGTTACCAAACAGATAAGATAAGATTTTAAAGTTAGGATCTTTCTGTAATACACCCCCCGGGTCACATATCAATTCAATATAAAATAACATATATTTTTTTAAATAACACATATTCCTCCCAGAAGCAACCATTGTACTTATAAAGAACCTTAAAAACACCTGGGGACTCAATGACAAAAGTATTATAAGTGTAACGTGCATACTGGACTATGGAAAGCCGAAAGGGTAAAAAAAAAAACAATTTTTGATTATTTTGGCCTGGGGCTGAGACTACAGAGACGCTTTCGCACCGCATAGTTCTAGGAACTATCCAGCAAGGTAATTCCTAGAGAACCAGTTTCTCCCTTGGGCCGTTATCCTGGTTGTATTCGCACCGGCAGCGGGAACTCTGAAGAGGCAGACTGCGACGCCCCACAAACATCAACAACCAGTGAATGGAGAACGCCATGATCAGAATTGTTTTTGTTGTGTTTCGTGGGTTTCGTGAAAACGGAGATGGTATGTAAACGCACAATTTACATGATTGAAAGAGCATGAAAATCTGACTAAATCTCCTATGATAACTTGCAGTGTTACATATCATCGAGCCTGAGAAAAGAAAAAAAACGCTGCAGACAACAGGTAAATGCCATTACTGCTGTTTTCCATGTTCATGGAGTAAACAGTTTTACATGGCTTTTTAAAAATGCTGGGTAGCCTGGGTTTCGTATGCGTTTGGCCAATCAGCGTACACGTACGTCACTGGTAGTTCCTATAGAACTGTTTTAGACCCTACTCTGAAGTAGGAACTAATTTAGTTCCCCCAAATGGAGTTCCTAGAACTAAATACGTTCCTAGTTCTTGCGGTGCGAACATGCCAAAAAGCGGTAACTTCCGCCAATAGTTCTAGAACTATGAAAAGGTTCCTCCGGTGCAAAAGCCCCTTAGATTAGTGGGGTCTTTTTAAGTTTAGCTCCAGCAGTAATATTGAGAGATTTACTTTATAAACAATGACATACCACAGATGTAATGTTTCAATACTTAATACTTCAAGTGTATCATATTCCAATATTTTTTCAAAGGATAGGCATTCGCAGATGTCTGGACTGAGCCCCAAATACTCCCTGACACTCGATATTGTCTCTGAACTATATTGATAAAACACATCAATTCAGCACATATTTAAGCAACTTCTCTGCTTCAGACACTTGATCGATACATCTGATTGAAACGTGGCAGAAGCCGTCCAGGTGTCCTCTGACCTTGTGGCAGGTGTCTGACAGGGGCTTTAAGTGCAAACCCTTGAGAAAAAGGAGGCTGTCAAAGCGTTGAGAGAGTCATGCGGTACTGCTCCTGGCACAACACTCAGTGCTGTGATAATGACCAGCTCTGTACACACTTACTTAGTTTTTCTCTACGCAGTCTGTTCTTGTCTTTCATTAAAACCTCCCTCTCCCTTTTCAGGCCCCAAGGCCGAACAGACTTCAGTCTCTAGGGAGAGACAAGGTTCAGGGCATCAAAACAAGCCTTTGAAGCCGAGCGATTAAACCTGTTGGAATGGGCCAAAAGGGCTTAAAGGTGTGGGGGAGTCAGCTTCTCCAATTAGGCACAAGAAAGGTTGTTAACAAGCAAACGAAGCGGTCCATGAACCTCTGTTTTCTCTCAGAAAGGGTAACGCAAACAACATGCAGACAGGATTAAAGATCTGATCTTGTCAATGATGAGCTAATGATTGACTGCATTGATTCATTATGATGAAAGATGTTTGATGAATATAAATCTCTCATCTTATCAATAGAGAGTAGCTTAGATTAAATTGGTGTAAAATAACCAAAAAAGCAACTGTTGAAGTTACAAACTGAGGTATACTACTACTCATTTGCTGCATCAGTTGTTATAAAATTAATATCATGCCTGGATTAAAGATAAGTAAAAAATGGGGCAGCCACAAGATTGGTAATTTCCCTATTTGCACTATTTAGTCACTGCTAGGTGTAAAAAAAAAATGTTCTGGAAAGCCACACTAAAAAAAATAAATAAATAAATAAATAATTTGATATTTACTGTACAGTTATGAGGAAAATGATTTTGGACCAATAGGATTTCACAGTGGGCAGGGCACCTTACCATATTTGTAAGCCTGGACCACAAAACCAGTCTTAAGTAGCACGGGTATATTTGTAGCAATAGCCAAAAATATATTGTATGGGTCAAAATTATCGATTTTTATTTTATGCCAAAAACCATTAGGATATTAAGTAAGGATCTTGTTCCATGAAGATATTTTGTAAAATTCCTACCGTAAATATTTCAAAACATAATTTTTGATTTGTAATGTGCGTTGCTAATAACTTAATTTTTACAACTTTAAAGGTGATTTTCTCAGTATTTAGATTTTTTTTTTTTTTTTTTGCACGTTGAGATTCCAGATTTTCAAATGGTTGCATCTCGGCCAAATATTGTCCTATCCTGACATCAATGGAAAGCTTATTTATTCAGCTTTCAGATGATGTATGAATCTCAATTTAAAAAAATGACTGGTTTTGTGGTCCAGGGTCACATATGGTGAAAAACTGCATATGGTTGAACATAGCATTATATGTAATTTTACTGTAAAATAATGTGGAATTTGAAAAAAAAAAAAAAAAAAATAAACATTTTCTGTTAATTATTGCTTATTGCATTATTTATTGTCATGTTTCTTACCCTGATGATGTGTTGTTTTTGTGTGTTTGACTCCATTCTATATACACTAAGAAAAAAGGTATAAAAAAGTATATAGAGTGCATATTAGTACCTTAAAAAATACATATTAGTACCTAAAGTGTACATATTAATGCCTAAATGGAACAATTTAGTATCTTTTTGATGAGATACTGACCCACTGAGGTTTGTCGTGTTTTATGAACAGGCCACAATGAACTCTGATGAACTCTATATTATTATGGTGGTTATCAGTAGATTTTAAGGTATAAAGCAGATATGGTAATTCAAGTAGACAGGTATATTAACATTATATCACTTGTTGAAATATCCAGTAATACCGGAAACATCAAATTTCTGGCAACCAAATCTACTGTTTTTTTCTATTGTTAAGCAACCGAAAATTGAAATCACTGTCCTCCAAATTTATTCAGCTCTGCGTCAGACAAGTTTCTTACGTATGTGCCAACATCTGTTGTCAATTTCATGTCCTCGTTAAAAGACATGCCAAACATCATAGCTGTCGTGGATGTTGTATCTACTGTACTTTTATTCCACCTTTTCATTATAAGTCAAAACAATACATGCTCATAATCAAAAGCAGCAGTATGTGTCTTTGATAAGATGTAGTACAGTGTTCATCCTTCTCTTATTTTATCCTCATAGGGTGTACACTGTTTATTTAGTTGTGCTGACAAAACCTGTCGTAAAAATTCAAAGCGCAATCTGTCGGACAGGAAGCACTTGGTTCCCTGAGTCTTTCTTAATTAAAACCAGAGGAAGAACTATTTAGTCCCTTACACAAATACAGGACTTTCCTCTAGCCAGTTCATATTCCCAAAGCAATTGGTTTGAAAAATGAGTAGATTTTGCTGTTTGGTCTCAGGAACAGCAGGGGATTTGGAGGACTAACCAAGCTGCATGCTGTGTCAACACCAAACATTCTCTGCTGTCAGTGTAATCCCATTCACCATGGGAAAACAGCATGGCACTTCACCACAACAGAATGAGAGTGGGACATGGCCAAAAAGGGGCAACGGGATCTCAAATGAAATCATGGGTTTCCCTTTCTAACTTGATTTGAAATGGACTGATTTTAGCTCAATTTAAAAGGTACAAGTGAACGTCTTGGTTACATATGTAACCCTCGTCCCGTGAAGAAGGGAACGGAGACGTCACGTCAGTGACCGACGAATGGGATCTCGCTTTGAGAGACCAATCTACTTTGAGTGTAAATAAATGAGCCAATGCACATTGGCATGCGATAATTGCATCCAGTTGCTGCTCGTCACAGCACGAGCATAAGTAGGCAGCAGGTGCAATGCATACTCAGGTTTTCGCTGAGGCCAGGGAGCCAGGGACCCGGCCGCTCAGCGGTGGTACAGCGGCCGTGGCGACGGGACGTCTCCGGTCCCTTCTTCAGGGAACGAGGGTTACATATGTAACCGAGATGTTCCCCTTCAGTCGGTCACTCCAAGTCACGTCAGTGACTGACGAATGGGATCCCTATCAAAGCGCCATGGCTGCTGTCCCTTCCAGCACCGCTCGTACGCCACCTGATCCCCCCGCAGCAACTGGGGTGGAAGATAGCAGAAGAATACTGTTGTTCCACTAGACCCATACAGTAAGACTTATTGGATAACACTGGGAAAGCGTACCCTTTCCAGGGACACTGCGGAATCCACATCCTGCCCGCAGGGAGGTATCGTGTGGAGATTACACATATGGACTGGGCATTAAGGGCAGTACAACATATGGAATGTCTCTGAGGTGGCTCCGGCCCAGTTAGGAAGGAGTCAACACCGACAGGGACGGCAGAGCGGAATCTGCCAAGGGAAAGACACGGGCTCACCGAAAGGGGAACTATACCGTGGAAGAATACACACACGGAATCATCGTGGGGATCACAACATATGGCACCTAGCCTGGCACACGGTTAACCAACAGGCCACTTTACCAGCGTTAGGCCTGGCGCCGGACGCTCCGCCACGTCCGGCTGCCGAGGGTGACAGAGGAACTCTACAGGGTTCGCCATATGGGGAACTGAACTGAAGAGCAGAATAGGCGCACGTATCCGGTCCATAGAGGGGAATGGCGCAGCAAGCGAGACACCGAGCCGTACCTCTGGCTTTACTGGGTACTCGAGGCGAGTACACGAGAGGACACTGGCTCTGCTCGAAGGCTATAAAACCTAGAAAACGTGTTGGGTGTCGCCCAGCCCGCAGCTCTACATATATCTGTCAGCGAGGCGCCTTGTGCCAGCGCCCAGCAGGAAGCAACACTCCTTGTTGAGTGTGCTCTCAACCCGAGGGGCCGGGCACGCCTTGGGTTTGATGCAAGCAGGCTCACTGGGGCATACTTGCATAGGCCCCGGGGCCAGCTGTGCGCCAGTGCATCCATGCCGAGGGTTCCCCTGGTCAGGGAATAGAACAGCTGGCAATGGGACGTGTCTGGAGAGGCAAACAGGTCTACCTGTGTGGCTCCGAAGTGTCTCCATATCAGCTGGACCGCCCGGGGATGGAGTCTCCATTCTCCCGGAAGCGCATGCTGCCGTGAAAGCTCATCAGCTGCACAATTGAGCAGCCCCGGAATGTAAATGGCACGAAGCAACCTCAGATGCTTCTGACTCCATAGGAGGAAATGGCGGGCGAGTTACGACATACGACGGGAGCGTAGACCACCCTGATGGTTGATGTATGCAACGGCCGCAGTGTTGTCCGTACGGACCAGTACGTGCTTGCCTCATAGCAGCATTTTGAAGCGGCCCAGCGCAAGACGTACTGTAAGCAACTTGAGGCTATTGATGTGCCAGTGCCCGTCCACAGCCCCGAAGCTGCATGCCCATTGTACGTGGCACCACAGCCTGTGGTGGAGGCATCTCTGAACACAACAGCATGCCTGGACACCTGTACTAGGGGAACTCCTGCCCGTAGAAATGCAGGGTCCGACCATGGGCTGAAAGCTTGGCGACAGGCCAGAGTGATCGTCACTTGGTGCGTGCTGCATTGCCACCCATCTCGGTACTCGGCCGTGAAGCCAGTGCTGAAGAAGCCTCATATGAAGCAGTCCAAGCGGAAACAAAATCGCTACGAATCACGTGATTGGGACGGCACAGGAAAAAATGTCAGCGGGAGTGTGCGGGACCGGGAATAGTAATGATATCCAACTTTATACACAAATATACCTTTTATATAAATAAACTATAAACTGTTTATTTTAATTCTGAACTCAGTTCTATTTGTCCTGTCTCTTTATGCTCTCCTCCTGTTTGCATTGGTGTGGCTGTTTAAGTGAATGACGCAGTCTGTGACGGACAGATTGTTAACGGCTGGTCTATGTGGTAATACTCGGGCAGGACATCCAAACGCTCACCTATCATTCATCGACCTCAAATATGACTTTTCATCTGAAAGATGTATGTAGTAGCAACTTTACATGGCCACTCAATTAGGCTTGCTGCGATAGATGGTGTTGGCAGTGATACCGGTGTTAAGCCGCAACACCGGTTACGTCACTTGCCCACCACGGCACCGTCCCTCACCGTCATTTTGATTTTTTTTAATAGTAATAAAAATAATTTAGTTCAGTTAGAGAACAGACACTACAATTAAAACGGAACGCGGCTGCTCAATGCAGCACACCGAACGAACTACAGTCGCGCATCTCAGATCAGATTTCATTTATCACGTGAGGAGAGTGAGTCGAGCTGACTGACAAGAAGAGTGAGGTGGGAGACAGACAAGACGATGGCAGAAGAGTTTCAAAACAAAATGTAAAAGTGCCTGTTTTAAAAATATTTTGGATTTTGAAAAGCCTGTTGACCTGCCATTTATCTAAGGTGATATTGGAAGGTTTTTTTTGTTTTTTTTTTTTGTTTTTTTTTTAACATTCGTTTCTCATTTATTTGGTTCCACGTATTTGCTGATTTTTATTTTATTTAAACTGTGTGATTTTTTTCCCATTATTTTTACATCAAGGTGTATGCAGTCTGTGCCTTCAAACTTTCTTAATCATTTTGCTAATAAACGTTCTACGTTTTATAATTATTTGTTCCTCAGTCTTTACTGATTTTCAGTTTTATATACCTAGCCTATTTAAAATTTGTAAGTTATTTGTTATTTTATATTAGGCATATAGTGTGGTGTATTTTTATTCATTTTGTTAATAAAAGTTATGTTGTATTTTGTATTTTTCGGCAATTGATGCCGAATTGCCGCTAATTTAAAAGTGAAAGTAAAATGTGCATGGTGCTTTTACAAGCTATTTAAAAGCGGAGCAAAGTGAGGGAAAGAGTGAAAACTCAAGCGACCTAAAAACAAACAACTGCTTGACGCCAAACTGCCGCTAATTTGAAAGTGAAAGTAAAACGCGCACGGAGCTTTGGAGAGTGAAAGCTGAATAGCGCGCTCGCTGCAGGACAGGCGCCGGTGCGCTCACTTGCTCTTAAAATCTCCGTAATTTTTGGTCATACAGATAAAAGTAGCCTAATACATCTTTCGAATCTGTAAAGACTCTACGTTTATTTGTGTGCACTCAGAATAACAACGAAACGTTGCGCTTCTGTAAAGTAATTAAAGCAAACAGGACGTGCTTTCTTCCGTCTAGGTCTCTGTGAACTTGAGCGAGAAACTTCGAAACTCCGTCTATGAAAAATATATCTATAGACTGAAATGTCTACTTTCAAATGAAAAAAAAAAATCAAATAGAAAATGTGTGTGTTGGCATGGATGATTTACATGAAATTTAATGTGTGTGCAGTGCACACTGTGCATTGTTTAAGCTGGCTTTCAGTTCAATATAATAACAAAAAACTACATTTTGGATTTTTATTCAACTAAGGTGGGCACGCTTTGGTCTGTACTGTCTTTTTACTGTACAAAAAAAAAAAAAAAAAAACACAACACGGGAGTGGGAGGGAGGAAATGGGAGTCATTCTTCCGGGATTGGAGTGGGATGGGATTTTCCCCCCAGTTTTTTTGTGGGATTGGGACGGGATCCACTCCCGTGTCACCCTCTACTCCATACCAAGAAAAGAGATCCTCTGTACTGGAGAGAGTTTGCTCTTTTCCCAGTTGAACCGAAGTCTGAACTGGCTGAGGTGACTGAGCACCATGTCCCTGTGCTCGCACAACTGATCCCGCGACTGAGCCAGAACGAGCCAGTCGTCCAGGTAGTTGAGAATGTGAATGCCGTGTTCTCTCAAGGGAACAAGGGCCGCCTCAGCAACCTTTGTAAAGACGCGGGGCGACAGGGACAGCCCGAAGGGAAGGACTTTTTACTGATATGCCCACCCCTCAAACGCGAAGCGGAGAAACGGCCTGTGCCGAGGGAGGCTGGAGACATGAAAGTACGCGTCCTTCAGGTCGACTGCTGCAAACCAATCTTGGGGACGGATGCATTCGAAAATGCATTTCAGCGTCAACATTTTGAACGGCAGCTTGTGAAGGGCCCTGTTCAAAACTTGCAGGTCCAAGATCGTAACCCACCGCCTTTCTTAGGTACAATGAAGTATGGGCTGTAAAACCCTGACCTCATATCAGCTGAAGGGACCGGCTCTATCGCGTCCTTCGCCAGCAGGACTGCGATTTCGAGCAAACTGAATCGCATAGCCGAGTCTGACGGTCCGAATGAGCCAGCGAGACGGACTGGGAAGCACTAACCAGGCTCCCAGAAATCGTACAAGCGGGACCAGAGGGACCACAGAGGGACCACCGTACCCACGGTGGGGCAGCGTGGCGGAGGACAGGGACCCGGCTCGGAAGGCATCGTGTAGAAGAGGGGGATGAGACTGGCCAGGCATAGCGTGGCACAATGTCATCCGTACCCTCTTGGGACCCAGAGATGGTGGAAACTGCTCTTTTATTGATGGTTTGGGTACCACTGGCGAATAAAAAGAAAAGGAAACAAAAGATTCTCCACCCGGCCCTCCTCCGGGGGAAGGAGTGGTGCGGTCACCATCTCCTGAAGAGCTTTCCCTTCCACCTCTGGGTTTCCCGTCTAAGGGCCGCTTGCACTTCCGCTTGCTGCCTGGTTTGGCGGGGGCCTGGACGGCGGCGCCGCACCCTTGTGGCCAGCTCCCCGCTGTGGCTTTGGTGGACGCCGCTGCTGAGGCTGAGCAAGGGCGGAGGAAGCCGCGGGAAGGCGCCCTCGGCGACGAGCAGGCGGAGCAGCTACAGCCGGCGCCGGGGTGAAGGCAGCAGCGGGCCGCCGGGGCAGGATATGTTTAATTGCCTCCGTCTGCTTCTGGGCAGCCGAGAACTGTTGGGCAAAGCTCTCGACTGCATCGCCGAAATGGCCGGCCTGGGAGATTGGGGAGTCGAGAAAACGATATTTGTCGGTCTCCCACATATCCACCAGGTTCAGCCAGAGGTGGCGTTCCTGGACCACCATCGTCTGACCGAGGGAGCACGCAGTGACTTTCGTCGCTCTCAGGGCGAGGTTCGTCGCTGCGCGCAGCCCTGGGTCAGAACTACCCTCATGCAACTCTTTTAATGCGTTGGCCTGATATACCTGCAGGAGTGCCATGGCGTGCAGGGCAGAGGCAGCCTGTCCAGCGGCACCGTAAGCCTTGGCCGTAAGCACGCATGAGAACTTAAAGGCCCTGGATGGGAGACGAAGGTTACCCCTCCAGGTGGAAGCGCTCCTCGGACACAATTACATCGCAACCGCGTGCTCCACCGGGGAGACTGCCTCACCAGACCAGTTTCGGGCAGAGAAAGGTGCCTTTCACGACCTGGTTACCTCTTCATGCACTTCCGGGAAGAAGGGCACCAGGGCGGGGGGCTGAGAACCAGCCCGGGCCGCCCCGAGATACCAATCATCTAACCTCGACGGCTTGGGCTCTCTCCACTCGAGCCCGATCGCCTTGGCAGCCCGGGAAAGCATAGCTGTTAATTCTGGGTCAGGCTCATACAATATTACTCTCCCCGAAGGCTGCAACGCAGCCGCGTCCTCATCCGCAGACTGTAGCTCACCCGAATGGAACGGCCAGACCCCCATATGAGGAACCGACGCGTTCACCGGAAGCTCCACGGCTTGCGGCGTGCTAGAGGAGTGGGGGGCCCATGGAGATTCACTCGGCGGGTTTGCCCCCACTGTAACCCTTAGGCTACCCTGTCTATTCACCGAAATAGCCCTCTTCTACGGACAGAACAGAGTCTAGATAGGGCATAGGTAAGGGGACTCCACCATTTTTGATGTACCGGAGTCTCAGCCTCAATGCCGCAATGGCCATGCTGCTACAGTGACAGCATGATTCATTCACGAAGGCTGCCTCAGCGTACTCAATGCCCAAACATGTGATGCAGCGATCGTGACCATCATCCGGCGCCAGGAAACGACCGGATCCAGAAACGAACGGGTGAAACGGCATCTTTAGAAAGACGCACCGTCGTCTTTACAAAGACGCACCCGTGTATGCTCTTTTAGGGAAATTACCTCTTTTAGTGCTGAAGCGCACAGGGGAACCACCGCTGCAGCGCCGTCACACCAACACCAATCGAAAAAGCCTCTTCCCAGAGCACTCGTTGACTTGTCAGAAATCACTCCCAGACGAAAGGCAGAGCAGAACGATAGAACCGCTCGGCTCCGAAGCGAAAATCTGAGTATGCGTTGTACCTGCTGCCTACTTATGCTCGTGCTTTGACGATCAGCAGCTGGATGCAATTATCGCATGCCAATGTGCATTGGCTCGTTTAGTTACACTCGAAGTAGACTGGTCTCTCGAAGCGAGATCCCATCGGAGTGACCGAGTGAAGGGGAACTTACAAGTGAAATTATAATGTAAAGCATCAAAAAATAGACATTCATGCTGAGTTCTGGTAAAGATTACATTTAATAGTGATTAACCTCTTTTTATGATTTTTCAACCTAAATTATAAGGTGGCGCCCATTTTTATTAAAAACTATTTTTTTGAGTATTAATGAGTATTAGATATTGAAAATCTAGAAAACTGTAAATTACCTAGTAGTGGTAATTTATATTTTTTTACTTTAAAAAATCATAGATACAGTATTTTACAGGAAATATACATAGACCTAATGCAACATTAAATTATTTAAAAACTGAAAAGATCTTTTAATGTTTTTGAAAGATGGTGTTATGATAAGGCTGCATTTAATTGATTAAAATACAGTAAAAATGGTAACACTGAAAAATGTTATCACAATTTAAAATAAAATTTCTATTTTAATATATTTAATATGCAATTTATCCCTGTGATGGTGTTACGAATCCTGTGCCTACCCTTCCGTTCACTCTCCACCAGAGGTCACCCGTCCATCATACTGACTCTCACACTACACTGACTGTTGCACTATACCCTGGACTACATTCCCCATCATCCACCGCACTAGTTGCACCCACAGCTGTAACCAATGAGACACGCTTTATAAGCCTTGGACTTCCTCGTTATGATCGCTGAGTATTGTACCCACACCCATTCTGACCATCTCTCTACACAACCGTTAACACCTCCAGCAACCCCCCTCTCCCCCCCTCCTCCACTGCAGATCAGTGAAGATGATGTGCGCCAGGTCTTCAGAAAGAACAAAAGAAGAAAAGCACCAGGCCCAGACGGTGTGACACCAGCCTGTCTGAAAACCTGTGCTGACGAGCTGGCCCCCATCTTTTCACAAATCTTCAATAGATCTCTGGAGTTGTGTGAAGTCCCTGTCTGCTTCAAACGCTCCACCATCATCCCCGTCCCAAAGAGCCCCAAGATAACAGGACTTAACGACTACAGACCTGTGGCACTAACGTCTGTCGTCATGAAGGCGTTTGAAAAACTGGTTCTGGCTTATCTGAAGGACATCACAGGACCCCTACTGGACCCCCTGCAGTTTGCTTACCGAGCAAACAGGTCCGTGGATGATGCAGTAAACATGGGACTGCATTACCTCCTGCAACACCTGGACAAATCAGGGACTTATGTGAGGATCCTGTTTGTGGACTTCAGCTCGGCCTTCAACACCATCATTCCAACACTCCTCCAGACCAAACTAACCCAGCTCTCTGTTCCTAGCTCTATCTGTCAATGGATCACCAGCTTTCTGACAGATAGGCAACAGCTAGTGAGAATGGGGAAATTCATGTCAAACAGCCGCATCATCAGCACTGGCGCCCCTCAGGGATGTGTTCTCTCCCCACTGCTCTTCTCCCTCTACACCAACGACTGCACCTCTAGAGACCCCTCTGTCAAGCTCCTGAAGTTTGCAGATGACACCACACTCATCGGCCTCATCCAGGACGGTGATGAGTCTGCTTACAGACAGGAGGTTGAGCAGCTGGCTGTCTGGTGCAGTCTAAACAACCTGGAGCTCAACACGCTCAAAACTGTAGAGATGATAGTGGACTTCAGGAGGAACCCCCCTGCTCTCTCCCCACTCACCATCATGAACAGCACTGTGGCAGCAGTGGAGACATTCAAGTTCCTAGGGTCCATCATCTCCCAGGACCTGAAGTGGGACACTCACATTGACTCCATTGTAAAAAAGGCCCAACAAAGGTTGTACTTCCTTCGCCAGCTGAGGAAGTTTAACCTGCCACAGGAGCTGCTGAAACGGTTCTACTCAGCCGTCATCGAGTCTGTTCTGTGCACATCAATAACTGTCTGGTTTGGCTCAGCTACAAAATCAGACACCAGAAGATTACAGAGAACGATTCGGACTGCCGAAAGGATTATTGGTGCTCCCCTGCCCACCCTTCAAGAACTGTATACATCCAGAGTGAGGAAAAGAGCTCAGAAAATCACTCTGGATCCCTCACATCCAAGCCATCCCCTCTTTAAACTCTTGCCATCTGGTCGGCGCTACAGAGCACCGAATATCAGGACAGCCAGGCACAAGAACAGTTTCTTCCCCTAGGCAATCTATTTAATGAACAGTTAAATGTTCCCCCCATTATGCAATAACAATGTGCAATAACCTAATATTTGTTACCACCTCCATCTTACCACATCCCTGCTTTTCATTCTATTCTATTCCATTTTATCATCTATAGCACAACTGTACATACCACTTATTTATCTCTCAATTTATTTTTTCAGATTTTTGTCTATTTATATTTACATGTGTAATTTTTTTTTTTTTTTTTATTCTCATATTTTTATTGTCTGTGTGCTGTTGTTATCTCTGTGTACTGGAAGTTTATGACACAAAAACAAATTCCTTGTATGCGCAAGCATACTTGGCAATAAAGCTCTTTCTGATTCTGATTCTGATTCTTATCTCTCTCCTAGCGATAGCTACTCTGCGGAGCCCACTTAGTTATCATAGTCTTGCCTTGCCTGTTTCCTCGTGTTTTGATTCCTGCCCGTGTTTCCTGGATTAAACATTTGCCTTGCCGTTTCGAACTCTGTCCGCGCCTTGCCTGGATTATTGCTCACGTTTTTGGATTACCTCTTTTGTCAAGCCCCTTTGGATACTGTTCACTGTCGACTGACTCATGCCCGTTTTGGATGACTCTTTGCCTTGCCTGTGATATACCTGTTTGCCATTGTTTGACTCTTGCTTGTTTCCTGACCATGCCATTGTAAATAAAAGCCTTGCACATGGATCCGCACGTCTCTCGTCTTGTCTTTAGTGTCACATGATCCTTCAGAAATCATTCTAACATGCTGATTTGGTGCTCAAATAACATTTCTTATTATTATGATCCTATGATTCATATGCATAAAAGTTGTGGTATATTTTTGTGGAAACTGTGACAATTTTTTTTAGGATTTTTTTAAACTTCACAAGAACTGCATTTATTTTAATTATTATTTAATAATGTAAAAGTTTGTTTTAATAAAATTTAATGCATCCTTGCTGAATAAAAGTATTTATTTCTTTAAAAACAACAACAACAACAACAACTTACAAATCTCAAAATTAAAATAAGTATATATCTATATCCATCTATCTGTTCACCTCAAAACATCCCAAAAATAACAAAAACACCAGACTGCAATCCTCTCTCCACCCACATCCTCCTCTCAAGACACCTAATCAGTGGATTTCATGTGTATGAATATGAGATTTTGATACATGCATATAAAACCGCAGCATCTGTCAGATAGAGATTCGGAAGAGAAGCTGGATGCTGTAATTGATCTAGACTGAGATTTGACATAGCTGGAGGCTTGAATGCTAATGCTGCACTGCGCTGATTTCACGGGCACGACTGGAGGAGCAAAGAGAGCAGAAGTCATGCTGGTATATAAGCACATCAAGCCATAGAACAGAATCATTTGCCTCATCAGGCAGAAGCTCAACAGTGGGATCTCCTCGTAAACGGCCACATTTTGTTTAACCCCTACACCTCTGTGTGGTTTGCTAAAGCTTTGGCTGTGTCTGAAAGCATTGTTAACCTTTCCATCTTTCCATTGGTGTTTCAAAATTATTAAGACATTAATTAAACTTACTTTTGCTTAATTTCACAGAAAAGGACATTCTTAGCAGTTCAAAACAAAGCCTTTGAAACAAGATGATGAAATAAGGGCTAAATTGGATTCACTTGGGTCCTTTAGACATCAATAAGGCTTGTATTTTTCCTATAATCAGTTCATAAAATGTTTCTGCTTTGCAATTTCCCAAAATCCCATTACCCTCAGGAAGTAAAGAACAAGACATCCTAGGGTAGATATCCTGCTTTTTATAGGATCTCAGGAGGAGACTATCCGGGAAGGGTAGGTGGCAAAACGACCAGACATTTTTCCACAGTAAGATCTCGTAAAAAATCTCTCGGCACTTTTAGAAACATTCCTCCCCCTGGCCATGGGAGCACAAGCGCCGAGACGTCAAGAGGGATCATGCTCAGCACAAACACAAATACTCTCAGAAAATCAGATGTAATCTTCAGGTCCAAATGCAAATACCAGTCATAAACATTCTGAGAGGCTTTAAGATTCTCAAAATGTGTTCAGTCTTATTCGCCTGGATAAACACTGCAAAAACAGTCTATAACCTTAAAGACCCCAGGCGGAATAAATGGAAATTTCAGAAATAAAGACAGTATTCCATTTATTCACAGATTATCTGACTCATTTTGACTCTCTTTTTGGACTGCATTCTGCTGATTGACACTTCTCATAGAGCTCAGTGATTTGCTTGGTGGGAAGAAGGGAGAAAAGAACAATACATCTTTCTATCCTATTCACCAAATTTCACATAATTATGCATGTTGTATAAAAACTATGATTAATGCAATCTCAAATCCTTGGGACGTGGAAGAAAGTTAATGACGCTAGGAAAATTAACTGTATCAAAAGTGGTGCATACAACTCATGCTATGCAGAATAATATTCAAATGAAAAACTTGTCTTCTGATGTAGCTCCCAAATATGGCCTGCCAGACACATCGCAACAGGATAGTCTTTAAAATGAGGTTGAGCAGGCGTAAAAGATGACAGGATTTTTATTTTTGGGTTAACTGTGCTTTTAAATGCTTCAAATCACATTTCATAAGGTATTTTAAAAGACACAGAATCTATTCAGACTTCAAAGGCCATGCAAGTTATTCAGGCACAATATTTGAGGGCTTATGGGACAGAACTGAAAAGAGTCTTTATCATTCTATCAACTTCAAACTATAAAATTAAGCTTTGATCAGTGTGGTGTGACAAAGATATGAGTGAATAATGAGAAATGAGTGAACCATTTCATGCATGCTCAGTACTATAATGTCTATCACCCACTGAAATCAATCAGTCAATCAATAAATTAATAAATGAATAATTTAAATGAATTTTTTAAGGCTGCGTTTGATCATTAGGGTCATACAAGGTTATTATAAGGTACTAATATGGAAAAAAGCACTACTAGGGAATAAAAACGTTACACTGCACATTCAATGGGTCACACTTTATTTTAAGGTCCAATTCTCATTTACAAACCAAACTTTTGCCTCAATAAACTCCTAATTTGCCTCTTATTAGTAGTTAGTAAGGTAGTTGTTAAGTTTAGGTATTGTGTAGGGATGTAGAATATGTTCATGCAGAATATGTGCTTTATAAGTACTAATAAACAGCCAATATGTTCATAATAAGCAAGCAACTAGTTAATAGTAAGAACTATACTAAAGTGTTACCATTCTATGAATTTAATAAAAATGTTTTGGCATGCATTGAAAAAGAAAGTCAATATTTGAGTGGAAAAATTAAATGCTTTTCAATTTAATAAAGAAAAAGTTTTCACAACTAAACAAGTTTCTTCAAGACTAATGATGGATTCATGCATGCACATTTTTCCACAAAAAAATAATAATAATAATAATAAAAAAATAAAGCATTTAGCATATAGCACACAGAAATCATTTACTTTCCCAATTATTAATTAAAACTCTGTTTATTTCCTGTTCATTTTTCCAAATGTTAGACAAACAATGAAGCCAGTGAGTTCCATTTCTATTGTTCTATGTTAATGGAGTTTTATTGGACTATTTTAGGTCTGTGTGTAGCTGTGTAGCACATCTCATATTCTACTCTAAGACATTTTGGCAGGCAAAGAAGCACAGCACTGAAATATCCTTTTTCGGTTGATTTACACCATCTCAGATGCCATGGTCTCTCAGGACCCAAGAAAAACATTACAACTTGCCAATCATAAGATTATCCCGAAAGAGCAAACAGCTGGAGACTTGCCTCAACTGCTGGGTCTGATGTTTTCAGTCTTACCGTCTCAAGCAGGTGGTTGTAATTAAGTCAGTGTAATGTGGCCACTAGCTGGCAAAAGAACATGTGACTAATTATTGGGACACAAGCCCAGGTTTATTATTTCCTGAAGCTCTCCTTCTTTGACCTGTACAAGGATTTAAGTTGCCAATCATAGCCCAAAAACGTGGCACCAAATCAGATTAAGCACCTTGTAACCTTCAGTCTTGAGCGATCCTGTTCTCTACATCAACAAAAACGCAAGCTGGCACATTCAATTTATGTTAAAATAATCAGTAACATGCAAATGATGCTCACACAAAGCATTTACTACCTTTGAAGGGTGCTCAGTCTTTTCCTCCGGCAGTTTCCAAATACGAGCAGAGATTAGAAAAGGAAGAGATTAGACTTCATGGTCTATTTCATCCATTCTCCAGCCTAATCAGTGGGGAATGATATCACTGCCCTAAATATTTCCTCAGCAGCTTGAATGGAGAAGCGTGTAGTTTCCTCATTAATGACCACACAATGTGACAATACACCACCTTCCTGCGATCACGTTATCTCATGATTAAAGAAGGCGGTTTTCTTCATGGCCCTGCATTGAACCGAGAAAGCTGACTGACAATCGCTGTCTTGCAGAATGATGCCTAGGGCTTCACAACGCGGCCCTAAAAGCCACAAGATGACTTGAACTTTAGTGACACAACAAATCTGTTGAAAGCCACATATGGGTAAAGAAGCCTGGCTGAAACATTTATAGCATCTCATAAAAAAAATCATGAGGAGTAAAAGTAAAAAGTACAGAACATGTCAACTTAATCTGCTATTAAACACCAGTCATACAGTGGCATCTGATGTGGCAGACTTGTAGGAGGAAGTTGTCAAATACATTATGAGGAGACTGGGGAAATGTTCTGGAGAATCGGACATGTATTGTAGCTGACGTTAACACTGACATACAAATGTTTTTGTCAGTTCAGTTGTGGTTTTGTCACTTTAATTGAAAGCACTGTGGTTCTTAGTCTAGCTGACAGAAATGGTTATTTACACACAGTACCAGTCAAAAGTTTTTTTAAAAAGAATTTATTGAATCTCTCAGAATCTGAAAACCTTTTTATCTAAAAAAAGTTAAGCTTAAAAGCTTAAATATAGTTTTTATACCAAATATAAATATCAAATATAATAGAAAACTGAAATTATACCTAAAGGAAATGTTCTGCATAAGTTTGGCCAGATTGTGAAGGAAAAGTATCTGACAAGCATGCATGTGAATTCCTTCAATACGGTTTACAAATCATCCCAGGATGCACTTCATGAAGTTAGTTAAGAGAATTTCCAAAGTGTATAGAGCTGGAATTTTGTTGAAAAATTGTTTTGGTCAATAAATATTTACCATGCTTCACTTCCGTTTAAGGGTTTGGGGCCATTAAGTTTTCATTTTTTGAAAGGTTATTCAAAAGATATCTATTACATTATCAAAAGTGACAGTAAAGTCATGTATAATGTTACAAAAGTTTTTCTATTTCAACTAAATGCTGGTTTGAAATTTTGATCTTTCCAGTCATCAAAGAATACTAACAAACTTTTAATTCTTAAGAATATTTAGATCATGGAACTGAATAATTGAATAAATAGTAAATAAACATTTTCTAACAAAAAGTGCAAAGTAACAAGTAGGAAAAAAAAGAAAAATGCACAAAGAACTTTTATGGAGATATTTCCATCTACAGATTTTCCCCTGACCTTTCTTTTCTCTGTAAATTAAGGGTGCACACTATTGCTGAAAAACACACTACTTAGCAGTCAGATGTCCGTATGCACAAAGGCACAGATCCCTAAACAGGGCCATATCATTTTTTTGTAGAAGCTTTTTTTAAATGTGAACTAGCACCTCTTGACTACATCACGTTATGTACAAGAAGCTGCAAAAGACACAGGCACAAGTGGAATGCAAAAAACATGGTGACATTAATTTTTAAGTAAATATAATGGGCGATATATTGCGTCACCAAAATATATTGAGGTCATGTACATATATTGTGCGATAAGTCGATACAGTGGGTACGGAAAGTATTCAGACCCCCTTAAATTTTTCACTCTTTGTTATATTGCAGCCATTTGCTAAAATCATTTAAGTTCATTTTTTTTCCTCATTAATGTACACACAGCACCCCATATTGACAGAAAAACACAGAATTGTTGACATTTTTGCAGATTTATTAAAAAAGAAAAACTGAAATATCACATGGTCCTAAGTATTCAGACCCTTTGCTCAGTATTTAGTAGAAGCACCCTTTTGATCTAATACAGCCAGTCTTTTTGGGAAAGATGCAACAAGTTTTTCACACCTGGATTTGGGGATCCTCTGCCATTCCTCCTTGCAGATCCTCTCCAGTTCTGTCAGGTTGGATGGTAAACGTTGGTGGACAGCCATTTTTAGGTCTCTCCAGAGATGCTCAATTGGGTTTAAGTCAGGGCTCTGGCTGGGCCATTCAAGAACAGTCACAGAGTTGTTGTGAAGCCACTCCTTCGTTATTTTAGCTGTGTGCTTAGGGTCATTATCTTGTTGGAAGGTAAACCTTCGGCCCAGTCTGAGGTCCTGAGCACTCTGGAGAAGGTTTTCGTCCAGGATATCCCTGTACTTGGCCGCATTCATCTTTCCCTCAATTGCAACCAGTCATCCTGTCCCTGCAGCTGAAAAACACCCCCACAGCATGAAGCTGCCACCACCATGCTTCACAGTTGGGACTGTATTGGACAGGTGATGAGCAGTGCCTGGTTTTCTCCACACATACCGCTTAGAATTAAGGCCAAAAAGTTCTATCTTGGTCTCATCAGACCAGAGAATCTTATTTCTCACCATCTTGGAGTCCTTCATGCAGGCTTTCATGTGTCTTGCACTGAGGAGAGGCTTCCGTCGGGCCACTCTGCCATAAAGCCCCGACTGGTGGAGGGCTGCAGTGATGGTTGACTTTCTACAACTTTCTCCCATCTCCTGACTGCATCTCTGGAGCTCAGCCACAGTGATCTTTGGGTTCTTCTTTACCTCTCTCACCAAGGCTCTTCTCCCCCGATAGCTCAGTTTGGCCGGACGGCCAGCTCTAGGAAGGGTTCTGGTCGTCCCAAACGTCTTCCATTTAAGGATTATGGAGGCCACTGTGCTCTTAGGAACCTTAATTGCAGCAGAAATTCTTTTGTAACCTTGGCCAGATCTGTGCCTTGCCACAATTCTGTCTCTGAGCTCTTCAGGCAGTTCCTTTGACCTCATGATTCTCATTTGCTCTGACATGCACTGTGAGCTGTAAGGTCTTATATAGACAGGTGTGTGGCTTTCCTAATCAAGTCCAATCAGTATAATCAAACACAGCTGGACTCAAATGAAGGTGTAGAACCATCTCAAGGATGATCAGAAGAAATGGACAGCACCTGAGTTAAATATATGAGTGTCACAGCAAAGGGTCTGAATACTTAGGACCAGGTGATATTTCAGTTTTTCTTTTTTAATAAATCTGCAAAAATGTCAACAATTCTGTGTTTTTCTGTCAATATGGGGTGCTGTGTGTACATTAATGAGGAAAAAAATGAACTTAAATGATTTTAGCAAATGGCTGCAATATAACAAAGAGTGAAAAATTTAAGGGGGTCTGAATACTTTCCGTACCCACTGTATATTGATTATTGCGACAGGCCTAGTTTTATGTGACGTTGGTTTTGTAGGTGTCACCGCAGTTCGGACTTGAAATGTCCAATGAGTGACGCTATAATTGTAATTGTTATGCTCCGTGACACTTAAACCTACCCAATAGTATGAACAAAAGCAAATGTGATGTAAAAACGCAATCAAAGCACGCCATTTTAGCTTGTTTTTCGATCTCTCATCTTTCAGCTCTTTCATTGTGAGTCATGTTTTTCACAGGATTCGTACCCAAGGATTCCGCATCCTAAGTCCAATTCCGTGCCGGCTGCATTACCGAGCAAGCTTGTGACGCCCGGAAAGCGAAACATATGGCGCTGTAATTATAACTGTGTACGAAAACGATTACAGGTGCTCACTGTTTTACCGCCTCTAGTGTTCATTTCTGTTGGAAACTGCAGTGATATGTACTTATCGGTACGTATTTCGCGTCTTGTGAAAAAGTTCACAGAGGTATGTTTTCATCATGAAACCTGGTAGCAACCAACATTAAGCTAATCAAAAGAAATATCAGCATTTTAGAATGATTTCTGAAGGATCATGTGACACTGAAGACTGGAGTAATGGTTGCTGAAATTTCAGTTTTGCCGTCAAAGTAATAACTTTCATTTTAAAATATATTAAACAGTTCTATATTCACAATATTACTGTCAAAGGAACTGTCTTTTACCTTTCTGTTTACTGTCTTTTGAACTATATTGTAGTTGAACTGTACTATCATTCAAAAATGTGGAAAACAGTCATAAGAAAGAATTACTTTGTGTATCCAAACATTTCATTCATAATGTGTAGGTGTAAAAAATGTACATAGCAGTTCACATTTTGGGTCTGTATTACTCTTTTTTATTAAGATTGTATTGTTAACTGTTTTTTTACACCAGCCTAATGTGTTGTGAAATTACAGACAGAATGAATAAAAACATGAATAAATTCTAATGCAGAAAAATCTCGGGTCTGCAGAAGCATATTAATATGATGCACTAATGCATAATGCATAAAAGTGCATAATGGTGATAAAATCTAGGGGAAAACAACACATAACCCATTTTTGTCCAAATGGTTCATACTGTAATACTCATCATGTTTGTTTCGTAAGGACAGCTTATCTCAGCATACTGAGAAAAAGCTGCTCGATTTTAGTGTGCTTAGCCCAAAGTATCATGCAAGTTCTGCTATTAAATCACCATCTCCAAATACAGTCACACTTGAGGGAAACACTGTACCCGTAAGCTTCATTCAGCTTCAGATATATAAATTACAGGTCATCACAATGTCCACAATTCAAGACGTGATCCTAAACAGAACAGTCTTTTTAATTAATATTGTATCAGAGAGCAAAGACCTTAAACACACAAAGCTAATGGACTTGAGCCAGCTGTGCTCAATCCACTCTGCTGTGAGAGTGTGTTTGTGTGAATGCATGCTAATGTCCTTGTATGTGTGGGTGGTATTCAAAGACAGAACAACGTGTTTCTTGATCATCTCAAAAGAGCACAGAACAGTAGTGAACATCTTAACACCACTGAGCACAGAAAGCGACTAAAACCTACCAAACGCTTTCCACAAAGGCATGTCTGTCTGTAGAGTAATGGCTTTTGATTTTGCTATGTGCACTTGAATACACAGGAGCGACCGCAAAACTGTTACCAAAACCAAAAACCCAGAGGAGGGGGGAAACAGAGGTGGGGAGTACAGGGAAAAATCTGGGGAATAAACTTCTACTGGAATGAGAAATAAAAAAAAGAGAAAGATCAGAAGCACACAAATATGCCTGAGTCAGGAGTAGTGAGGAGTTTAACTGTGTCAAAGGGAGAAACAGGCCTTTACTATAATGTGAGCCCATACAGAGAGAAACTACTGTCTGTGTTCAGGCTATACAAATGTCATAAAGAGAGCAACTCAGATCAACAGAGCTCTTTTACTCAATAGTTAAGGATACATAAGGATAGCTGTGTGTGGCGCTATCATAAACAGCCCATGGTTTTGAGAAATGTTCCTTATTTTTAATTATCAGTAAAATGCAGTGTTATTATCACTGCAAAAATGTGTATAATTCTAATGTAAAAAGAATGTGAGATACTACTCTAAAAACTTAAGTTTCCTTACCATATACAGTGAAAAATTATATTACATTTAACAGGACCATACATGTAATTTTACATACTGTTAAATAGTTTTATAAGTTTGAATTACCATATTTCATATGCCATAATTTATAGTAAAAATCTATTTTATATTCAAAACAATACATGTACTTTTGCAGTGTTTCTACGTAAAGTGTGATTCTACCAAACATACATTTACTTACGTTTTCATAGACGCTACAATTTACAGCATCTATATGTACAATATTGACGTTTTAACAACATCTAAAACATAAATTAGTTATGTATGAACAACTTTACAGACTTACAAATGAATCCTTATGAATATTGAAATCGTGGGATTAACATTTTGATGATTTATATTGTATTCAGTTTTTCGAATATTCAAATGTATTTATTTATTTATTTATAACGCAGTTTACTAATTTACTTAATATTCTGTGTGATTTCTGCTGCCAACTCTTTTAGAAGGATTATATAATGTTAAAAAAAACTTCAATTTTGCTCTGTATCTCACAAAATTCCACCAGAGAGAACTGTGACTGCAACACATCATTATTTGCTATTTTTGATACCACTTTTGACATTTTTTTATTAAATTATTGTCAGTCAAGTCAATCAAAACGTATAAAATGTACATTTTGTACATGTAAATGTTACATACTAATATCTAAAAACAATAGCTTTGCCTCCATCACCCTGTTTTTGCGCATTTTGAAGTATCACATCAGAAACTAGTTTCAGAAAAAATTCCTTAATTCGCAAAAAAAAAGTTTTTACACTCACTTGAGGTGGTTTTTGACTCGTGTGAAAAAAGGTTCATGCTAATAATGGGAGATGGAAACGCAATTTGCAGAAAAAATCCTCCATGTGCATCAAAAAAGTCATGTGACTTTGCACTATGGGACGGCATAACATGACTAACCAGTGGACCGATCTCATTGCACAGCATCTGAAATGTTGTTAAGGTCATTCTTAAAGGCCCGGGCATTTCTGTTGTCAAAATATTTCTGTATAATTGCCTCCCAGAACTGTCTTACACGACAGCGTTCCCAAACAGCAGGCATCCGCCTTGGAAAGCAATGACCGCATATTGTGTTTTGTCTGCTCACTCTGAAGCACAAGCGATTTATTATATATAAGAATTATTATACTCAGTGGCTTCTTCTACTTTTCTTAGTGATATTTAGCGCCAGTTAATCAGAAAGTGATTATTTTGTTCTTTTTGACTCATTGGATAGAAATGGTGCTTATTCGCAATATGCAATATTCCAATTTTGCACATAAGTTAAATTCACAACTTTGGATGGAAACCCAGCTAATGAGACCAATGACTGCTGATTTTCAGCAGTCTTTATTACTGAATTACCAGCAGGCCTTAACAGCGAGCAAGCGTGCAAGTTATTCTTTGCAAGCTGAAAAAAGTCACTCTGTATTCTCTTTCAGCTTAAGAAGACCTTGACTCCAAACTTCTCTATTATTCTCCTCCTGCTTAATCACTGTACCTGTAGCAAGATTTCTATCTGTAACGAAAATGCAAATATTTAGGGAGATAACATTTTGAATGGACACACCAACAAGGTTCCTTCCATATAAAACCTATACTTCAAACTGGAGTGTGGAAAAATCAAGCTTGTAATACATCTAAAATCTGCATTTCATTGTGGGTAAAGATTAAATAATGACTGTGAGACCCTCAGCTATCTGTAGCACCCAGCTTGTTATATGCATACTTTCACCTCATTATATCCCTGGCACACTAATATTGAAGGAAATTGCCTGAATAATAGATAAGCATTATGCCTAACACAAACAAGCAGTCTGTTTCCTCTTGATAAAGAGGTCCTGTTATTTACCAGGGTCAGTGGACATCCCTGTCTTGAATGAACTTTGGAGCCCTAAGCTGCATCCTCTAAAGTTTCTCAAAGCCTTCTAGGACAAAGGCATCTTTGCCGGCACTGGTACAAAAAAAAAGATCTAGCTTATGCATTCACAATTGAAGTTCTACAGCGGGAGGTCATATTTGACAAGCCTCTTAATTTTTGAAGAATCTATGACCAAAGAACACATATTCTTCATGGTAATTAATCTACACAGCTTCTTTGCAAATTTCATATGTCTCAGAGTCAACGAGGCCCCAAAACCCATTACCGGGTGACGCGCCCCATGTCACACGCATTAGATGAGAGTCCTCCAGCAAATGGGGGGAAAAGCAATTTTCTTTTCAAGGCAATAGATACTCTATCTCATTCCAGATCCTCTGCAGACTACAAACTGCCAGCTCGTGTAGCTCTGATGCCTGAAACTTGGAAGAAAGTGATGACTTGACCTCCTTTTCTCCCAGGGCCTTCGCTCTGCTGTCAATAAGGGCATTTCACTGGAGGCTGGATAAGAGCTCAGGGTGGAATGAATCACCTGCGCTGATTAGAGATCTGGGAACTGCAGTGGAGATCAAACCAGCCCTGACAACCAGTTCATTTGCCGCCATGTCAACTGATATTAATATTACAGTCTCGAGACGGGCCTCTTGCTCTCAACAGGCACTTCCCGCCACGAAGAACCAAAGATTCATTTCCAGTAGCTCAATGCTTTAGTGACCGAACGATTCCGTGTCTGCTCGAGCAGAACAACAGACTCCCTCTTCCATAACACATCAGTCCACCACTTTAGTTCTTACTAGGTTAGTTTGATACACTTCTAAATAATCAATCGGTTAATTTTCATGTCTGTAAACAGAATTTTCATTGGATACTTACCAACCAAAAACAAACAATAGCAACCATTATTCTAAAAACAAGTAATAGATCCAAAATAAATAGTTGTCATAATTTATTTCTTTATCAATACACCATAAAAATGTAACAAAGAGTATTTAAAAACTGGGCAAATGAGGTGTCACATTAGGACAAAGTTTGTAGATTAGATTAAACACTATAATTTCCTGGCCTCTGATGTCCAAATTTTAAGGGTTTTTCCAACCCAATCTCACTGGAAAATCAAACTATTTTATAAGATGGTGATTTCAAACGAATTCGTACATTGTGAATCATACAAAAATGTACAAAAAAGTAAGCATGAAGGTCCACCATGATCCCACCCTCAAACATAACGGATTTGTATGAAAATGTACAAATGAGATTTACACGAATTAGCCCAATTCACCAAAACATTATACAGTTACAAACTGTCATGAGATTGTGTTGGTTCTTCTCGAATACCCTGCAATAGCTCAAAGGAATGTAAAGGTTAAGACTCTAGTCTTACCTCTGAGCCCATGTTGAGCTGTGTGAGTGAAGTCTTTGAGTGCTTCTGACATCAGCATTTAGCTAAACTACAAAGCCACCAGAGGCCAGCATTAATGGATCCCTCAGAGCCAATATCTTCACGCACAAGTGCATGACTAATTGAAAACTGGTCTGAGTCTGCTTTGTGGAACAAGTGCAGCAAACCTTTATGTCAGACTACAAAAATAAGGTCCAGAAATAGGTGGACGAATTCACCAAAACCCTAATGGATATAGAGTTACAACATGCATGAAGTTAGACAGTTGGAATGTAAGATTTAATGCCCGTGTACTTGCAAATCTCTCAATAACCACTTGAGAATATATGGCAGGGCATTGTTTGAAATAATACCCTCTGTCTCAAAGAGATACATTACAAATTCTTCAGTTTCAATAACAACATAATTGAAAGGTTTTCAAATTATTCTCAATAACACCTGATTAGATCAGATTTGATTGCATGGAATATCTGCTTACAGTACCATCACATTTGATGTAGTTTGACAGGCTGTGAAGATCATGTAGGCTGGAAAAATAATCTTCCAAAGGCTGAGTAGGCTAACAATTAACATCACTGGTTAAGTGCATGTAAACAGAAGATTTCTAAAATATTGCACAGGATACATTAACCTAACCCGACACTGTTTTTGTTGCTTCTGGAATATGGCCAAAGATAATACTCATACATGGTTTTAGTTTTCAGGAAAAAACCCATAATTCATGTCTAATGGTGCACCATTGTTTCAAAGCCTGGAGAATTTCACTCTTTGTTAAAGGGAATGTCAAGGGTTAAATGATTATATCTGAGTTGCTAAACAGATAGATAGATAGATAGATAGATAGATAGATAGATAGATAGATAGATAGATAGATAGATAGATAGATAGATAGAATAATGTATCTCTTTCACACACTGATGAAAGGCGGTCTGATAAGATGCTTGGTTTGATTGATTTAAACTGGCACTGAACTCACGCCCGTCGGCAGGGCTGCCTCCTCCATCTGCTGACCTGTGCGTCTGGGGGGATAAACTACAGTTATGACGGGACCTCCTGGACAACACACGCTGCCTGCTGTCACACCCCGTGGGAAAACCGCCAGCTTGATGTCTCCTCATCCCACCCAGACTTTCCCCGAGCTTTACTCAACTAATTAGATTTAACAGAAACGGCTGGATGGTGACACGCGCCGTCATCTGTGAAATACGAGCGAGTGTAACGCAAGGAAATTGTTTGTTTGGGGGTGAGAGAAGCCCAATGTTAGCTGAAGACATAAACGATTGTTTTTAATTCTGAATGTTTTCTGCCTTCAAGCTTCTCAAAACAGTTTTATGCTACACTAAAATTAAATTTACGCGTAAAAAACGCTCGCGTCTCACTTTAATTTATCGCTATTGTCAAAACAATACAAATATTTGAGTGTTTATCTGTTTAGTTCTACCCTGCTTAAGAGATAACCATATATGGCAGAGTTTCAAAAAGAAACAAGCTGTTTTTCTAGCTGATTTGATTAAAAGATAAAGAGAGCTTCGTATCTCACAGACCAGCTATCATAAGTTTGCATTCACGTAAACACCAGCTGAGTTCAGTTTCGCGAGAATCTCACCTCAAAATCCAAACAACACGCGTTCGTCTTCGCTGTCCTGAGTTCCAGAGAGGAAACGATGTAAAGTGATGGTCGTAATTCTGCGTGAATGAATGCCGACTGAAAAACTGGCGGACCTGTAGATCTGCTCCGAATCCAGGAAAAAAAAAACAACGAGTTTCAAGCGTCAGCTAATAAATTCCAGAGACCCCCAAACTGCTGCCCTAATCTCGCGTCCCTCTCGCTGGTAGCGCAGACCAGACGCTTTCTACAGTTCAGCCTGGAGGGAGGGACACTCTCTGCTACAACTTCAACGCCCAGTTTACTTCTTTCACTCTATTCGCGTTCTGCTGCTGTTAATCAATAGATATGCTATTAGAAATGATATATTAGTGGTGTTGGTACATTCAGGGATTCTCTCTGACTCCTCCCTGAACACCAATTTAGCGCTTTGCTCTTTCAACTCGTGGGCGGAGATTTAATGGTCAAATTGTTTTCACTTCCCTGGAACCCCTCAACACCACCACAGATGGCGAGTCAGATAAGAAAAGTATCACGATCCCTTTGTCTACATGCCCGCAAAGGTCGTGACACTGACATTCCCTGTGGCATACATGATATCCCACTGCAATTCACGTCTAGGCCACAACCTCAGTCATAATTTAACCCTCTACAGTAGAGCCCTGCACGGGCCTCAGATTTAGGCCCTAGCCCGGCTCTGGCCCGTGTCCGACAGCTTATCAGAATTACCGGCCCGAGCCCGACACGAGCCCGTCTTTTTTCCCCCTTCTCCCAAAACGGCTTATACTACTGTTTCAGCTATTAAAATAGTTCAGTTTTGTATGTAATGGCAAAGTGATTATATTTCGTTTTGTCTTTTTATTAAGTTAATTTAGAAAATGTTTGGAGCGTTTTTGTTCGTTAAATATAAGTTTTTTCTATTTTAAAGTAACAACCAAGCGGCCAGCGGCTGATCAGCTGATCATTGCCTATGTTTGATCAATTTAGCCTTCTCAAATCATCACGGCTTGCCTAAAATCTATAGATATAAAACAGTTCAAGCGTATAACAATGTTTAAATGTTAAACCTAGATAAATGTGCGCTATATCCAATAGTTTGTGCAGAGAGTGGAAGCAAAAGCGCAGGACATGGAGGCGCCAGCGCAATCACTTGCATTTTTTTCAGTGGAAATACGTTGTAATTTTTGCTCATAAAGGCAAGAGTAATACATCATTCGGAACTGTAAATGGTCTACTTTTACTTGTGTGCACTCACAATATCAACAAAACTTTGTGCTTTTATAAAATAAAAAAAACAAGCGTGATGCGCTTTCTGCCGTCTCGTCTTCAACAGAAGCGCTTCACAAAAATGAACCGAAACTCAACGAATACATGCCTCACAGACATGATAAACTTATCTATAGAAAACTTTAAATTACTACTTAACAAAATAAATCAAATCGAAAACAAAAACTCTTTCATTATAATCATAATCCGTAAAGATGCTCTTCTCTCTAAAGGCGTGTCTAATGAGGAGATGGCGAGTCAGGATCGTCATCTTCATCTTTGCGACACTAACACAGAAAACAGGTTATTAGTAAATAATTCAAATATCTCCTTACTATTTCCCCCTGACACATTCATGGTACTTACTTTTGCTGGGGCTTTGAGGCAAACTTTTGCCTATTGCTTGCATTTGAATGCAGAACTCTTCAGCTGCGCTGACGGCACGCACCATACATGCTGCTGCTGCTGGACACTAAACACCGTCGAGCCGCTCTTGACAGTCACGGTAGGACGGTCTCATGTTGTTTCCACCAGCGCAGCAATTTTTTTATCACTAATTGATGGATGTCTAAAATATAAAAATAAGGAGCAGCCTAAAACAGGCCCAAAGCCCGGCCCGCATCTGAACTGAAGCCCGGCCCTATAGGGGCATAAAAAAGTCGGGGCCCGTCGGGCCCGGGCTGATGCAGGGCTCTACTCTACAGCACACATGCATTAAGGGAAGGCTCATAAGGGGTTAATATAAGTATAAAGTCTATTTTGATGCCTGGTTGTACATTGTTATTGGGGGAAGTTGTTTCAAATGTTATAATTTGTTGTCCAAAACCATTATTTTTTTTTTTTTTCTATTTAATTGATTTCTTTTGGTAATTTAAAATGTGCTTGTTTCATGCCATGTTCCACTGTGACAACTTGCCCCACTATAGCATCATGTTGTCATAAAAGGTGAATGTGTGTTAAATTACCTGGTTTTTTTTCCTGTGCTCCTGAAAATAAAGGGTTCCATTCCACAAAAGGTTCTTTCTAATGGAAATTGCAATGTAACAGACATAGCGACAGATTTTTTTCTTCTGTATTGTGATGTACATCTGAGGGTAATGGATTATGGGGAAAAAAAAAAATGTAGGGCATGACTTGGTTCTATATGGGGTAAATTTCCATTTCATACTGATTTTAAAGGCCTGTTCACACCAAGGATGATGACTAATTATAACAATAATAAAGTTGTAATTACTGTTCTAATTCTATGAGAATAGGGATATCCACATCACAGTTATAATGGTTATTAACAGGGGAACAATAGTGTTGGAATCACTTTCAGAATGATTTTTCCAGCTGATGAAGAATAAAAACATTGACATTCAATCAGTATCCTCCAAACTTTAAAGAGCTGAAGCATTTGAAAAGGCAGACGACAAAACTGCAGCGCGCTTATAATAAACAGAATTATATTGTGTGCTGTATGCTAATTATCAGTATAATTATCTTTATAGTTCATTTTTGGTGCGAACGGGCCTTGAAAGGTTCTTTGTGGAACCCAAAATGGGTCTTCAATGGCATTGCTGCACAACCCCCCTTTTGGAACCTTTATTTTTAATAAACTGACTGTATAAAAACCTACCTTGAGAAATCTTAACTTGCATAAAAATAGTGACAACTAACCCCGGCATCCACTATAGGTATTCTATCAATCATTGCGACAGTGGGTTGGTACACACACAATTTCTTCAAAGAGACTGCACCTCTTAAAGTCCATGTTGTTTAACTATATTAGACCTGTGACATGTGACAGTCCATTTCTGAGACGTCTGTGAGTGTGAAGAAGAGACGCCTCTTTGTGTGTGTGCATGTGTCATCTATATGTTATTGAAATGTCAGCCTTCTGGCTTGGTGTTGTGATTTGAGCAGCACGGGTAAGGAGGGGGTCTACCATGGCTGGTGAGGGTGGGAAGTATGGGTACTTCAGGGTCGTTTGTGCTTTCTTAGGAAAAGACACTCCAATACATAGCAGTCCATAAAAAGAATAATTCATTTCAACATGAAAGTGAGTAAATGATGGCAGAATCTTTGTCATTCTAAATTATTCTGTGGAACATAACAAGTACATTTTTGAATAATATCCTGTACACTCTGTTCAGTAACACTTTTAAAAATAAAGATTGCAAAAGGGGGTTTTTGCAGTGATGCCAAAGAAGAACCATTTTTGAGTTCCTCAAAGAGCCTTTCAGTGAACAGTTCTTAAAAAATGACCTTTTCTGCAATGTTCTTCATGGAACCACTGAATCCAATAAAGAACCTTTATTTTTAAAAGTGAAGTAAATCAGGACTGAGGCTGTCAAGCTCCAAAATTAGGGGGAAAAAACACCATAAATTGAAGTGGTCTGACTCATATGTTCTAACCCAAGTCTTCAGAAGCCATTCAATAGTGACTTTGAGAGGAACAAACCGGAAATGAAATCATTATACATCAAAAATCCTGATATCTGCAGTAGTTCTTGGATCGTTCTTGAGAGCTCATGAGAGAAGAACGAATAGAATCTTTGAGTCATTTTCAGTGAATCTCTTGATCCACTTCACAAACCAGTCTGAATGATTTGTTCACAATCATACGGACTAGATTGATATTTGTAATTGTAAGTGTCTGAAAGCTCCAAGCAGTACATAATTAAAAATTTCTCTTTTTGTTTTCAATAGAAGTAATTACTCACAGCTAAACAATCCCATCTGTTGCCACCCCATTACATCGCACGCTAACAAAAAAACAATGTCCAACATGCTCATGACATGACAGAAAGCTAGACCCCCTCCCTAGCACACCCCCATACTCCATACTGTCTACTCACTCCAGGCAGCCTCATTCTGTCAGGGGCCATCACAGAGAGTACAAGGACAAGCACCATGCATGCAACATGCATTGTTGTCCCAAACTGCCTAAAATGGATTTACAGTACAAAAACGATATTTTTTACACAAAAACAAAATGTTTGCAAAGTGTTTATGAATATTTTCTTAAGGCATGTTTTCAAAGAGCTATAATGTCCTCTTTAGCTGGCAGTTCTGCCAATGAAAGACAGAACATTTGTATATATTTGTATGAAAGCATGAGTCAACTTAAAACCTTTTTTATTTTCCTATGCATGCTATTGGACTTACTGTGAACTCTTCATTGGTCCATGTTATTCCAAATAAATGAAATTCAAGTTCTTAAATCAAAATTTAAATATTTGTTCTTCCTCTGAAAGGAAGGAGAATCGTGCAAGTTCCTCTTGCAGTTCTTTTTCTTTGAATGCTTGCACTTTGAAGAAGGAAGAATGTTGGAGAGGTTGCAGTTGTAAGGAATTTTATTACTGAATGCTTCCACAGTGTTTGAAGAAACATGAGGTTCACTGGCATTTTTTGTGCATAATAACATTTTAGTGAAAACTATACATAGATAGGCCTCCATAAATATTTCTGTTTAGTTCTCTGACACATTTTTTGCAATCAATTCCTGATGGATAAAATAGTCCCACCCTACATTTTTTCTTGTAAATACTTCACATTATGGAAGTAAAATGGGTTGCAAACAGCATTCCATATCTGTAAGGGAGCCTATTACTACAATTGGTTTTTAGAGTGTTACATTTGTTATGGTGACCAAAGTATGCTAAAATTGTAAGCTGTCAAGGCAGCAAGAGGGAGAATTGATCAGTCTGCAAATATACATAGCTAACAGACATCAAACATACAGATTTTCTGTTGCTTGAACATGATTATTATGAAACAATCTAAATTGTGCCTCTTACAGAATACCACTAATGCTCTCAAATGTCTGTATCCTACACTCTGTTTAATAGAAGAGCTAGTTTTGCCCGTCTGATTGAGATGGATGTGCCCACTGTTGATGATTGCTGCTTGAAGAGCCCTACAAATAACTACTCTTCTTTTGGAGCTGAGTACTTATATTTACCTGTTACTTAGCAACTGTGTTCAGAACAGCAGGGGGATAAAATATCTATAGATGGTTTTGGAAAGAATCATACACTCTAAAAAAAAAAAAAAAAAGGTGCTATATAGCACCAAAAGTGGTTCTTTGGCTCGTAATCATAGGGGAACCATTTTTGGTGCTATATAGCACCTATTCTTAAAGGTGCTTTATAGCACCTTTTTCAAATGGTGCTATATAGCACCATAAGAGGTGCTATATAGAACCATTAGAGGTGCCATATAGCACTTTGTGAAATGGTGCTATTTAGAACCATAAGAGGTGCCATATAGCACTTTTTCTCAAAAAAGGTTGTTGAACAGTGGTTCTTTGGCTTTTAATCATAGGGACACCTCGTTTGGTACTATATGGCACATATTCTTAAAGATAAGAAGCTTTATAGCACATTTGTCAAATTGTGTGATACCGAACCATTAGAGGTGCCATATATGACTACCATAGATGAGCCAATATGGTTCTAAACGACACTTTTACTTAAAAGATGAATGATAACTAATCGTTTCTTACCAAATTGCGGCTTTAAAGATTAAAAATCCTGTACTAAATGCTTACTGAGAAACAAAATACATCACACTTTCAAAACCTTTTAATTTATTTCTTTCAGCAGCAAATAAAATGAATGCTGACAAGCCAGGGAATATACATATACAACATTACAATATACGGGGAGTTGTTGTTTTATACACATACAAAATAATGCAACAAGCTTGAAATATGTATTTATGCATTTTTGAAGAAGAGAGAGTCCTGGTTTACATATATTTACTGTAGCCCTGTAATCAGGTAACTTTTTCGTCTACGGTCTTAGGCCTACATTAGTTCTTTACTTTATTTGGAAAATCTAGTTTTTTTAACATTAAAGGGATACTCCACCCCAAAATGAAAATTTTGTCATTAATCACTTACCCCCATGTCGTTCCAAACCCGTACAAGCTTCGTTTATCCTCGGAAAACACAATTTAAGATATTTTAGATGAAAACCGGGAGGCTTGTGACTGTGCCATTGACTGCCAAGTAAATTACACTGTCAAGGCACAGAAAAGTATAAAAAACATCGTCAAAATAGTCCATCTGCCATCAGTGGTTCAATCTGAATTTTATGAAGCGACGAGAATACTTTTTGTACGCAAAGAAAAAAAAATAACGACTTTATTCAATAATTCGTCTCCTCTCTGTCTCTCTGTGTCAGCGTAGCGCCATTTTGGAGAATACAGCTGGATGCAAACTACATACACTATTCTGTGTCTACCGCACCACAAGGATGTGCTGTTTTGGTTCAAATCAAAGCGTAAATGCACATAGAAAACGTTGGCTGACACAGAATAGTGTACGTAGTTTGCGTCCAGCTGTATTCTCCAAAATGGCGCTACGGTGATGCAGACAGACAGAGAGGAGACGAATTATTGAATAAAGTCGTTATTTTTATTTTCTTTGCGTACAAAAACTATTCTCATCGCTTCATAAAATTCAGATTGAACCACTGATAGCAGATGGACTATTTTGATGATTTTTTTATACTTTTCTGTGCCTTGACAGTGTAATTTACTTGGCAGTCAATGGGACAGTCACAAGCCTCCCAGTTGTCATCTAAAATATCTTAAATTGTGTTCCGAGGACGAACGAAGCTTTTACGGGTTTGGAATGACATGGGGGTAAGTGATTAATGACAAAATTTTCATTTTGGGGTGGAGTATCTCTTTAATAGTGAGTGAAATTACTGAAAATTAATAATACACAATCATGTGCAAAATAAGTTGTACAACAGTATCTTTCACTCTTTCACTGTCAACAGTGTACTAACATTTCTGTAAGTCCTTCAGGATTTAAAAAACAATAGAAACTGCAACTAGACCTGGAAGAGGCCCAAAAATATAGAATATTGACTCACAGTGACAGGAAGTAGTGTAAATCTGTGAAGGAATGTTTCGTGTAGGGACACTGTGTAGGGACAATGTCAGTCAGAGCACAGTTCATTCATGGAGCTCTTTTCTAACTAGCTCATGATCTGAATCAGGTGCGTTAAATAAGTGAGACATGTACAACATGTGGGGGCAGGTTGCCAGGACTGGAATTGAGAACCGCTGCTACAGGAGGAGTCCCAGTGCCGTCGAGATGTCCTCGCTTTCCTCTGTGATTACCTGTCCATCCAACGTGAGCACATTGTGGTCATACTGCATGAGATGACCCTCCCTACAGCCTTTAAGCTTCATCATAGGTGTTGGGATGGGCTGGTCTGAGAATGGCCCTGGGGGAGAGGAGATAATAGCATTTATTTGCAAGGCAAACCTTGTGAGTTAAATTACTTTTAACTACTGTCATACAGATGCTAAAATACTTTTGGCTATGAACTGAAAATTAACAAAATTTCTCTTCAGTTTGATAGCATAGTTTGTGTTAACCAAAAATCAAAAAACTAATGTCTGCATTGAAATCATCTGAATGACAAAATGTGCAATAAGTGTAGTGCTTTGATTAGATTGTGTTTCACACACTGTAGTCAACTGTTCATGGCTCACCTCAACTTCAAACAGCAACCCCGGGTCCTCCTTGAACAGAGCAGGCAAGAGCAGAATAGCTGCTTCCAACTGTATGCCTTTAAACAAATTAACCTCATTAGATTAACATAACATGGTGGATGCTTTTACCCATTTTTTTTTTTTTTTTTTTTTTTTACATCCATTACTGTGTGTAAGACAGATAAATACAGGAGAAAAGACAGGTATGATCTCAGGCAGAGAGGTAGGGTGTCAGTCAGTGGCACAATGAAACACTAAGCAGTAATGAATTAATTACCTTTTTTCAGTCTTGCATCTTCACAGTCATCAATCATGCACCTGAACTTCTCCTTCAGGGGACTCCGCAAAACTTGAAGGACTCGAGGTGTCATTACAGAGAGCTGTGTGAGAATTTGTTGGTCCACATGAACATTGGCGTGGTCTCACTGATCCGAAAGGAGCTTATGTTAAGAGGAAGGCAGAGGAAAGACATCTATTAAAATATAGTCTTAACTCATACAATTAAATAAGGAGGCAATTAACACTACTGTACTGAGCATTTTGGCCAGTCTGAAACACAGGAACTCAGAGAGAGTCTCCTCTGTGTGTATTTGGACACAAAATTTGTCCGATAGCATTTTATCAGCACCATCCTTTCTTTGAAGAGCCCTACGTTTGGTCTAAGCTTCTCTGTTTCCTCCTTCATTACACGCAGATGTTCCCTGATGCTTTGTTTATTTTTTCCAGCATCAACCGATTGGGGTAGTTAAATTGTTAAAAATGGGGGCTGTCAATAAAATAAAAAAAAATTTAATAAAAAAAAAATAAAATAAAAAACAGTCTTTAGAAAATCTTTAGTCGAGGGCAGCCCTACTAGAAAGAGTCCAGACTTCTAATTATTATTAGGCAAATAACAATATTAATGATCAAAAAGTTATGCATGACAATCAATAATCTTAAATATGGAAATGTGGCTTACACGTCTGTTATTTGTCCTAAAAATGTTAACAAGAGCTCTTTTCATCCAACTTGACAATGTACTGATGATTTTATACTCAAACAAATTTCCTTTTGATTTTTTAGTAATTCCAGCATGAACCATCTGTAACATTAGAGGAATAATTTACTCAAAATGTAATTCCAAACCCATATAACTCACTTTTGATGAACACAAAACACATTCTTAAAAAAAGCACCCACAAAAACTTAAAATTTAAAAGTCGCTTATGTAAGTCATGTGTCATATCTTATGAGGTGACAAAATCACTTTTTAATTTTTTTTAACTCACTCAATATAGAAAGTTTGAGTATACTGTAAAGAGTTATTTCAAATAAATATTCAAAAATAGCACTCAAATCCAGTAAATCGACATCAAAATAACTCAATGTACAAGCTTCATGATATGATATGATATTTGGTCACGAGACATGCAAGTTTACAATGGTTTGATTTGACAATATGATGTTACAAAAAGCATTGTAAATGAGGTATAACCATAGACTGGGTATAACACTTACTTTAGGTCTCTTGTTGATAATTGTAACCTCTTTGTCTGCTCCGCATCGTGAATCAAAGCAAATGTCTCTCTGAGAAAAGTTTAGGAGCGCATATCACATAAATGTCTTTGTAAAACAATATGATGTTATAAATACATATTGTGAATGAGGTAAATCACTTGCTTTCAGTGTTGTCTCTGTTAAAACCTCTGTCTGCACCGCGAGTCAAAGGAAATGTCGTCTGAGAGAAATGTTTCGGCCGTTTAAACGCTCACGGCATATAAATATGGCTATAAATCAATGTGTTATAAAATACATACTGTAAATGAGATAAAACACTTACTTTCAGTGTTTTCCTGTTAAAAAGCAACCTCCTCGTCAGCTCCGCACCGTGAACCGCACACACAGCACAGAAATATCATTCTAAAACAATGTGATGTTATAAAATTAATACTGTGTGAATAACATAAAACACTTAATCTCTGTATTTTCCATCCTCGTTTGCTCCACATTATGATTCGCGGGTCAAAGAAAATGGCGACTGTGAGAAAAGTTTCAGCCCGTTTAGGCGCGCACAGTACGTAAATGTAAATATATATATATATATATATATATATATATATTATAAATTAAAATCTGATGTAAAATTAGTAAATTAAGTTTAATTTACTGCAATTACAAAATTGGGAGTATAATGAAGTGAGGTGTAGGCAAGTATGGTAACCCATACTTGGAATTTGTGTTCTGCATTAATCCCATCCAAGTGCAAACACAGTTAAAAAAACTTAATAGCTGGCTTAATGGCTTCTTTATGTACAGCAGTGGTGCTCTATAGCACCTTAACCACCCCAAAGAACCGCTGAAGAACCACTGAAGAACCACAGAAGAACCGCTGAAGAACCACTGAAGAACTGCTGAAGAACCTTACAGGGGCTTAACAGGTTCTTTATACGGTAGCGGTGATATATAGCACCTCAACCCTTTTTAGAGTGTATTTTTTATTATTATTATTATTATTATTATTATTATTATTATAATTATTAAGAAAAAAAGTATGTATTTTCTTTATTTATGATATATTGGATATTATTTTATAACAGACATTATGTGTGTATATATACAGATACAGATACAGATTGAAAAGAACGCTGCGGGTCTAGGAGAAGTTTTTCTATGCCAAATCCAAACTTTAATTGATAATGAGAAGGGAAAATTTGACTCTAGACCAGCTGTTTGAGAAAATCTCTACATTTGTGAAATTAGTACACATTTTTTAAAACACTCTTTCCAATTCTTTCCAGTCCAAAAAAAAAAAAAAACCTACATTTGGTGTAACCTGCAACTTGACTTTCTGTATGGAATGTATGACTCCATATGGCAGGAAATCTATTCTAAATGCGTTTCTAATAGAAACAAATCTCTATAGTGTACATAGGCTACCTTTACCCTGCTGTTGCTTCATCCTCCATTTTTAACCTGTGATTCATCAGCTTATTAGCACTGATGGATAAGATTGATTTGACAATAAAGCTTCTAACACGTCTCATGCTATTAATTTCATCTGTTGTCACTGTCTACCAGCCCACTATTTGGGTGAGTAATGGCAGTTTGAGACAAAGTGGGATTGAATGAGCCAGGCTGCATATCAGTTGGATGCAGACCAGAGCCTGCAGACACATCATAATTGACTGCGCTGGGATCTGAGAGTCCCATAGGGAACAGACAGCAGAATACCCACAGGACAATAGACTTCAGCATACTGGAACTTATGACTTATAACTACTGCCTGCTAACAGTTTGTAGCACGATGAACAGATTTTCAACACAGCATCTTTTAAGCATCAAGAAGAATGAAGAGATAAGTGTTGAATTGCATATTTTATATGAACTTTTTTTGGAATAAATAGGGCAAGAAGAATTATTGCAGATTAATTACAGTTCTTAAAGGGGTCATGAACTGAGAAATCAAAATTCCCTTGATCTTTTAATATATATAAGAGATCATTATGCTATAAAAACACTCTGTAAGTTTCAGAAACCAAAATGTTCTCATTATAGTCTAAAAACAGCTTAAGCCAATCTGCCAATACGGCAGCTTGTGGAATGTACAACTCTATGATGTAATAGTATCGCTAAACACCACCTCCACAGAAGAAGATCAACGTCTGCTATGACATCACTGCCTGTTTAGCCCCGCCCACCTATTCACACACATAGTAAGTAAATTACAAGAGTGGCAAACGCAGGTCTACGCATAAACCAAACAGTAAACTTTATTTGATTAACTTTATTTTACTTAAGTGTCAGGCCACGTCAGTAAGAATTTGGTACTTTGTTCACTTCATTTTCATTTCGTTTCCAAACAAGGCACAATTCGACGTGGGATTTTCAGAAAGTTTGAAGACTGAAGACGATGCTGTGCTGATTATATTTGATTCGAGAGTAATGTCACACCACAGAAGTGTGAGTAATTGTTTTTATTACGTGATCACTATTGCTTCGTTCACTATTACAGATCGTTTGATGTGTACTGAGTATTTGTGCATTTTTAGCCCAAAACACAGCAGCGAAACACAAAAATATATCAAGAAGATTATTTAATCCTTGTATTATATAAAAAAAGTATGATAGTCATGGTTGGGATCAAACTGACCCTAAATGTATTCGATATTATATAAGACTTACCAAAAATCACACTATGGGGAAAAAAGCAAACCTTTAACATTTATACATTTCACACATTACAAAACAAACAAACATGACAACATATTACTATTTAAAATTTTATTTGACAACTATTTGTATATTTCATAAACTGTGAATATTGTAAACAGTATTTTTACAATTTTGTACACTTTATTTATTCATTTCATTTTAACATTTTAAACTGAAGAAGTGTGGAAAAAGCACTTCTTCTGTTTGCTTGAAATTCAAATAGTAGTAGTCCCAGTGAACTGAACTTGGATCAGCTAAATAAAAATGTACACCTTTATACCAGTGTAAGTTCCTTTGGATCAGCATTTGCCAAATACATAAATGTAAATACCCTCAGAGAGTTTCTGAGAAACTTTCATAACAAAATACATCAAAAATGTTTTTATTTCAGATCTCTGGAGCTTCCTTGACCAAAGAAATATGCAGGTGAAACTGATCCATAATCAACCCTTTGCAAGCATGTTCATGATCCTGAATGAGAAGATTTAGCAAAATTTCAAGAAAAAAAAAAATCATAGCGTAACCAGTATATCCCACAACTCAAAAACCAAAATGGGTAAAATTGACCCGAAACATAATACAAGTTAATGGGGTCCAAAACAACACTGGACCCCATACTATTGTACTGACAAAAAGACATTGAAACATTTATGAAAATATCTTCTTTATTTGTTAACATTAGCAGTTCACAATACAGGAAAAGTTTCTTAGGCAAAGCAAATCATGATTCGAAGCATGCAAATTCCTCTCGAAAAACACTTAATTCCTCCATACTACACTTTATGCTCTTGCATTGGTTACAGTACACCACTGTGAGCAGATACCTCATCTCAGCACTTTCGGGAACTTGCCTTTAGCTCATCATCCAAATTCTCACACTTTTCTCCAAATTCTCACAGTCAGTTGCTGACAAAGGCACTTTTAGATAGACAAGTGATAGACACACACATCCTGGACGGGGACAGACAATGATGACAATTACAGAGCAATGATGGGTCCAGGACAGTGAGGGACAGTGTGAAGGGGAACTGAATAAGAAAAGTATCTCATTTAACAATGTTACCACCCCTCCCCCCTTTTCGGATGTCTGCATTGTGCTTCACCCTCTGTGACAGGCCAAGCGTGCCAGAAAGCCTCTATATACCTCCAGCGTTCAGTTCACAAGGGCTGCCTGGATGGTGATAGGAGAAAAGTAGGGCAAGACTAGCATGGCACATCCCCATCTTAAGGGCAAGTCCGCTGATTCACTGCAAGGCAACTATCAATTATTTCTGTCAGAGCGAATTCATTTTGCTTGCTTCGTCTCTATGCTTGCATTGCATTTCTATTTTTAATCCATTCGTCATAGATTTCAAGTTCAATTAAATGAACTTTCCAGACTTTTATGTGTGGTTTACTGCTCAGTGTTGCCAGATGTAATGAGAATAGGAGCAATTCGTTCTCTTTAACTCTGATTTACACCCTGTAGTTTGCATTTAGGGCTACTCAAGATAAATAAAAAGTACCAGTTATTTCCTGTACTTTTCTTTTCTGACCTGGAAATAAACATTTTTATAATGTCAGATTTTTAGGTAGCAAGAAAACAGTATTTCTTTTCATTTTTGTCTTTTGTATCTGTTCATCATGCAAACAAGAAGACTTAAAATATAGACAGTAAATGTTTTATCAGTTAAATAAAATATATTCCATACGTTCCACATGGTAACATCCAAATTAACTGGTTTTATTCAAGTCAAAAATGTTATTTAACATAAATAAAATTGAATTAAACTGACAACTTTAGATTATTATAATATAATAATATTATATAAATGATAAAATATTTAAATATTTTTTATAAACTTTTATTTAATATTTATGTTTACATATTTATTATATAATATTTATTTATGTTATATAAAATATTTTTATTTATTAATGTATTCATTTCTTATAAATGTATTATTATTCATTTATTACTTTTAATTTATTAATTTTACTACTATTTGGGTGATTTATCTTGCGTATTAATTTATTACATTTTTTTTTTATTAAAGTTGAAGGTTTTACTTTACATTTTAATAAAGCTCCACATAAAAAAGTGTGCCGTATCATCACTTTTACTGTAAATACTTAAGCAGAACACCTGGATATGTCTTTAGGAGCAAAATATGAGGATGTTACCTTGCTATTTAATGCTTGGATACTAGCACTACCTTAGCAACAACATCGCCGACGGCTACATCTGGTAGATGTGCACAGTTGGCTACAGCTGTCAGTGGAGGAGTGCTATCTCACTTTTCATTACTGCTAGCAGTCAATTCAACTCTGCACTCCTGAGCTAATCTGAAATGAACTACCTGTCTGTGCCTTCAGTCAATCAAGCATAAACAGAAAACATACTGCCATATGGCCAAAAAATATGTGGGCATATCATTTTAATTGAGGGGGTTTTCTATTTAAGCTACACCTTTTACTAAGAGATAAAGAAAATCAAGCCTACAGCCATACAATCTCATTAGTCTAACATTTTCAGTAGAACAAGATGTACCAGTCATAGGACGCCACTATAATGGTTAATAGGGTCTGTTGTGAACTAAGTCCTGAATCCCACTCAACACCTTGGGCACTGAGAATTGGAAAGCCAACATTGGTGCTTTGACCTCATTAATGCTTTTATGGTTGAATGGGAACAAATCCCTACTGCCATTTTCAAATATCTACTGGAAAACCTTTCCAGAGTAAATGCTGTTACTGCAGAGAACAAACTCTGCATTAATGCTCATGGTTTATTAACATTAAATGTTCAACAAGCACACCCATATACCAACGCTATCTTACAACCAATTCATATGTATTTTACGAGGTGGCTAAACATATGAATTTGTATGACCTCATTTGTGTGATTTTGTACAATTTCTGTGAGGGGAAAGTTTAGGGGCAGGGTTAGGGTTGGTCCTATGTACAAATTCATACGATTTTGGCACCTCGTAAAATACTTATGATTTATCACAAGTCCTACAAATTCGTATGACCTCACTCGTGTGATTTTGTACGATTTCTTTGAGGGGTAAGTTTAGGGACGGGGTTAGGCTTGGTCCTTCATACAATTTCTTTTTGTAAAAAATTTGTATAAATTTGTATGAGTGAGGTCACACAAATTCATAAGATTTGTGAAAAATTGTAGGTATTTTATGAGGTGTCAAATTTGTAAGATTCACAAAATTCATAAGAGGTGCCAAAGTCGTATGCCAAAATTAGCCACCTAGCAAAATATGTAGGAATTGCCGTGCAATCGGGTTGCATATACACTGAAATAAAAATTGGTGTAGGATTTATTTGAAACAAGTTTCCCACAGAAACTGTTGGTAAATTTCACAAATAATTACAAAGAAATGTCAAGTGATGCATTAGAATTAACCATGCATAGAATGTACAATGTACATTTGGCCATGCACATTCATAAAAGTAAAGGTCTCAAAAGGTGGTTATCACCTTTGCCATTTTTGCCATTTTTGGGTTACCCAAAGAATCCATCAGTAAACAGTTTTTAAAAGAACCATTTTGTTCTTAGTGTGAAGAACATTTTAATAATCTAAAGAAGTGTTCCTTGTTCCACGATAAAGAACCTTCTGTACAATGGTAAGGTTCAATGGGTGTTAAAGGTTCTTCATGGAACCATCAATGCCAATAAAAGAAACTTTATTTGTAAGAGTGTGTTGCTGTTTTGTCTCTGGGAAGGTTTTTGGGAACAGCTATGTGGATATCAGTATGAGCAACCTGGAAAACACAAGACAACAGCAGTTAACATCAACAAAAGATGATGGTGACAGAATGAAAACCATCCATAAAAGTACATGAACACATGTTCGTCTTTTTGAGATAATGCTTGCCTGAACTGAGCCAGACAAGTACTTGGACATGTTTCTTCTTTCCTGTTCAGACACAGCTCCAGCATTGTTGAACTGAGTTTTAGCTCAACCCCTCTTTGGCAGGCTGAAACTGATACGAGTCATTATAATAATAACAGCCTCTAAGGGGAATGCCCAACAACATTTGTCATGCACCGAGCCAAAATAAAATTGCGAAATTTCTGTAATATGACTCATTATGGCAGCTCCTGTGTGTGGGGGATGAATGTGTGAGTGTGTTAGTGAGAGACAGAGACAGACATTTCAGGTCTCTAGACTCCTGCTTATCTACATAGACGACTCAGGCTTATGGTAAATTGCAAAGACAACGATCAATAGTTTGGAGGCCGTGTCTAACAAATAATTTTTTTTCGAGACAACAGATATATTGACTTTTGGTAATGAGTGGGTGGGTCATTTAACTCTTATGCTTGAAAGCTGCCTTCCTTTCTTACCATTCAAAAACACAAAGAAAAAAAACATTATACATATAAAATTTACTGTACACTAATATTCAAATGTTTGGGGTCAGTAGGATTTTTTATGTGTTAAAAAAGGCTGCATTTATTTGATTAAAAATACATTAAAACAGATTAAAATATTAGTATAGTTTAAAATAACTGTGATGGCAAAGAAATATTTAATACATATAAAATCTACATTACATTACCATTCAAATGTTTGGGGTCAATATAGGACTTAAAGTTTTGAAAAAAGTCTCTTATACTCACCAAGGCAGCATTTATTTAATCAAAAATATAGTAAAAACAGTATTATTATCAAGAGAATTATCTATTTGAATGTATTTCAAAATGTCATTTATTCCTGTGGTGGCAAAGTTGAATTTTCAGCAGTCATTACTCCAGTCTTCAGTGTCACATGATCCTTCAGAAATCATTCTAATATGATGATTTGGTGAAATATTTGTTATTATTATATGTTGTAAACAGTTGTGCTGCTTAGTAAAATCATATATTTTTTAGGACTCTTTCATCAATAGAAAATTCTAAAGCACTTATTTGAAATAGAAATCTTTTGTAACATTATGAAAGTCTTTACTGTCAATTTTGATTTGATATCACTGAATAAAATAATTTGTTTAAAAAATAAACTTCACCCAGTTTATAACGTACTGTATATTTACTGTTCACTCTAAAAAATGCTGGGTTTAATATGGACAGAACCAGCGATTGGGTTGTTTTGACCCAGCAGTTGGGTTAAATATTTAACCCAACCTTCTGGATAGTAACCCAACAGCTGGGTCAAAACAACCCAATTGCTGGTTCTGTCCATATTTTACCCAGTGCTGGATTTTATTTAACCCAGCATTTTTTAGAGTGTATACGCATACATTCATATATTTGGTAAATGTACAGTACATTATAGTGTTGGAACATTTTTGTGATGAAAATCAAGAACAAAGCCTAGACAAAATATTAAGGTAACACTTTAGAATAGGGAACACTGATTCACTATTAACTACAACTTTTCCCTCAATAAATTCCTTATTTGCTGCTTATTAATAATTAGTAAGGTAGTTGTTAAGTTTAGGTATTTGGTAGGATTAGGGATGTAGAATAAGGTCATGTAGAATAAGGAATTAATACATGCTTAATTACTACTAATAAATGGCTAATATTCTAGTAATATGCTATTCTAGTAACTAATTAAGAGACCCTAATATAAAGTGTTACCAATATTAAATACTTAAAATATTGCAAAATGTTGTTATCTAATTGAATTGTACTAGTTTACCCCAAAATTTGTGAGTTGTATATATTTTATGCATTTTTTTTTTTTTTGTATCCTATGCTAATTACAGTAAAATGTTCTTAGCTTAACATCAAACTCTGTTGAAATCAGTTGTATGTTGAGGCTTCCATATTTGATTTGCTGTCTGTGTAAGGCAACACAAAACAGTCACTTCTGAAATCACATAACAGTAATGATGCTGTTTTAGAAGGCAGCTCCCTATGTAGTCAGTAGAGAAGTAAAGAACTGCAGGCCGCAGGTCTCCAAAAGACTGCTGTGGACAGGAACTCATTTCAACAAATTTGCGAAGAGGGCATCTGTAAATGAGCTTGTACCTCACACCTCTAATCTGACGCTCCCGTTGAGACTTTCTTCCTCTTATTAAGCTGTTTACACCGCAGAAAACACATTGTTAATTACTGCTAGCACTTACGGTCGCTATACTGCCACAGGGCCCTGCTTAATAATTGAGGCACATTTCCCACTCTCTTGGTGATTATGTGACAACACACAAGGCTTAAAACATGAACTAATCATGGTATATTTCTTCTTAGATCTGACGCACAAATGACAGCAGGTAGTGAGCAACAGGGGACAAGTAGCAGAAAATAATGAGAGCCATGTGACATGTGTTTGTTTTATTTTGGCTCATTTGTACAAATGTTCAGATGTTCTTCTTCCAGTGAAACTTGAGATGCACTTTGGATCATCTCAAATCGTGCTGGAGAACATGATCATAAGGTTTCACAAATACTTGTTCATGTAGTTTGAGTGCTGATGCCATTAATGTCATAAATGTATGAAATATTAATACAATTTAAAATAACTGTTTACTATTATATTAATACATTATAAAATGTAACTCTTTTCTGTGATGGCAAAGCTGAATTTTCAGCATCCATTAATCCAGTCTTCATTGTCACATGATACTTCAGGATTCTTTAAAGAAATTCAAAAAACAGCATTTATTTGAAACAGAAATATTTTGCAACATTATAAATGTTTATACTGTCTCTTTTGATTTATTGAATTCATTAAATGCATGTTTTTTTTGTTTTTTGTTTTTTTGTGGAAACCACCCATTTCTCTTTTTTTGTATCAATATTTCACTCACGTTGATATCCTATGATGTTTGTAAGGCAACATTTCATATGACATTAATACAAGCATTTTCACTTGTGTTCTCAGACTTCTCTAACTCACAGTATCAAATGTTTTTACACAGATTTCCATTTGAACCAAAGAATTACAGATTCTACAATCTGCTGTGAACATCTTGTGAACTCATGACAATGTAACTAATGTAATTCACGACAGTTATAGATTATCAAGTCCACTTAAAATAGCAATTACTTAAAATGGAAAGACACTGCTTAACTCGCTCTTCTAAAAAAAGTCTTTTTCTCCTATTCAATTCATACGAGTACATTTAAAACTGAGGAAAAGCCTATTTTTTGTACTATCTTATTATATAATGTGACACACTTTTAAGCATTGAGGGAGGAATGAATGAGGAAGGGGGAGAACAAGCAAAAATGAAAAGGAAATACAGAATTCTGAGACTAAATGTACAAGTGTTTATACACGCCAGATACAAATGCGTCTGGAAACATTTGATATTAGGTCAGGATTGTTGAATTGAAATATCAAGACTTTTATTTACTGCTCTGCGGTGAGCAGATAAAGACTGAAGCCAGAAACAGAAAAGGCTAAAGAGGTTTCAGTCTAATCATGTGTTCTGGATTGCGGACTAGCGACTCAATACGCAGAATATCATCAGCGCATTCAAAGTGACAATGGCTTATCCACTAGAGTGGGTGTTTCTGGAAGACTGGAGAAATATAAAAGGGGTTAACAATCTCTTCAAAATATGCACACATGCTTCATTTATGCATCCATACATGCTGAAATACTTTAAGTGACGATCAAAATAAAACAATATCAGCTTCGAAAGCCTTATTAATATTTATAATCATGCTTTCTATACTGTGTTTAAGAGCTATACATGCTACTTTGTCTTTGTCACCATGACAACAGAGAGTTGGGAGCCAGAGCAGGGCTATATGGCTCCTGATGCAGAGCTTTCTGCTAACAAAGGAAGCAAAAATTCCATACCACCAACATCTATGTGACCAAATATGCACAAAGCATGCATATTAATGATGAAATATACAAAAATTGACACAGAACACATTGTGAGCTCGATTAGGTTAATGAGGTTTTAAAGTAATACTGAAATATACTGTATACAGCTATTTACATCCCTTACGAAAACTGACCATGGTTTTATTATAGTAAAATTGTAGTAATGTTTTTTTTTTTTTTTTTTTGGTGTATTGACTACCATTTGCATAACCACAATTTTAAATACCATAGTTAAACTATGGTTAGTGTAGCAAAACCAAGGTTAATTTGTGATTACCATGGTTTAACTATAGTGAGCATGTTTTTTTGGTTTTATTTGTAGTAAAACCATTGTTAATTTTCATAAGGGATGAATTACCTTTAGGTACTATATACTAATATTATTAAACTAATCATTTGATATGCTTATTGTGTACATACATGCTTTTACATTACTTATATTTAAAATTGAATATTTAATTTATATGTAAACTCATTACTGCATAGTGTACAGTATATACCCTTGGAAAAAATAAATAAATAAAAAAATAAACAAGCATACTTTTCAAAAGAGTACTTATTACCAAAATAACTTTAAAATGATGTTTTTGGACATTTAGATGCATATTTATGTTATTTACATGTAAATGAAAATGAATTATAGTTAGAATTTGTATTAAATACAGTTAGTTAAACTTAAAAGTGGATATAAAATATACATACATTGCCGTTCAAAAAGTTTGGGGATCAGTAAGATTTTTAATGTTTTTTTTTCTTTTTTAAATCAGTCTCTTATGCTCATCAAGGCTGTATTTATTTGATCAAAAATAAAGAATATTAAAAAAAAAATAAAAAAACTATTGCAATTTCTAATGTTAGTTTCCTATTTTAATATATTTTAAAATATAGTTTATTTCTGTGATGCAGTGCTGAATTTTCACCAGCCATTACTCCTGTCTCTAATGTCACATGATCCTTCAGAAATCATTCTAATATGCTGATTTATTATCAGTGTTGAAACGGTTTTGTTTTTGTTTTTTTCCTTTGGTAACCTGTGATACTTTTTTCTTTGATTCTTTGATGAAAAAAAGTTAAAAAGAACAGCATTTATTGAAAATAGAAATATTTTCTAACAATATAAGTCTTTATTATCACACTTTATCTATTTAACACATCCTTGCTGAATAAAAGTATTAATCTGTTTAAAAAAAAAAATTAAAAAAAAAAAATTAAAAAAAAAAATAAAAAACTTACTGACCCCAAACTTTTGAATAATAGTGCATATTATAACACAAAATTTCTATTTTGAATAAACACTGTTCTTTTTAACTTTTTATTTATCAAACAATCCTGAAAAAAGTATCACAGGTCCCAAAAAATATTAACCAGCGCAACTGTTTCCAACACTGATTATAAATCAGCATATTAGAATGATTTCTGAAGGATCATGTGACACTGAAGACTGGAGTTATGATGCTGAAATTCAGCTTTGCTTCAAAAGAATAAATTATATTTTAAAGTATATTAAAATAGAAAACTTTTTTTTTTAATTGCAATAATATTTCCCAAAATGACAGCTTTTTTTCTGTATATTTGATCAAATAAATGTAGCCTTGATGAGCATAAGAAATTTCTTTAAAAAATATTTTTTGAATGGCACTGTACTGAGAGAGAGAGAGAGAGAGAGAGAGAGAGAGAGAGAGAGAGAGAGAGAGAGAGAGAGAGAGAGAGAGAGAGAGAGAGAGAGAGAGAGAGAGATCGATAGATAGATAGATAGATAGATAGATAGATAGATAGATAGATAGATAGATAGATAGATATACACACACACACACACATACATACTCACTGGCCACTTTATTAGGTACACCTTGCTAGTACTGGGTTGGACCCCCTTTTGCCTTTGGCATAGATTCAACAAGGTGTTGGAAACATTCCTCAGAGATATTGGTCCATATTGACATGATAGCATCACGCAGTTACTGCAGATTTGTCAGCTGTACATCCATGATGCGAATCTCCCGTTCCACCACATCCCAAAGGTGCTCTATTGGATTGAGATCTGGTGACTGTGGAGGCCATTTGAGTAAAGTGAACTCATTGTCATGTTCAAGAAACCAGTCTGAGATGATTGAGCTTTGTGACATGGTGCATTATCCTGCTGGAAGTAGCCATCAGAAGATGGGTACACTGTAGTCATAAAGGGATGGACATGGTCAGCAACAATACTCAGGTAAGCTGTGGCGTTTAAATGATGCTCAATTGGTACTAAGGGGCCCAAAGTGTGCCAAGAAAATATCCCCCACACCATTACACCACCACCACCAGCCTGAACCGTTGAGACAAGGCAGGACGGATCCATGCTTTCATGTTCTTTACGCCAAATTCTGACCCTACCATCTGAATGTTGCAGCAGAAATTGAGACTCATCAGACCAGGCAACATTTTTCCAATCTTCTATTGTCCAATTTTGGTGAGCCTGTGCGAATTGTAGCCTCCGTTTCCTGTTCTTAGCTGACCGGAGCGGCACCCGGTGTGGTCTTCTGCTGCTGTAGCCCATCTGCTTCAGGGTTCGACGTGTTGTGAGTTCAGAGATGGTATTCTGCATACCTTGGTTGTAACGAGTGGTTATTTAAGTTACTGTTGCCTTTCTATCATCTCTAACCAGTCTGCCCATTCTCCTCTGACCTCTGATATCAACAAGGCATTTTCATCCACACAACTGCCGCTCACCGGATTTTTTTTTTCAGACCATTCTCTGCAAACCCTAGAGATGGTAGTGCATGAAAATCCCAGTAGATCAGCAGTTTTTGAAATACTCAGACCAGCCAGTCTGGCATCAACAACCATTCCACGTTCAAAGTCACTTAAATCCCCTTTCTTCCCCATTCTGATGCTCGGTTTGAACTTCAGCAAGTCGTCTTCACCACATCTAGATGCCTAAATGCATTGAGTTGCTGCTATGTGATTGGCTGATTATCAAGCAATTGAACAGGTGTACCTAATAGAGTGGCTGGTGAGTGTATATATATATATATATATATATATATATATATGACAAGCATATATTATATATAGCCTATATATTATTACATTGAAAGGTAAAAAAAAAATATATATATAAGGCTGTTGCTGGTGATGGATTCTTAGAAGCTATATGTGGCATATTTACTTTTGTCAAACATGTAGAGATGAAAAGATTTTGACAAGGAGGCATGTAAACACACACACACACATATACACACGGAGTGATTGCATACTGAGATAAGGCTGCCAGTACTGACATTTTTGAGCAGAAACATGATTTCTCTTTGCTTTTGACATTTCCCAAGGGGAGATGGTAAAAGCAAGAAGGAAAAAGAAAAAGAGCAAACAGAAGAGAGAGAGAGAGAGTGGGGGAAGACAAGATGCCCGAGGACAAGCGTTGAGTATTATTAATGACTGGTAGCACAGCATAGCTCCGCTCAGGAGAAGTCAGCTGAGTTACTCCAGACAATTACGAAAGCTACTCTGATAGAAATCCATTTCTCAAACACCACAGCAGACTGCAGGAAGAGGATAACCTCTTTCATGCAAGAAAAGACGAGGAGACCAATTAAAAAGATTATTTAATTTTTTTCCTCACAATCTTTAAAGCAATGTGTTTGCTTATTTTCTACTAAATGAAGACTTCCAGGCCAGCTCTCCCTTTCCTGCTAATTAAAAGGTTTTTCTGCCTCTTTCGCGCACTCACTTACTGAGTGACAGCGAAGAGGAAATCAGCACCAGGCACTGAGAGCACAATAATGAGAGGATTTAAAAGCTGAAATCTTGCTGTTTTTACATACATTCACACCCAGTGAGGCTTAAAGAGCTTAATTCATATTTAATTAAATAGGAAGGGATGTCAACCTATAAGAGAAGTAGGAAGAAATAAGACAATTAGTGATGAGTATTAGTTAAACATGCAGAGAAACAGCTTCAGGGTATTTTTATGACCCAGGAATGGGAAACTAACAGATTGTATTGATTTAGTCCACTGAGGCGAGCATAGTGATGAACCCAAGTGCAGTTTATTCAAAGTGATCCAAACAAAGACTTGACTCAAACAGACTTGACTAGGCATGAACACGACAAGGAACGAGGCAAGGACATGGCTACTTAAGCAAACAAAAAGGGTCACATGACATGAACAAACCAATGGGAAACAAGGCACATGACTAGGACAACCAATCAGAACATGACACATGAACTAAAGCAACCAATGGCAGGAATACATAAGGGCAAGGGAAGCATGACACAAACAGGGACCATGACAAAACTCCAAAATAAAAGTCAAGAAAACATGAACATGAAACAGACCCAAACAAAACCCAAACCCCACGTTACACAGATTTAATTATTATTTTTTTCCTTTTTTTATAGGAAGGTCACAATAAATGTTCTTGGAAATGATTTTACATGCTTAGTTTTTTTTTTTTTTTTCATTCATTCTATTCTTCTTACTCTTAAATTTCTAAAAAAAAAAAAAAAAAAGAGATAATTAATGTAGATTCTTCAATGATTATGACTGTCCCTCAAGGTACAGTATTTAATTTTCCATCATCAGTAAATTCAGTATAGTCGTAATTTCCAATTTGTCAAAATATTTTAGATAATTATCATATATAAAAAATATAAAAATATAGAAAAAAATTCAACTAATATGTCAAAACGTTACTTGTATATATTTGGGATATATAAATTGCTACTTAAGCAATAAACCTTATTAATACAAAGATGATGGACATTTTATTTCAAAAATGTTTAAAATATCTACTGTAATCTCTTTCGCAGAATGCTAATAAACATAATACATCATTTGAGATGTGGTGGAAATGCTCATGTCTAAAATAATACATTAAAGGATACCTAATATGCCACCTTTTACAATAAGTCTCAGGTGTTCCCAGAAGTTTCTGTCTGTGAAGTTGCAGCTCAAAATACCCCACAGATCATTTATTATGTCATTTTGAAAATGCCTATTTTGAGTGGAAGCAGAAACATGCTGTTTTTGTGCATGTCTCTTTAAATGCAAATGTTCTGCTGCTCCCCGTCCCCTTTTCTAGAATAGAGCTGTGCCTTTACAGCTCCTTCTTCAGATAGTCTGCTAAAAAAACATCTGTTTGGTTTTGATTATAATGTCTACCGCACTGAAATCGTGCGTTTTAAACCATATTAGTTTAAACTTCTGATATATGGTTTTCTGAGCGTACACATCCGAAGCACGCACACAGAAAGTGTCTGAAACACGGCATATGAGTACTAAACTAAGTTCTCTTTCATGTCTTATTGCACTTAAACTGTCAAATCCACACAAGTGTATGTTAAAAACATACGTGTTACAAGAACAGTCGGTTATGTCTGTGAAGGTAAACAGCTGGGAAAGAAATTGCATGTTTATATTAGATCTGTGTGGTATACAGTAAATAAATTTTAAAAAAAATCCACTGCTCTCATCTCTACTGAGGCTGGGACTCTAAATAGTGTTCTGTGCTCGTCTGTGAAGCCAGAGACAGAAAAGTTAGCATGCTTAGCTCGAACTTTTGCCAAGGTGTTAGAACTGGTACACTGTTGTCGCTTGTGAAAACACAATGTTGATGATTGATTTTCATGATATGTCACCTTTAAACAAACTAGTCCATGTGTAAAAAGTATGGGCCAAAAACACAGGGACAAAGTATCCATACAGCAGTTTAAGAAACACACAAAAGAAACAAAAGATGAGGGCTCAGAGAGTGATACAGGATCTTAACAAAGGCTTGAAATTGATTCATTATTAAACATGACACTTCCAGCACAGAGAGAAGTGGAAAAGCTGTTAAAATGCATTTCTCACGCAGAACCCACTTCCAGACAGCAGCAGGAGTGGAGAATCCGGACAGGCTGTTCATGCTGCTGTGAAAACTGTGAAGCCACACACATGTGCAAACAGACACACACGTGCTGAGAGATGCATATAGTGCTTGGAGTTCAGTAAGAATCAGGGCAAGGATTAAAACTCTCTCTCACACACACAGAGACATCACTCAACTCATCCAGTCTTGCTCGTCTAGGTCACCAATTAAGCCTGACCCACAAAAGCTGTTGGCTTGGCAACAGTGCTGCATTAGAAGTCCGCCTAACCAAATTTGGCTTGCGTTTAGCTGTGACTCATCCATGACACATGTACACTCTGAGACCTAAAAACAGTCGGGGGCCTTAGCAGATTTACATTACTAATGATCGGAATCAAGCTTAGAAAGGGCTGAATTTGAACAAGTATTTCATGGTACTAGTCTTTATTAATTTAATTTCAAATATTTTTTACTATCACTGCATTTTTTTTTTTTTTTAACACATGGCCATTCACCAAATCATTTAATACGAGTACACATTGATTTGAGTTTATCTAACCTGCATATTATCTCAAAGCTTCCACTAAGAAAAAAAAAAAAAACAGTTCATTGCAATGTTTGTCTTACAAAACAACCAGTCTAACAAGAAGACAAAAACTGCATCAATATTGCAGTGATATTAATAATAACTTACATATTAAGTATTTAAGCATTAATATTAAAAATATTAATACTCAAAAAATTAAGTCATCTGAGGTAATTTTTCTACAGTTGATAACTGAGACACAGTTGTGTTTGTACAAAACAAGAGAGAACAAGTCTGCTTTGTGATATGAGAGACATTGAAAGCCACTATTTGCCATAAGTTCAATGTTTTAAAAACATATCTCAAATTATGACTTTGTAAATCATGATTTTGAATAAAAAACCTAATTATAAGATAAAACGTCAAAATGATAAAGTTTGACATAAGTCGAAATTATGAGATCAGTTATAATTATAACTAAATTTTCAACTTTTTGTCAAAATCATTTTTTTCTCATAAATGTAATTTATAATTACTTTTTATGCCAGAATATCAACTTTTTATGTCAGAATTTAAATTTATGTCAGAATTTCAACTTTTTATCTCATAATTTATCTCATAATTATGACAGTATGTCATATTAAAAAAAATAATGACATAAACAGCTGAAATTGAGATATAAGTATAACAATTCTGACATTTTGTCATATTTTTTCATTTTTATTTCATAATTTAGCCTTGTCATAATTTCACTTTTTATCTCATAATTATGAAAAAGTCAAAATTATGACACAAGTCATAACTAAAATGTAGACTTTTGCCATGATTATGACTTTATGTTATAGTTTAGAGTTTTTATCTCTTAATTATCTCATGATTTCGACTTTTTATGTATCTATGTATGATTTACCAAAGCATTTCTTTTAATGTGGCGGAGATTGGGTATAGGCTTTCATATGCCATTGTGTTTGAGTACAGGAAAAATATCAGTGCTCTTCCACTGGCATTCAGGCAATCAAAGTAGACAATGGAATCTTGCTGTTGTTTCAAGGTGAAATCAAATAAAAAACAGATCAGTTTTGAGGATGAGTCAGAATTATTTAATTGGGAATGAGGTTCTTGTTAACCTCAGAACTGACAATAAGAGCAGAAAGCCTATTGAAATTTCCTGAGCATCCACTACTCTGTTGATATCTCTCTTTCACTGTCCTTTACTCCTCATTCGCTCTGTAATCTCTGAAACATCCATCTTGAAATGATTTGTGGGGAGTGTGCAGATATGGATGAGCTGGGAGAAATTTCCACTCACCCTGGTGCCATGGCACATGTCCTGAGTTACTGAGCCAAGAAGAGCCAATGCCTGGCAGACGATTCCTGTGGAGGAGAGCACCAGCTTCCACTGTCCACTTTCATCACAGCGTGCTCCTTCTGAGCAGAAGAATTAGGAAAAGATTTGAACAGCTTTCATTTAGGTCATTTATTCAGTGTAAAGTCATTTTAAGCAGATTTTCTGTCACTTTGGCTCTAGCAGTGCTTTCTGGAAGACCTCTTTCGCTAAATATTCTGTGTAATCGTGCTCTCTGGTGATCTTTTCTTGTCTGTTTATTTCTGTTTTCCATTATCACCCTCTCTCCTTTCCCTTTCAGCCTATCACTGCTCTTTTCACTTTCTTCCATTCATTTTCCTCTCTCTTTCTCTATGACAGCAGCGGTCAGACAGCCTCTCTTTAATAGAATCCAGATGAACTAGAAAAACAGGCTGAGGAGAGGGGCCCATTAAAGTGTGGACCCTGTCATCATTCCTAACGTGCTTCTACAGTCCCGCCGGTATGAGCTTTACACTGCACAGTGTGTTTGTGTATCTACATATGCTTCTTAAATCAGACAGTCAGTAAAATTTTGTTATGACTGATTTACAGTCACTCTGATGCAAATGAAATCTGTTTAATTTTCCGTCAAGTCCCTCTGGAGTCCAGCCAGCCCCGCAGACTGACATTTAGCTGATCTGCATCACTTCAGAAATGCAGAAAATGCATAAGGAAGAACCCACTTTATTAGGGTACAACGGATAGTTCATCCCAACCTCAAGGCATTCCAAACCTGTATGACTTTCTTTCTATGGTGAAAAATATAAATAAGATACTTTGATAATTGTCTTTATTTGAAAAAAAAAAAAAAATATATATATATATATATATATTGTGTTATATAAAGAAATGCTTACAGGTTTGGAATGACATGATGGTTAGGAAATGTTGACAGAATTTTCATTCTTGGCTGCTCTATCCCTTTAAGGAAAATGTAGTGTTTTTTTAATGATTAATACAAATATATATTTTCATCGATTGATTTTGGAGCAAGAATAACTAAAAAAAAATTCTGTGTTATAAAATTCCAAGTCATAAAAAAAAACTTGAATAGTGGTCTTAAATGGTATGACAAACATCTTATTTGTTATTTTAAGAGGTTTTAATTTTGGGAATGGAAATACAGGAAATGCAGTACAGCCTAATGTGATCATTACATTTCAAAAGACCTTATTCTATTAAATAAGTATGAATAGTGCACATTTCATAATAAAAATGCAGCACATTTGCGCTCTACGGTTTTGCAGTTTCAGAGCAGTTTGCAGTCAGTGAATACTGCAAATATATGCCAAATGATGGCTTATGATCGACTATTGATGAACTATGACAAGGTTTACTTCATGGTGCTTATATTGTAATATGTTGCAGATGATATTCGTAAAAGCCCAGACATTTCAAAATAAGAGTCCTGGTGCATTTCGGGCTTGTTCACAATTAAGTCCATTATTTGATACATTTTCAAGTTACATGTGCTCCTGGGGAAAAAGCATCAAGCCCTGTTTATAGAAGCCAGTTTCCCCATTAGAGTAAAACAAATTAAGTCATTCATTTTATTAATTTTTTCTCATAATTTTGATTTGTTTCTTGTAACTGCAACTTTTTTCTTATAATTCAGCTTTATATATATCTCACAATTGCAATATGACTTTTTATCTTGAAACTGAGGCATAACACAAATTTATCTTGCAGTTACAATTGCAATTTTGTTTCGCATAATTTTGTTTCTCAAAATTTCTCATGATCACAATGTGAATTCATACATCATAAATCTGACTTTACATATCAGAACTGGGATTTTATATCTCACAATGTGACTATTACTTATTTTAAACTTTTATCTCTTTCATTTTTTTACCCTGAAGCTGAAACAGGCTTCCTTGTTTCTTTTTATTTTGTGTTTTAGGAGAAAATAAAATGTATCAACTAGAACACTTAGTATTTGTATATAATTTCAGTAGAATTAACGTGATTAAATAAGGTCAGAATTACTAAATTTATTATAATCAAATTAACTAAAAACAACTTTAATTTTTTTTTTCAATCACTTACCTTAAATTCAACACTCTTCACCCAGTGTACTGATGTGTATGTTAATGTATGTAAAGAAAACAACATTAATGGCAACAGCGAAAAAAGTATTTTTTTTCCAAGGCTAAATATAATTTAATTCACTGTAAAAAAGAAACAATATTAAATGCTACATTGAGATTTTAAATAAAAAGAGTCCAGAAAGCGTATAAATCTGGCTGAACTATTCATGGGGATAGTGACTTGCCACTGAAAAACTGTCTGAAAAGCTTGAAATGTACATTTTCACACTAATATGAGCAGAAGTGAGAGATTGAGAAAAGATAGTGAGAATGTGAGATAGTGAGTGTGGACGTCCCAGTATATGGGGCGTTGAATAAAAAATGACCCATTCTTCATACACTACAAATTACTGACAGAATGTGAAAGAATAAAAGATGACCCATTCCTGTTACAAAGACTAAGCTAGTTTAATTGCCACAGCAGATTTATTGGATTCTACTGTAATTGCGAGAGGTTTACAGAGGCGATGATATAAACGGGATTGCTCTATAAATGAGTGACAGATAAAGGCCCAGCAGCAGTTGGACTAATGTGTCTTTATTGCATTTCTATTCCTCACAAAGTCCACAAACAAGGCTTGGCTTGACAGGTGCTGTCAGACAGTTGGGCCAACTCATTTTCCTTGGTGGTAACACAGGCTCACTAGTGTCTGTTCATGTCAGAGTACCACGATCAGTTTGGTTTATTCTGGACACCATTACTCACAATGATGAGGGAAAGGGACAGATGGGCCGGTGTGGGAGTTCATGTTGTCTGCTCCCTGTCACTTTTCCTCTCATTTCCACAGGACAGTCTCTACATAGCATGGCAAAACAGAGATAGAAAGAGTAAGACAGCTGATGAGGGAGTTTTAACGGGCTTATCCTCAATGAAAACATTATCCTGCAAGTGGCCGCTGCAGCCATAAAGGAAAACACAACAGCAATAAAAAGCTGACAGTTCAATTAATGGCCGACTGCTTCTGCTGAGAATTAAAAGGGAATGGTCACAATCTGTCTTCTTCCAAGCCCACCTGTGTCACAAGGCTTTTATAGCAGAGCACAGAATGTTTCCTTAATCACATCCACAGGGAGAGACACATCGACTGCTGGCTCATACATGCATCATTCTGTCAGATGCAGTCAAGCTACGTGCTTTCTCTCTCTAACTCTGTATTTCCTAGTTACATTTCAATAGAAAAACATAAAAAAAATAGATTTTTAAATTATAAAAAATATATATAGAATATTTACTTAGTATATTAGTAATATTTAATAGTATATAAACATAATTATAGTTTTATTTAAAAATACTTACAATAAATTAAATATATATATATATATATATATATATATATATATATCAAAACAGTTGTGATGCTTAATATTATTTGGAATCGTGATACCATCATTTGAAGAAATAAATAAATAATAATAATACATTAATTCAACAGGGATGCATCAAATTGATCAAAAGTGACAGTCTTTTTTTTAATAAATGCTGTTCTTTTGAACTTTGTATTCATCAAAGAATCCTGAAAAATATATATCAAAAATTAAGCAGCAAAACCAGATGTTTTCAAAATTGTGAATACTAACTTTCATTCATTTTTTAGAATTGAGCACCAATAATAATTGAGCACCAAATCAGCATATTAGAATTATTTCAACATACCAAATGTACTCAAATAATTTAAAACATTTAATAAAAATAATTATAAACAAATCAGTGTTTTTAAAAAAGGGTTATGGTATGGTTGATGGTAATAGCACATGCAGGGTTTTCTTTCAGCACTGGCCAAAGACTTTATTCACATGCTCTTATAGATGGATACCAGGCGCTAAAAGACATGAGAATCTTTTAAATATAAACTGTTTTTGGGGAACTGCAGTTTTAATATGGTTGTAATGGAAGAGCTCGGTCCCATAAACTATATAAAGTAATAAGCCCTCTGTTCTGTTGTCTCTGTTGTAGGCTCGCTGAGCTTGGCTTGTAAAAACACTGAGATCTCATTGGCCTATCACTGGGATGCCATAGTCATCTGGTTGATGCCTGGGTGGCTTCAGTTTACAGGTTCAATAATGTGTTCAGTCATGCAACAAACAACGAATTTCAAGAGCAATTAGGAAAGTTATATGGTGGCTCTTGTGCTTATTTCCATGGCCTTTATGCCTTATTAATGTAACTGCATAGAACTGTGAGTAACTAACTGTAAGTGCTTTAAACTAATGCAATTTAAGGTGTATGAATTTAATTATGTTTTTTCACTATCCATAACCTCAGAGTTTTCCCTAAACCTTTATAAATGTATTAACGCTTTCACTAGTAATCTGCAAACCTACTGAAATCTTCATTTTCAGATTCAATACCAAAGGTTCCATTTAGAGAAGAATTGAAACTTGAGTCTGGGGACTATTCAGGGTGTCTTGTCCTACAAATATTCAGTTTAGCACTGCAACTCAGGCCAAAAAGACACATGAGAGGTGATGCTGAGATTGAGGAGACATCTGTGTGTGGGGAAAAGATTTAAAGAGCCACGCGAGTCCGCTGTTGTTAACATTAAGTCAATGGAAAGTAAATCAGAGCTCTGAATTCATGTGACTTGTTGGCCCTGTGAAGCACTTCCAAATATAGGAAAGAGCTGTTATACAATTCACTAAGAGAAAACTGATTCAAGAAATTAAATGCAGTTGGATGGTGACCCACTTACACGATCATTGAAAATACATTGGTGCTCACTTTATTGCTTTATTTGTTTATTTAAAGCTGAAGTGTGCAATTGTTTCAATATAAACATACCTTCTCCAATCCCAGTTTAATGTCAGAGACAACCAAGTAAGTCATTTGTAGGCTGTAGTAGCACTATTGTTTTTTAAGCATCCCAGCCAGCCCCACACAGCAAAATTGGTGCAACTAATGGTGAGTTTGGGGCTATTTGGGGACTATATGTGTGCTCAAACAATAACAGATGGGTTCAGGGAAAACTGGCATTATTTTTGCAATTCATTTGTGACTACTTGCACAGAATTGACACACTTCAGCTTTAAGAGAGGATCGGTATGCACTTAAGGAGCGAAGGAATTTAATTAAATAAGAAAATGAAATGATTTACAATTGAATGTAATTTAATCTTAACAGGAGATTTTAACTGACTATCTATGTCCTTAGAGGCATATGTCCAGAGTTGCTTACTAAGCATTATATTGACATAATTGTATCTACTCCTCCAGTCTCATTGTGTGTAAACTATGCCCTTGGGTCTTTTCCCGGTCTCTTCCTTGACTTTACTTCCTGCCGCACACTTCTTTGACTACAGCCCTTGAATAAACCAATGAGAGTGTTCAAGGAAATCATTAACACACTCCTTCCTCTCCACACAGAAACCTGATCTCTCCACAATCAGCATCACATCTACTTCAACTCAAATGAGAGTGTATACATATATATATATTATATATATTTCAAAAAGTACATGGCACAGGCTGAAATATAATATTATAAAGATTACATATTCATAAATTATTTCACTGACTAATTAACAGATGTATTCAACATTGATCTACTCGTCTACTCACTGGGGTTAGTAGAAAGTTCAATGATGAGGTAACTAACTAACTAAACACCTCAGTATAAGATCACAGATGGGTTCAAAGGTTAAGGCCTATCAATGAGGTCACAGGTGATTTAATCAAAATGGATTCTGGTGAGGTCACTAATTACTGCCTGAGTGAGGTCACTACTGACCTCAAAAAAATAGTTCATTGATGCTGTCATTAATGTGCTCAGATCCAGTTATGATGTGTAATAACTTTCTAGTTATTTTCCCTGGTAGTTGTCAATTCACAACCAAAAAAAGGGTAACACTTTATTTTAAGGAGCAATTCTCACTATTAACTAGCTGCTTATTAACACGTATTAGTACTTATAATACAAATATTAATGCCTTATTCTATACGACCATATTTTAGATCCTTAATCCAACTCCATACCTTAACAACTACCTTATTAGCTATTAATAAAAACAAATTAGGAGTTTATTGAGAAAAAACTCTTAATTAATACTGAATATGTGTTCTATTCTAAAGTGTTGCCAAAAAAAAGTGTTACTGAGAAAATAAATGTGTCCTTTTTTCCCATCATGTTACACTTTTAGAAGCCCCTTTTATAACTCCTCCATCTCATCTCATTAACAGTTGTCCCCAAAAAGACTACTGGAATATTCACTGTTAGTCACAGACCATGAGCCCCTGGTGAATTCAGGTAAATTGGGCCACTTTTTGTCATTGAAATGAATGGCAAAATGTGGCCCAATTTTTTACAATTTCACCCTATATATAACTCTTCATAAAGACAATGGATATGTTCAGAAGTGCACATTAACATATGCTGTTGCTGCAGTTTAGAGTGTGTATGCTGTGCGAAGTATGCTAATTTTCTGTATGCACAGATTACCCAGGTGACCTACTACAGGTGCCAAAATATTCAATAGTGTACAGGTCATGCTGAACAGAACAGTATCCCATAATGCAATGCACCTGACTCAACTTTAGATTTACAGTGTGATGAATTAATTAGATAATATAAGAATAACCATCCAGTAATCAGCCAGTAACAGCTGTTTAACATCTCCTCCTTAGCTCATTATTTCATCAGACTTCCACAGGTTAAGGTGATGGTGTCATGTGGCAACAATTTAGTTTACTACTATTTATCATTTATCATTATTATTCAGTATTATTTTATTCTGAAAACAGCCAAAGAAGTTTTCAAGCCAGAGCACGTAGTTGATTGTTATTTGAGTACTCTGGTGATCAATATGAGTTTGTGGTTTGTTGCAGTAATGAGCATTTTCTGAGAGCTGATACATCTGTAAGCACTAATACACACAGAGGGCCTCCGACAGGAGTGACACGTTCATCACCAGCCCACTTGACAAACCACAGCTGCTGCAAGCTAAAATCCCAGGGTGCTTTGCTTGTCTGATCCCTCCTACAGCGGGCAAGCACTAAAGGGAAACGAAAGATATCTTGGCACCGCCGAACAAGCAACATCAACATGATGATCAGAAGAACTGAGCCCCACGTGAACGAGCCGGCTCTGAACAAAATATTTTTGCAAGTTCATAAAGAGTCTGGAGAGTCAGATGTGGGACATGAAGAGACGTGGCGCACCAAAGGCTTCATTTTTGTGCCAATGAATATCATTAGCTATCACTGCTTTTCTAATCAGCCTCGAATATTCGCCACAAGCCGAGCAGCAAGCTACCTCCCCGCCCCCTTGTCTTCCCTCTTTTTCATTTAGACTGTGCCAGCACTAATGCATGAATTTTGAATTCCTTTTATTAAGAGGCTTGATTAAATCTCCTAGGGAAAGTGGCTGTTTTGCATGCAGGCTGTTGCACTTTATACTGATGGCAGAGCCTTAACCTTTGTCTGGGTTGTTCTTTTGGGATTTAAGCAATGTAGACACAACTGAACATCATTGAAAGCTGAAATACACTACACGACTTTTAAAATCAGAACATATTTTGAAACACTAGGGCTCATACACATGCTGACTTGAATGACTAATTGGTTACAGAGAAAAAACTGGGCATCATACATTACCAGATCACACACTACCAGACTTTCAAGTCGTTCTGAACACAACAAACTCGCACAGAAACAGGTGCTTTGTTTCTACAAAATATCAAAATCTCAAACATGTCTGATATCCTCCGACTGGATAGATTCATAATATGAAGCTAAATAAGAATATGTCATACACTACATGACTTTCTGTGAAATCTGTCAGTTCCAAATATCCAAAATCTGCTATGTCTTCACTAATCTGGATACATTTGAAAATCTGTTACAACCCTTTTGTTCTATTTCTGTGTTCTCTTTTGTTTTGGGAGGTGTTTGTGTGTCTTCTGTCCAGGGAGAAATCCGATTGGTTCCTGGAGTCTAATTGGTGCCACGCTCTGCTTGATCAGCTGACTCCTGGCTGGCTCACCATGTTACATCCCTTCTAGGGTAAAGGTTCAACATGAAAGAGAGAACGACAAGGAAGAGTGGTTTTCAAAAAGTGAAAGAGAAGTATTTTAATTAGAATAATGGCTTACAATGCAAGTGGGATAATTTTAGCTTCGGGAGCCATCAAGGCCAAAATAACAAACAAAAACCAACTAATTATTATGCCTCTAAATTCCCTCGTTCACAAAAGAAAAGAATTACTTCCCTAACTCCCTATCCAAAAACAATCAATAAAACATTCCAACAAAATTGCATCAGTTTCCCTACCTCCACAGAATATTATATACAATTATTTACAGTGGTGAGCAAACAGGTCCAAACAGTGGCAATCCAGAATCAAAGTCAAAGAACAGGCGCTAGTCAGTATTACGAGTGATTGGGCTAAGCAATCTAACAAACAACAATCAGTCTCTCACAGGCAAACACTCAAATGAACACACACAAGGATACTCTCAGTCTTACTAACACAGTATTATCTAACTTACAAATTCAAAGTGGGCAAACACAGCGAGCGTGCACAAGGCTGATGCAGCAGGAAGGGATGAAGACAGCCAGGAGTCAGCTGACCAGACAGGGCGTGGCACCAATTAGACTGCAGGAACCAATGAGGCTTCTTCCTGGACAGAAGACACACAAACACTTCCCAAAACAAAAGAAAACACAGAAATAGAACAAAAGGGGAATAAGAAAATGCATCTTTTTCTCCACATTTTGGTTTTCTGTCCACACTGAGACTTCCACAATTTTGTCCTGCGAAAACTAGCTTTTTTTTTAGCCCCAAGTGGATTCATTCAAAAACACACAATATGGACTTTGAAAACAGTATCTGAAAGGGATAATGCATGTTTAGCCACGTGACGGATATTTTATCAACTTATACCTGTTTATACCAGTATGTTCCTGCTACTGTATGTGTTATGTTGCTAAAGAAACAAGTTACTTTGTGCAATCTACATATTACATTCTTGCAAAGAATATTTGCTGTCCTGCAGCAAAACTTGATGCCAATTGCATTTTAGATCATACAAGGAACGTTGATTGAGTGTGACCTGGACACAGTAAGTGGTGAGATGTTTTGCTAATAAAATGATTGTGCTAGAAGAATCACCTGAGAACTTTATCTTGTCTGGTATCTTGGTCTCATCTCATTGAGATTTTATTACAATTTACGCATTCAGTAAGATGACGAAACTTTTCGTTAAAAATGCTTGTGTGGACAGAGAATGTTTTGAAATAAGTGTTTTCAAATGCATCTAGATTAACGTAAATGTAGCCTCTGACTTTCGTAACTCTTGCAGACTGTAAACCGGAGAGAAATTCCCCTGTGAGGTGTATTACAGCCTTTAGAGACACTATTGCATGTTCTCTTCAAAACTCACATCCGACAAATTGCTGCCAAAACATTATTGTAAATCAGATTTAAAAAATTAAGCAGGATGTAAGACTCCATTTTACCATTTATGAAACACACTGCTAATACACTGAAAGGGATTAACAAAATCACCCTAAAGAGTCCTGGAATTAGCATTGTCAATCCTTATCATTAGTCATCTGCTCAAATATCAGTATACAGCAACAACATAAGAGATATAGCATGAATTAAGAGATAATGAGATGTCTTGGGTGCAAAAACAAAGCTCAGTGTCAGCAATGGAATTGAATTGGAAGCTATTGTTTGCATCATTAGCATGTAATCGCTTTACATCTTCACACAAAGCAAAGTGGTCTAAAGTTCCCCATTGACATTTCGCCATTGTTGGCTATTGCTGCAAAAATGATAAGCGAAAGGCCACAGTTCCCACAGCCGCCATTGCTCATGACGGAGCTCAAAATAAGAAGAAAATGCTGTCTCAAGCAATAATGAGAAACGGACTGTGGAGTTCTGCAAAGAAGACTTTAGTCTAAAAGAGAGATAAGCGCTAACACAATAGCAAAAATATAATGATGGTGTTTTAGGTCGAGGTGTGATAAAACTGACAGAAAGTCATTTTATTATATAGCAAAAACAATCCTTCTTTATGCTTCATTAATGCTCGGCTCATCTCTTTATTCTTTTGTTCCATATCTTTCTTCTGTGTTTCTCCTCATGTCTCAGACTAAAACAACGGGCTAATGGGTGATCATATTATTCTAAAGACTTTGGATTGAAAAATGTTGTTAGTGTGGGTAGTGTGTATTGTGAACTAATGATAGCAAAACTGCCAAGAGGGAGCATACAATATGCATACATTAGATAGCAAATGAGTCTGCTGTGAATAAACAGAGAGAGATGACATCTGCTTAGCATAGGGAGAAAATCCAATTGCTTTTAGCCAAACGAAAATATTTCATTACAGCAAATGGGTTTATATAAAGCTTCAAATTTGACTGGCTTGGCCCAATACCAGCAAGGTTATGAATGACAGGTTTATCTGGATTAATTTGATAATTTGCAGCTGTGTGTGAATAAGACATTTTTTTTAAATGACAGTAAGAGGATGTAAGAATAAGGATCAGATACCATATTGTATTACATCACACAAATTATATCATACACATTTTCTACAGAAAATAGCACTGAATAAAAGAATAGTTCGCCTCAAAATTTTATTCTTTCATTCTGTTGTTTTAATGTTGTTCCAAATCTGCATGAATTTCATTCTTCTGTGGAGCACAAGATATTCTGATGAAGGTTCGAACCGCTTTCTTTTAGGCAGTGAGAAGTGGATGGTGACCAGGAGCTGTCATAAAAATACATCAAAAAACATAATAAAACAAACTTGTGTTATATTGAAACTCTTCAGAAGTCATATGATAGTGTTATGCAAAAACACACTGATAAGTAATTATCCATTAAAATCTTGCCTGGAAATAGTCCCCATTCACTTGTATGGAAACGAGCAACTTGGACATTCTGCAATAGAGTTCTCATTTTCTGTTCAGAAAAAAAGCAAGTCACAGAGGTTTTGATAGACACAAGGAAGAGTAAAGGATTTTTATGTGAAGTATCCAATTATAAATATAGATTAAATGTTATTGAACACATTTCTCTGCATCAGTGATCTTAGGCCATCATCTTTAGAAAACAAACTCAGTTATTGAATTAATACGCATCTTAACAGTCTTCTAGAGTGTGTGCGTGCACACACACACACACACACACACAGATCAGGTAAACTGTCTTTCATACTCTCCCACTCTCCTCCCCCACATGTCCATCAACAAAATGAGTTCAGACAGGCAGAGGACAGATGAGACTCAAAATAAATAGAGGATGAAAAGGAGGAGTAACCATTAAATAGGCAAAAGATATTACCACTGTCAGGATTTGCTAAATGGTGAAACCCAGTGCACAGGACCGGATGTGCACAAAACATTTGTTACATTTGATAATGTGCAGGTATGCAAAAGTAATGCTAATCATGTTATCTGCTACACAGTGGAGAAATTGTGCTGTGGCTGAGCGGTGATAAAGTAGCAACACAGACTCTGCATTTACATTCAAACCGCAGAAGTACAAATGTGAGGAAAAACTCCTGATTCAACAAATTCTTTCACCTACTTTACAGAGGAAACGTGGGCATTCATTTCAGAGTTATCGGCAGAGTCAGCTAATTTAATGCCTGACTCAAAAATTGTGGAGATATTGCAAAACCAGAGACCCTTAAGCCGGAAAGTACACCGCGATGGCCTTGACCATCACTTAATATGGCCTATGATACACATGTGTCTCATGAAGGGTCTTCATACTTGTTTTAGTAATGAAATCTCTTGGTCTTTCCTGTGCTGTTCACTCAATGAAGTGCACACCAATGTTCTTCTCTTACTCTGTTTTCTCAGTGATTATTTGTGTTCTTTGAAATTCAGAATTAATCTGAACCAATGTCCAATTTTTGAGTTTTAATTAAGAGACTGTAGCAAACAATTCAGATATGTAAGTCAAAAAAAGCCAGAAAAGAGTTTAAATGTCACCTATAAAAATGTATATTGAAATGATATACTTTATACTTACACTACCGTTCAAATGTTTGTGTATTGTTAAGATTTTTAATATTTTTAAAAGAAGTCTCTTATGCTTACCAAGGCTGCAGTTATTTGATCAAAAATACAGTAAATGTTACATTGTGAAATATTATTACAATTTAAGTTACTCTTTTTTAAAATGTTGTTACACTGAAATTACACAATTAAGTACTGAGTAATATAAATTAACTCCATGCACTTACACCTTATGTTTATCGTAAGAACGGTTGCAGCAACGCTTCCGTTGTCATCCACTTGCAGTTATTTTTAGCAGTACACTAAACCAACATTACCAATGATTTGGTGTTTACTGAGTCCATTGTTCCAACAAACAACATCACAAAGTTCACAAAGCTCTCGACCTGTGGTTAGAAGCATAGTTTCTTATTAGTATGACATGTGAACTTAAATAGATCATTCACTTGAGCGAAACAAGCAAGCTAATATGCAGTATAATTTACATATTTCACTGCACAAATATACAAATTTCATTCTACCTCTTTTAGTTTGTTAAGAGAATGAAAGCACCATTTTTGTAGAGATTGCATGTGCTCTGGAACCACGGGGAACCCCAGAGTGCCGTAAAGAGACCCGCAAAATAATGAAGAATAAAAATATCAAATGAGTCCTCAGATGCCATGTTTGTTATTAACAGCAATAAACAGATATTAGTCGTTGTTCAGAAACACACCAGATCTGTTGTTTTTGCTTTATTTTGTCAGCTACATACACACCAAGTTAGAAAATGACAACATTATGATAAAAAAGATGAAAATAAAAAGGTAAAGAACAATATGAATGTACATACGCATATATTCATTCATAAAGATTCTTTCGGAGTACAAACACAGAATGGTTCAGTAGATTCACAACCATGCAATGCTTCTTAACAGGCCACACTCCAATGCTACTGGCTTGTGCTACAGTCATTCTGTGGAGACAGTAAAAGCCACCAAAACAGTTGTGCACTTCAAAAGGAAGAGACTTCAGTGATGAATCAGTGCAAGAATGATTTGTTCACTTAAAAGATTCATTCAGCACACTGATTCATTCATGAACCACTAACATAGAGCAATCCCTAATAATGATGCTGGCCTGGCAGGCACTACTGCATACACAGATGAGAAATATATACATTTCTTTATATAACTGTAAATGATGATGATAATGGTGATACAGAAACATACATGTAATATAGATCTTATGCGGTTCTAATTGACTTACTGCTGATATAGATTGTTGTTTAAATAAGCCTCAATTTAAAAAAAAATAAATAAATTTAAATAAGCCTCAACATTCGATGTCAGTACAGCAGCTTAAGTTTACATTTGAAATCAACACAACTGTCCCTGAAGCCTTGAAGCCTCATCAAACGTGCAACAAGCTCTTCACAACTTCAGTTTGGTAAGTCTCAGCAGTTTGTTCAGTTTGTGAAGTTATTCTTCGTTCATCAGCATGTAGCAGTGTCACCAAGAAGAACCAGGACTTAATGTTTTAAGATTACATTTGTATCCCAGTGCTGTGTGGTTGTTAGGATGTTTTTGGTGATTGTCGGTGTGTTGATATGCGGTTTCTAGGTTGCTTGTCCTTGGTTGTCAGGATGTTTTGGGTGGTTTCCTGTGCGTTGACATTCATTTGCTTGTTGCTGATGGATGTTAGGATGTTTAGAGTGGTTGATTGATATGCGGTTGGTTTTAAACAGTTGGGTTAGGGTCCCTCACGCGGTTTACAGCTTGATGTGCTGTGAGGGCATGTGTGCATCAGTGACGCTGAGAGATACTTTACTGGTACTTCACAGCTACTGGTAGGGTCACCCATAGTGGACATGAGATGCCAGATGAAGACAAACCACCCTATTTGCATTTGGTGACGATATAAATGAGATTTGCTATTAGTATATATTGCTTAATGTCATTAATGCTGCTAACATTTGCGGGACATTAAACTGGAGAACATGCTGGTGAACCAGGACACCATGAAGGCCAAATTGACTGACTTTGGGTGCAGCCTTCAAAGTTTTCAATGGTATGTGTTATGAAACACTTTAAATATCTCAAAGAAACAAATCCTATTTAGCGGATATGTTATCTCTGAGCAATGTCCCCTCAGAAGAGTGGATGCTCCATCCACAGATGGTTCAGAAAATTTGGGAGACCTTTGGCAAGGCCGAGGTAGACCTCTTTGCCTCAGAAGACAACTCTCACTGCCCAACTTATTATTCAAAGGTCTGAGATGCGTTGGCCCACGACTGGCCCAACCTCCTCCTTTATGCGTTTCCCCCAATCGCCCTGATCCCGCAGGTTATCAGGCGAATCAGGGAACAAGGGCACAAGGTTCTCTTGTTGACCTCCCCTTGGAAGAACCAGCCTTGGTTGTCAGAGCTAACTCAGCCCCCTGGCCCATTCCCCTGAGACGCGGTTGTCAGGATTTTGGGTGGTTTCCTGTGCGTTAACATTCATTTGCCAAGGTTTTCTAAACGGTTCTTAGCATGTTGCTGAGCGGTTGTTGGACATTTCAGAGTGGTCTTTCATGCATTGCTTCATGATTGTTTTGAGTGGTTGGTTGATTGGAGTGGTTGGATAACGATTGGGTTAGGGTAGATTAGGGTCCCTCACACAGTTTGCAAAGTTAAGTTGTACAACATGGATGCATTCCTTCTTCAGCACTCTTGTAACGGCACTCAACTAATCATTATTATATTATATTATTATTGCTTATGAAATCTGTTCTAAACATATGCAAAAGATCACAAAAACCAGTACTGTAATTAGAGCACTGAAAATTAATTAAATACAACAACTACTATAACAGGTACAAAATATCACAATAATCTTAACTTAATAAAGTGGAGTGTAATAAAACACTGTGCGTATTCATGCTTCAATAATCAAAATGTGAATGTTAAATGTCAAGCTAGTTTTATTTGTGGAGCACCTACCACAATGCCTGTATTTGAGAACAGCATATCAACACAAAATTAATACCCTTGGCTCCTGATGATATATTGAGGTCTTATGAAGCGAAACGATCGATCTGTGCAAGAAAACGAACAACAATATTATTACCTGTAATCCACAGCTCAGGCAATGGTGAAATCTGATTCTTTTCCAGGAAATGGTTCAATTCACCATTGTTTATGTAATCATGCAATGAGGTGACGTAAATGCAGTTATATTATGAAAGCACCCAACAATGATATGAAACGATGTTTTACATGTCTAAAGCATATGCAGTGAATAAACTTCATCAGCTCACCTTTTTCATAAACTTTTTTTTTTTTTTTCATAAACCAAAATAGCACCGCTTCAAGTCAAACACACCTAGTCTGTTTGGACGGGTTCAAGCAGGATAGACAGCAGTTTCACTATGTTTACAGCAGTTTCCAAAATGTGCATCAATTGTGTATTGATTACTATGCTTTAGAGTAGCACTTTATTCTAGGGAATGATAAAGAGACAACATTAATGTTTTTTGTGAGTTTAACCCTCGTGTATTCCTAATTACAGTATGCTGTCGTTACTGTGAATATATATTTGGAAAAAATTTGGAAGAATTATTCATAATGTTGTTATCGGTGATGTAGTTGCAGGATGGGTATAGCGACAGCCTATAGCCGCTGAAAGGCTAAGTAGAAGGAAAGAAATCCATGATGCGTTCCTATCCATTGCGTTCTTTCTGAACATTTATTAACATGACGTAACAAACAACTGCATGATTAAAAACAATTAGAATGGTCAACAGAAAGTGAGCGTTCCTGCTCCTCACCCCCTCACTACACATGCCTGTCAAGCAGGAAACACAATCAGATAAATTTCCACCTGCACCCATGTGACCAAACACCCGGAAATACAAAATCACAATACAAAATAAAAGACAAACATTTTCTGCACTTACAATGGGTTTACCTCATGTTAGATATGATAAATTTTTCAGTTACTCAAGGCTCATTTCACCCATCTATTAATATAGCTGTTATTTCTCTCTTGTTAAAAAAAGATAAAGATCCGACTTCCTGTTACCGGCCACTTTCTTTTATAGGGACTGATGTTAAATTATATGCTAAAGTACTATCTCGTTGCCTAGAGAAATTTATGAACAGGTTAGTTCAATCATGACCAAACAGGATTTATTAAATCTCGCTCAGCCTCAGATAACTTACGCAGGTTATATCATATTATTAATTCAACGAATAGTTCGTCCTCCCCTTGTGCAGTATTATCTCTAGATTCGATGAAGGCTTTCGACCAGCTAGAATGGAACTACTTATGGACGGTTCTACAGCATCTGGGTCTAGGATCGAGTTTCATAAATATGATAAAAGTTCTGTACGCCAATCCAGCAGGCACTGTTCTCACAGGTGCTGTTCGCTCTAACCCATTCTTTATACATCGAGGTACTCGTCAGGGTTGCCCGCTTTCTCCTCTGTTATTTGCCCTATCCTTGGAACCCTTAGCTCAAGCGGTCCGACAGTCTGAAACCATTTCTCCCATAATTATACAGAATACTCATCATCATATTTGTTTGTTTGCTGATGATATCTTATTGTTTTTGGAGAAGCCGTCACATTCTATTCCACATGTGTTGAATTTTTGACCATTTTGGATCTCTCTCTGGGTTTAAAATTAATTGGAGTAAGTCATGTCTACTTCCCCTCAATTCTAAAATTGAATCTATGTACCTTTCTATATCTGTTCCATTGGTTCAGAACTTTAAGTACTTGGGGATAGATGTTTTCCCTTCCCTGCAGGAAATCGTCTAAAAAACTATAATAGTATTCTAGCCAAAGTATCCTTAGATTTGGAAAATTGGTCTCGTCTTCCTACTTGTTTTCAGGCCCGTATATCGGTGATTAAAATGAATGCTCTCCCACGTATTAATTTCTTTTCTTCCATGATTCCTCTCGCTCCACCGGTTGGCTACTGGAACAAACTTGATGCATGTGTTTCACGGTATATATGGGATGGGAAACCTCCTCATATTAAACTGACTACCTTACAACGATGTAGATTACATGGAGGTCTTTCTTTCCCCAATTTTAGACTGTATGCTCAAGCCTTTTCCCTCACCCTTTATCAGTTTGGTTTGATCCTGACACTTCTGTGTCTTGGAGAGCAATTGAGGAATCTATTGTTTATCCATATAAATTAAAGCATCTTGTTTTTTCGGGGGTTCCGCTTAGGCAGTGTAAATCCCGGTTTGGTCCCACGTCCTCTCCACATGGAGGGATGTTGAAAGACATTCACAACTACTTACAATATAGCATAGGCATTCACCTATTTTCCACAATAATAATCTTTTGTCAGGCAGTACTCCATTTCATTGTCCAAAATGGACTCATAATAAAGTAAACACTCTGGGAGATATCTATGATGATAGTGGTTTAAAATCCTTCCAGAATCTCAAAACTCAATATAATCTGCCAGACACCTCTTTTTTTATGTATTTGCGCATTAGATCAGTCCTACGGGCGTATGGGGTGCCTTGGAACTCTCAACTGCCTGTTCACCCTTTGCGCAATCTAATCTTTCCTTCTGAGGAATCTCCCTCCTCTGCTTCAGTCATCTATCTCTTTCTTCTGGAGAATTCATACAAGCCTTTATCTATTACAACTGTTTGGGCTAAGGATCTTAATGAGGATGTGCATGTTTTATTTTTGGATCAGGTATGGGGTATGTTTAAGTTGTCTTCTAAAAATCCTAATCACTAAATGATTCATTGGAAACTGCTTCACTTGACTCCAGTGAAACGTTTTTATATGAATCTGTCGTCTTCTCCTAAGTGTAGTCTCTGTTCGCAAGGATCTTTAGGCACGTTTTTGCATTTTTTGGGGGAGTGCCCCTCTCTCTCACCTTTTTGGACTCAGTTCTCACAGGACCTATCATATTTGTTGGGTACTGAGATATGTTTGCAGCAAAAAAATTGCTAGTCAACCATTGGAATCCTCCTCACACAATGGACAGACAAACCTGGACTGTGTATTTGTTGGACATCATCTTGATGGAACTCTCAACTTCTTGTATACATGGATCTAATGTTAAAACTGTAAATTTATGGCATTCAGATTTTAATGTTGTGTCATCTTTTCTAAAATCTTTGTAAAAAAATCTTTTAATATTAATTCATTTATTTTTACTATTATTATTTTATTTTACTTTATTTTATTTATTTTTTATTTATCTATTTTTTGTTGTTGTTGTTGTTGGGTTCAAAATTTGCACAGCTGCTTTTTGTTTTATACTATTGTTCCCAGAAGAAAATTCAATAAACAGTTGTTAACAAACTTACTTTTAAGTTTATTTAAAATAGGTCACAGAGACTCTCGGGTATAGATTTATGCATTTTATTTAGTTTCAGAAACTAACTAAATCTTGAACGTGGTTACATAACTGAACAGAAGCATTTTAACTCAACTGATGACACGAAGCTCGAGTCCTGAAGCGATCTGTTCTACAGCAATCCGGGGCATACTGTGAATGGTTTTGAATATAATACCATTGTTTATATATTTTTACACCTCTTCTGAAAACATTGTCAGTGCATTGAAAATATCCTGCAGTGTCATTTTCCTCGTTACATAAACATAAACGTTTTTAAACAACTCCGCAAAGTCCACTGAAAAAACAATAGAACCCTGCCTAAAACGCAATAGAAAATGTAATGGATTTAATGGTTATAATGGGAATTGTATTTTTTTTAATGGAAACTATAATGGTGTCTACTGGTATGTGATGAATTCTATTGGTGGGATGTTAAATCCTATTGGAAAAATGCCCAAAACACACTACAAAAAAGAATTTTGTAATGGTTTTACTGGAAAAAGCTAATGGTGCATAATGGTATTTTAATGGAAACCATTGGAATTTCTGAGATGGTTTCTATTGGGCTTCTATTGTTTTTTTAGCAGGGATGGTCTCCGTTAAACTTCACTGAACAAGCGCATGCGCACCTGTTTCTGGAAGTAATTTTCCAATTTATTTTCCCTTTGTGATTTTTTTTTAAAAATTGCTCGATGAGGAGTTATAAACCATGTACCAAACCAACCAGCTGTGAGATCAATTACACCATTATAAACTTTGATTTTAAAGCAAAAACACTGTGAAAAATAAATAAAAAACCTCAGGATTGTGTACTTAACAGCTTTAATGATGGAAACAACTACAATCCCATGAAGCATTGCGAAACTGAAATTGATTTTCAGCCATTTCTCCAGTCTTCAGTGTAACATGATCCTTCTGAAATAATACTAATATGCTGATTTGATGTAGTATTTCCCATTACTATCAACGTTGAAAACATGGTTTAAAGCTGGGTGATAAATCAAATATTAGTGATATCATCGCAATATCTTTCATGACTATAGAAGTCTAAATGAAAAGTAGTTCATTCTTAAATTGTGAATTCTGCCCAAACATGTGCCAAAAAGGTATTAATCAGCTTGTAACAAAGTGTCCATTTGAGTTTGGTGTTAAAGGATCCCAAGATATAATTTTTGTGCAAGCGTTAAAGATCACTTACAGTCAATGCTCAGCTTTGGCCTGATTTCACTGTCACTGACTAGAGCCATACATACAATATGAGTCAGTATCCCAGAGAGCCAACAACCGAAAACAGGAAGTCCAGCAGGGGCGTTCCAGCAGGATGAGGAAGAGGCCTTCAGGTGGAGGTGATTTCTGTGCCCTGGTTGAGTAATACCATTTCCAGGAAAGCACAAGAAGAGGATGCAGCATTTTATGCGCCAACTTCCATATTCTGCTGCTGATGAGTCAAAGCAGTTACTTTCCAAACTCTATTCATCATGCATACATAATAGCTGAAAATACACCATATTAAATTAAAACATATTCAACATTTGCTCTACAATGTAGGTCCTATATGTAACAACCTGTGTACAAATCACACTCATTCAAAAAGCAATGCAGATTTGCAAATAGTTGAGGAAGAGAAAAATAAATAATTTATTGGGTATGGAACTAAATAACTGAATTTGGGTCATGAATTTAGATCATATGCTAAAGCAAACCACCAGCTCGTGTTCAGATACTGTTAATGTAACTACAGAACCAGATTCCTGGCAGCGGTTCTGAGGTCACTTGTCCTCCATGACAGACAGCAAAGTGGTTTCTTCATTTCTCTCTATGGGACCGCAGAGGTTCATACGAGGCAGAGAAGATTTTCATCGTCCTTTCAAACTACATTCTTTTCCTGCTATTAGAACAGACCACTGGACCTCAATGAGAATAACTACTGACCTCTTGTGAGGATCTGTGAATATATCATTAGCCACAAATAACATTCATAATGCATAACCATTTAATTATAAATACATCAGAGGGAATTTAAGATTCTGTATATTGCCTGTAATTATTAAAATACCTCACAGCTAGATTTACGAGATCTCATGTTAACCAATAGCGCCCTCCTCTGGTTACAACTTCCAATGCAGCTCTCAACAGCAAGAATTAAAAAAGTTGTTGTATAAACTTCTTATGGCATATAAACGTTTGGAGTCAGCAGGACTTCAACACTTTAAGAAATTAATACTTATTCAGCAAGGATGCATTAAATCGATCAAAAGTGACTATAAATACTTTTACATTGACACCAAAAATCATTAACGAATCCTGAAAAAAACAGCACAACTGTTTTACACATTTATAATAATATGAAATGTTTCTTCAAATCAGCATATAAGAATGAATTCTGAAGGATCACATGACACTAGAAACGGTTGAAGATACAGCTTTTCCATCACAGAAATACATATTTAAAAAGTATATATGAAAACCCTTGCAGCCTTGGTGAAAATAAGAGACGATTACAATGTATTATTTAATGAAAGGAAGATAATGTCTATGAGAAAGAAATGAAGTTTGGTTTCTCATGATGTTACATTGAGACTAAAATGATCAAAGATTAAAAGACACCCATTTAGTGACAAATCACAATGGAAATCACACAAACTGTGTCAAAGTTTTCTTTTAATCCAACTTATAACTAATACATAGACATGTTTTGTACTACTTAAGCCACCGGTTTACTTACTACATAAACATGGCTTCCCAGTTAAACAGAAAATCTTGTATAAGAAATGTAGAAAAAAGCCCTTCATCTTCACTTTACCTCAAAAATACAGTTATCCAAATATTTGTCAATTTCCTGAAAAAAAAAAAGAAATGCTCTCAGTATCTAAACTAGAGTTCTCTGGACAGCTTCTTGACAAAATACAAAGAGACATAATAAAAAGTATTAATAAATCTTGAAATGTGAAAAATCATAGAGAGAAATGTCTAATTTCTCTGTCTCTTCTAAGTCTATCACATTACAATACAACTGGCAGTGGACTGAGCTAGAAAGGTTTATAAATGGCCTTACAAACAGCGACTTGGTCATTCTTTTCTCTTCCCAAAAGAAGCTTTGCTTGCTTCTTTTCTGAACTAAAACTAACAGCACCAACATGGCCCAGAAAACAACTCTTGATATGAACAACACCAGGCATACTAAACTCAAAAAGCTGACTTTGTTTACATCGGCTTCACTTGAAATAATAAAACCATAGAGACAAAAATATTAAAAAGAAGAAACGCAAGGATATTAAAAAGCCTCTTTTGGTTGAGCTGAAATGGGTCAGTAACAGGAAGACAAATGTTACGTCTGTGCATTTTGCTGTGGCGCTGCAGGCTACAGCTGAAGCTAGTCAGCAGGATCTGTATCTAATGCCTGTTATGGACATACTTGAACAGCTGTTTTACCCACACCAGCACAGCAAGGATCTGTGGGATACGTGCCCAACCTAAATCCACATACACACCCTGATCCACAGAGCAATGTAGGCCGACTCACATGTAAACCACAAGAAACGCCATTTTAGACTTCAGACTTGTCATTTACACTAGCGTTCCTCAACCACAGCCATCTTTACCCACACCGCACCTGCCTCCACCCTGAGTGACCCAACCCTGGCTAATAACACTTCGCTTACATGCAGAAAAGCCATCATTAAGTGCTGCGATAACTAGGATGTAGTTATTCAGTAAGAACAAACCTCACTGAAGTATGTCAATTGTATTTATATACACAATCGAATTGAAAGTACACAATTCTCATACAAATAAAAGGTAAAAAAAAAAGTGTTGATTTTCCCCTCTAGTTTATAAAAATATTTTAAAAGTAGCTAATAACTCTTTCCCATTTCAAACTCGCTATTCACTAAAGTGCTCAAAGATTTGACTAACAATGAAAACCATAAATGCAACAGTCAGCGTACAGTATATGCTATACACACGTGAGAAACCAAATATAAAGCTATTTAGACCCTTCAGAGCACTAACAAGAAAAAGGTCACTAGTTTCTTTAAAAGATGATGATACAATAGTCCTCAATGGAAAATGTTCTTAAACAAGGGGATAATAAAGTGAAGAGTGTGAGTGTGAGTGTGTGTGTGTGTGTGTGTGGGTGTGTGTGTGGGTGGGTGGGTGTTGGTGTGGGTGGGTGTGTGTGTGGGGGGTCTGCTTTGTTCCAGTTGTTGGTGGTGTGGAGAGGCTGTAACACTGGTGTTTTTCTGATGTGTGAGTGAATCACTGAAGGGGGTTTGCACTCAGTATTTGGGTACTTTGGTGTAATCCTCTTGTTGGACACTCTTGCAGAGGCACATGGTCAGGATCATCCCTAAAAGCTGAAGTAAGCAGAGAAGATAGTGATCACAATCTGGTTCCCCACCTCTCTCTCATACACACAAAACATACACACACTCTCACACACACACACACACACACACACACACACACACACACACAGAGAGAGAAATACAAGTTTACAAGCTACCAAGCTAAATCAGGGCAGACTCAGTATAGACTTTTATTGTTTTATATAAAGCCGATAACAATTACTACAAACCTGTATAAAAATATTTGTTTGATCACTTTTGATCATTTAAACTAGTTAATTAAATAATAACTATACGTAATAAAAACTTTTTTTTATATTTAATTCAATATAATTACAAAAAATTATGCCAAAATTTTTTTTTCTCACTAATGCAAAAGCCATAGCACATACATCTAGAAAAAGATTGGGGTTAGCAAGACTTTATTTATTGATTTTTTTTTAAATAATACTATTTTTTCAGTAAGGACTGAATCAAAAGTGACTGAAGACATTTATAATGTTACAAAAGATTTTTATTTCAAATATTTGCTGCGCTTTTGAACTTTCTATTCATCAAAGAATTCTGAAAAATGTATCATGGTTTCCACAAAAAATATTAAGCAGCGCAACTGTTTTCAATATTGATAAGAAGAAATGTTACTTGAACACTAATTCATCATATTAAAATAATTTCTGAAGGATCATGTGACACTGAAGACTGGAATAATGACTGCTGAAAATTCAGCTTTGCCATCACAGGAATAAAACATGTTAAAATATATTACAATAGAAAACAGTTACTCCAAGTTGTAATATTTTATTCACAATATCACTGTGTTTATTGTATTTCTGATCAAATAAATGCAGCTTTGGAGAGCATAAGAGTCTTCTTTCAAAAACATAAATCTTACCAAGCCCAAATTTTTGAATGGTAGTGTATAGTCCAATAAAGATGTGAAATATAAATATTTTGAGTTTTTTCATTTAAATTTGCAAATAATTAAATAACCAAAAAAAAAAAAAAAAAAAAAAAAATAGTTGCTAATAAAAGGGGATTTTTACTCAGAATGAATATAGCTGAATAAAAATACAACAGATTATGCAAAAAAAAAGAGAGAATGAGAGAGAGAGAGAGAGAGAGAGAGAGAGAGAGAGAGAGAGAGAGAGAGAGAGAGAGAGATTAGGTTTTTTGTATTTTACATGATACGCTTTCTAGATTTACCTCAATCATTGCTATTCCAACACAGACTCCCAGAATAACTCCACAGTTCGTTAAGAGCCAGTCCTCCACACTAGATATACAACCCTGGACACAGGGAATAGAGAGAAATGAAAAAACAGAACAAATGGGGAGGAAAAAAAAAAAAAAAGAAAGCAAGAGAAGATAAGCAGGGTTTGGAAATGATCCTGAACAGACCAAAAATAACATCAGAAGAGACAAACAGAACAAGCCAATCTCAAACAAGGGGAAAGAAAGTGAAAGTCTAAAACAGTCAGTGGTCTAGTTTATAAGAAACAATTTGATTTACAGTAAATGCTTTGTTAGCTTATTCAAACAATGGGCCTGGGTATATCCTACAAATATGATACAGTTTCCAAATGAATTAAAGTGATGGCGTTACAGGAAAGAATTCAGAATTGCCCTTTAAATGTAAGTGGCCTGGTCTATGGTCCAGTTTATAGGCAAATATGCAAATATAAAGGTATGAAAAATGGCACGCTTGAGTTTTGCCTGGCATTTGAGACCCAATGAGCAGAAGCACCACCTGTGCCATACTCATGAATCAATTCATTATTAATGAAAGAGCCAAATGCTTGAATGGGGACTCAGAAATATTGGCATGGAGTGAATGGTTGAGAAAAGCTGATATCAAGTCCACAAAGGAAATCCATATGTTGTACTAAAAGCAAATGGAAGGAGAGACAGAATGTGGCACAGATGGAGAAGAAAGTCTCATTAGCAGTATGTAACATAAATGCCAGGTTAGAGAAAGAATTAGCAATGAAAAGCACTAGTGTGAATGGTGAATGCTACTAGGGATGAAGCTGAAGAGTTTAAAACCAGAATCAGGGGAGTTTAAAGGGTTAGTTCACCAAAAAAAGTTTTTTTTTTTTTATTCTATGGGACATAAAATAAGATATTCTGAGAGAGTACCGTAGTGTAGACAGGCCAATCAGGGGACAAAGCTTGACACAGGCCTGTTTCTTTTATATCTGTGCCACCAATGGATTCATTTCTGCAGGAACATGGATATATCTGAGAATTGTTCTTTTGACTCTTTATCACCACATTCTCCGTCCAGTTAGATGGTCCAGTCCAACCACAGCAATTCAACTGTGAGAGAAAGAACAGAAAGCAGGAAAAAATTTTATATTACTGTATAAACAACATCAAAATTTAGACACATTGGTGGAGAAAACCTAAATGAAAATAATCTGAAAAAACTGCTTGTTAAACAAGAGATAAAAAAGCCACGAGAAAAGTCCAAGACTCTTCTGTCATTTCTAAGATGTGTAACAGATATTACTGTAAGTTCACTGTTAGAGACTGCAGGAATGATGGAAAAGGTCAGTGAGGGAGGAAATAGCAGACAATAGCTGAAGGAAAAGCTCACCGTTCTCTGGAGGTAATCCCAGGCATGCTCAGATGTCTTGTTATGACCGGTGTAGTCCACCAGAATTTTGTTCACAATAGTGGACATCTCATGTTTCAGCTAAAAATAAGCACATGGAGACATGTTAGGACATATCTGCGATTTACACGTTCTTGTGAACTGAATAACACTCACTGTTATAACACTGTTATCTACTACTTCAACAACAGTCAACATTCTTTAATGCTTGAAACAAAATAAATATTCATACACTACCATTCAAATGTTTCAATGTTTTGCATAATTTATTTCACTTATGTTAAATTAAAGCAAAAATATTTTATTAGCTATGATTTGATTTTTGAAAAAAATATTTGTTTTAAAGAGACATTTGAAAAAAAAAAAAAAAAAAGATTGGCTTCTGCAAGACTTTTTGGTAACACTTTACAATAAGGTTTCAGGTTTCATTAGTTTATTATATTAGTTAACAATTAAAAATACTTCTACAGCATTTGTTATTTTAGTTCATGCTAGTTTCAACATTTACTAGTACGTTATTAAAATCCAGAGTTGTATTCTTAACATTAATGTTAATGCACTGTGAACTAATATGAACAATTTCATTTTTACAATGCTGTAACAATATATTGCTCATTGTTAGTTCATGGTAGCTAATGCATTATCTAACGTTAACAAATTAAATTTTATTGTAAAGTGTTACTGACTTTTTAATATTTTGGAATCACCAAGGGTGTATTTATTTTAACAAAAAATACAGAAAAAAAAATGCAATACTGTGAAATATAATTTAAATTTAAAATAATCATTTTCTACTTTCATATCTAAATGTTTTTAATATTTAAATATTAAATATTATTTATTCATGTGATGGCACAGCTGAATTATCAGCAGCCATTACTCTAGTGTTCAGTGTCACATGATCCTTCAGAAATCATTTTAATATGCTAATTATGCTAATTATATCATCAATAACGAAAACAGTTTTACTTCTTAATAATAAACCAGGATAATTTTCAAGATGTGTTGATGAATAGAAAGTTGAGATGGATAGCATTTATTATACATTTAATATAAACGTTTTTACTGTTACTTTTGATCATTTTAATGCATCCCTGTTGAATAAAAGCATAAAAAAAACTTTTTGTACCTTCTAACGGTCATCTAACTGACAAAACCAGTACAAACAATTTAAAAACCATTCTTTACATGTCAAAAAAAATGTATACAAACACATCGAAAACAGCAAATCAGTGTTCAAGTGAACATTATCTAGTGAACATCTTGTTTGAAGTTCATGCATGTGTAGGAGGGCTGGTGAAGCAGACTGCACTGAGGGGGCTACACCAATGATAAACTAAAAGAATAAAACACTGCTTATGCACAAAGGGTGTAAAGACGGTTGTGAACCTCGCCCTGTTCTGGGAAAAGCAGTCAGCATGCCCTGTGGTGAAGCATACAGAGAAAACAGAGCATGCCCTAGCACAGACTCCAATTACCTGCTCTACAGGAAGACTAGACACACTATACAAAAGTAAAATATCCATGCATGTGTTCAATAGTACAGACAATAATAGAGACTAAACACAGCAAGTTAAGTTAATCATTAATCATGTGCTTATGGCTGTGGTTAGGCATGGTGCTACTTAACTAAACCTGATTTAAGAAAGGCTGACTAAGCACACCTCCTGCATTAGAGGATGTATATAACACTACAGAAAGGCTGATGAGATGAAGTGCAGGTCCTGTTGTTTTTAATCATCTTTGTTGTGAAATGTTGTGTTTCCACTTGTTCCTAAAGAGGGCGCTGTTGTCAACAAGTGTCAAATGAGATGAAACGAGGGTCTGTAGAATCGCCCACATCAAAAACTACACCTGTTTTTGTTACTCACGGAAACATCTTGTCACACCACACACACACACACCATCGTGTGCCATTAGGTGACTGTTGTGCAACGGAAAGTGAATGCGTTACACTTCCTCCATTTAAATGAATTAGGAAGTGGAATATAGCAGTGAATGCTTAAATCTTCCTTCGGCTACTTAATTTAAAATCCCAGTTTCTACACCGTCGCCACCTGTTAACTTGCTCTTTCCTGTTACTACCTAACACAATGGGTTAAAACCAAAGGGTTAAGAGATTACAGAACAGTCACAACAGCTGACTAGAAAAAGTGTTGCAAGCTTGTAATGCGTTGCACGAAACATCCTTTGTAAGCACAGCAGTGATAACGCAAATATCAGAAAAACCATGTTAGCATCAAAACACTTCATACTTCTGAGTCATTCAGGAGAAATGTACAAAATATTTATATATTAAAAGTGGTTCCAGATACTAAATCAGTTTTTCAAATCAGACTAGTGTTGGGGAAGCTAAATTTAAACTGTTTCTACCTAAACAGCTTCTTTTTTTTCTTCTTCTTCTTCTTTTTTTTTTTAGCTTTGTTCCATTTGTTACCTACACTATGAGCTAACAAACAGTAGCTAACTATAGTGAAGCCATTTAAAGTAATGAAATGAAAATTCTGTCATCATTTACATACCCACAAGTTGTTCCAAACCTGTGTTCTTTCTTCATTTTCTGGTCTCCACTGATTTCCATAGTATGGAATAAATGCTATGAATATCGATGGGGACCAGAAACTGTTTGGTGACGCACATTATTCAAAATATCTTCTTTTGTGTTTTATACACAACATTTATACAGGTTTGGAACAACTTGAGGATGAGTAAATGATGACTAATGTGTGTATTATATTTTATTTTATAATATATATATATATATATATATATATATATATATATATATATATATATATATATATATATATATATATATATATATACACACACACATACACACACATTAGTCATTTACTCCTCCTCAAGTTGTATTTATTTATTTAATTATATTATATTATATTATTTGTATTTATTTTTTAATATAACTATCAGATCTCATTTAGGGTGAAAGAACAAACCAGATATTTGTCTAATAGATAACTTTACACTAAACAAAATATAAAAAAAAACACTAATTAAAATGACAACAGCACGTAAAAATTAATTATAAATTATAATGAAAAGTGAAAATAATTTTTTTTTTTAAAAATAGTGTATATATATATATATATATATATATATATATATATATATATATATATATATATATATATAAAATAGTTTTATAATAATTTCTAACAATAAAATATACAACATACAGATAACATATAGCGCTTCGGGGGTCTACTGTCCTATCATAAGGCAAAAAAATGCCAAAAATAAATCTGTAAAAAAGAATCATCATAAAATAAATCTTAAAATAATAATAATAATAATAATAATAATAATAATAATAATAATAATAATAATAATAATAATAATTATTATTATTATTATTATTATGAAATATTAATAAATACTAAAACTACATATAAACAGCACTAAAATAACACTGAACCATACACTTTCAGAGGTGTGGTCACCTACCAGGTCTCTCTGGAAGTAGATGATGACAGCGGCCGTCACCTGCGCAATGAGGATGAGGAGGAGGCAGGTGAAGTACTGCAAACAGAGGACAGAAAAGTCACTTCACTGACAAGTACTGGACACTCAAACAAAAGCAAAAAACCTCAAAGCCTACTATGATATTTGTTTTAAATATCCTTTAATTGATATCTTATAGTCATTAGAAATCCAGACAAACATGTTCACTTGTTTATTGGACATATTAACAAACTTTCAATAATGCATGATTACATAAAGCACATGAAAAAAGTGACAGCTAGTTAACTTTATTTTCTAAATGGGTCAGACAGTTTAACAAAGACCCTTGCTGACCGTTAAGCTTATCCAGTGATCTAGTGGGTACTAATATGGCCCCCAGTTCTTGCACGGACATCCCCTAAATCTCACTGGCTTATCCCCGTCACTCCAGCTCAGTAAATCCAGCAGCATTAACCTCAGAGAGCCATTTCAAACTAACTCTTTATTATGCTAATGGAAAAGGTTTTTATGAAGGTCCCTCAGCAGACGCTCTAGGCACATAATTCTGGGCTTGTTGTGACTGATTACTACAGCGTAGGAGCACCTCTCTGCCTGACGGCTTCTGTGAATGGTCTAGTGCTCAATGAAGTTGTGCTGAAAAAATATAAAAAGTGTCAAACCTCAAGCTATTAACACTTATTTTATAAATACTGTAGAAATAGTGATAAAAAAAAATTGTTTCGCTACAGCTGAATATGGTGAGAAGTGAAATATTTATATTAATAGCCCAGAGAACAAAATGAGCTGGCTTTGATGTAGTTACTAGTAATATATATATATATAAATAAAATGCCCTATATTAAAAATTAAATAAAGTCCGAAAACAGACTTTAATGTAGTCAGCAGTAATACATGTATACACAGTGCCACTTGAAAGTTTGTGAACCCCTTGCAGAATCTGTGAAAATGTGAGTAATTTTAACAAAATAAGAGAGATCATACAAAATGCATGTTATTTTTTTATTTAGTACTGTCCTGAGTAAGATATTTTACATAAAAGATGTTTAAATTTAGTCCACAAGACAAAAAAAAAAAAAAAAAAAAAAAAAAAAAAAAGAGTTGAAATTATTCAAATAACCCCATGCAAAAGTTTGTGAACCGTTGGTTCTTAATACTGTGTGTGGTTACATGGATGATCCACGACTGTTTTTGTTTTGTGATGGTTGTTCATGAGTCCCTTGTTTGTTCTGAACAGTTAAACTGAGCACTGTTCTTCAGAAAAATCCTCCATGTCCTGCGGAATCTTCAGGTTTCCAGCATCTTTTGCATATTTGAACCTTTTCCAGCAGTGACTGTATGATTTTGAGATCCATCTTTTCACACTGAGGACAATTGAGGGACTCAAACATTCACTGATGCTCCAGAAGGAAACACGATGGATTAAAAGCCGGGGGTGAAAACTTTTGAACAGGATGAAGATGTCCAAATTTTTCTTATTTTGTAGAAATATAATTTTTTTTTTCCATTTAGTACTGCCCTTCGGAAGCAACAGAAGATATTTGCATGTTTCCCGGAAAACAAATTAAAGTACAATTTACCTTGATCTTCAAATTCAAAAAGTTTTCACCCCCCGGCTCTTAATGCATCGTGTTTCCTTCTGGACCATCAGTGAATGTTTGAACATTTTTTTAATAGTTGCGTTTGAGTCACTAAATTGTCCTCAGTGTGAAAAGATGGATCTCAAAATCATACAGTCACTGCTGGAAAGGGTTCAAATATGCAAAAGATGCTGGAAACCTGAAGATATACAGGTGCATCTCAATAAATTAGAATGTCGTGGAAAAGTTCATTTATTTCAGCAATTCAACTCAAATTGTGAAACTCGTGTATTAAATTCAATGCACACAGACTGAAGTAGTTTAAGTCTT